>ML677379.1:11343343-11385786 GCA_007922305.1 Dermatemys mawii | reverse complement strand
AAATTTTAGTTAGTCTTTAAGGTGCCACAGGACTCTTTGTCACTTCTGCAATTCCAGACTAACACGGCTACCCCTCTGATTCTTGACAACGTATCTGTAGAAACCCTTCTTGTTACCCTTCACATCCTTTGGTAGCTGTAACTCCGATTGTGCCTTGGCCTTTTGATTACACTCTTGCATGCTCTAGCAATATTTTTATACTCCTCCCTAGTCATCTGTCCAAATTTCCACTTCTTATAAACTTCCTTTTTAAGTTTAAGCTCACCAAAGATTTCAGTGTTAAGCCAAGCTGGTTGCTTGCAATATTTGCTATTCTTTCTGCACTTCGAGATGGTTTGCTCCTGTGCCCTCAATAAGGCTTCTTCAAAATGCTGACAGCTCTCCTGGACTCCTTTCCCCAGCATGTTAGCCTGCCAGGGAATCCTGCCCATCAGTTCCCTAAGGAAGTTTGTCTGCTTTTCTGAAGTCCAGGGTCTGTATTTTGCTACTCTCCTTTCTTCCTTCTTTCAGGATCCTGAACTCAGCCATCTCATGGGCACTGCTGTCTAGGTTACCACCCACTTCTACTTGCTCTACCAAATCTTTCCTGTTTGTAAGCAACAGGTCAAGAGGAGCACGGCCACTAGTCAGTTCCTCCAGTACAGGATGTTGTCCCCGGCACTGTCCAAAAAGTCCTGACCCCCATTTTGAGAACCCCTGAATTACACTAATGTTTGGAGTGAATGATTGTGAGGACCTTGATGTTGTTAACACATCTTTCAGTGAACAGACAGACTATTGGAACTTACCATAAAGAGTACTTTTACCATGCAGACAGCTCTAATAGATCTCAGCTCCCTGCAAGACAACCTCACTGATTCCCTTCTAGACTTGACGAACTCCATGAGCATACACTATTGCAAACAAGATCCTCCAGGTTAGTCTACAGACACTGAGCCTTTTGGGAGAGTGGTTTCCAGAGGCTTTGCTGTAGTGTTGTTCGGAGTTGATAGCTTCAGCAGAATGGTTTTGGAGAGCAGCTGGTTCTTGCTCCTTGCCTTTATTAAAGTGATGCCAAAGCTCAGTACAGATATGACATGTTGACATATTTGACTTCAGGTAGATACAGAGATTACTTTAAGACAGCTGGTGAAGAGGATCTATTTGACTGAGCAGTAGCTGAATTTACATTCCTGTAGAAAGCAATAACAGAGTCCCAACTTTCAGGAGCTCAGCAGCATAGCTTTACTCCGTGATCTGCTTTGAGGACAGGGCGTAGAAGTGCTCCCGACTGGCTTCTGCCTAGATTTAAGGGAGACTCTTGGGGTGTCTTTGCCCTGGATATTAGATGCCCCTGATAGAGAGTGACTTTGCTCGGTGATATTTCAAGGCGCATCTGACTCCGTTGTATATTGTTATAGACTATAAGACAGAGGAACTTGTGGTCATGCTTGTCAGTGAGTGACATATTTCTGCTTCCTTCCTCCTCCTGAGTTGAAATAGAGGAAATCTTCCAGGAGCAAAACTGCATGAAATGTGCTAACAGCACACCAAAGTGTGGTGTTGAAGGCTGTACTGAAGCATCTTGAGAAATGCTCTGAAAAAAATGATTTGTCAGCTATAGGCAAACTCTCATGGTGTCAAGGCTTCAGTGTAACATGTGGTAACTATTACAAATGGGATTGTAAAATTAAATGACAATAAATTGAAGCACTCAGTGATTCACAGAGTGACAGGCTGCGTATAAAACCGTGTCTCCAAATAGGCTCATATATCCCAGAGTGTCAGAAGGTACAAACACAATACAAGTGAAGAGGCTGATTATAAGGCAATGTCGATCAGCAAGTATTTCTAGAATACTTAGATAAGAGAAGATGTAACAGCATTCATTCAAGGCCTGGGTACAGCTCATATGAACCAGTTCTGTACCTACTGTGGGCCAGATCCTTAAACCCGTTGCATAAGGGGATACCTAGATGGTCTAAAGCCAGTGGCTCTTTCTCGCTCATCCTGGCTGTATCCTCACCTACTTAGAATGGGGCATACCGTGGTGTGAGGGGTAGCTGCAGCACACTGCTATGGTGATGCCAGGCTAGAGGAAAGGCCCCTGGGGGCTGTTGGTATCAGGGCAAGATAAAGCAGCCTTGAGACAACTCTAAGGCTTTGTCTACGCTATTGCCTATATCGGCAAAACTTACATCATTCAGGGTGTAAATATTCCACCCCGAGAGACATAAGTTACACCAACATAAGTCCTAGTATGCATAGCACTACGCCAGCAGGTGAGCTTCTCCCACTGACATAGCTTATGCCACTCATGGGTGTGTGTGTTTTTTTTTTAAACACCACCTATTGAACTAAGCACTTGGGAAGGAGGGGAAGGAAAACTTAAAATTATGCAGCACTCCCACTATTTCAGTTAAGGGTTGACAGAGCCACCAATCAAAATTTGATTTATCCAACCAAAAAGGGAAAATGGGACTAAATGCTCAAGGCATTTTCTAGTCGGGGGGGAAAGGGGGAAAATCAAACAAACTTTCTTGGAGGGTGGTTGTGGGTGGGGCAAGAACTCTTTCAGGCCACTGTCATGCATGCCTATGTGAACTCTGTAATGGTTAACCATTTAATTGATAGAATTTTAATAGGTTAAATGGTTACTATTTTTGAACCCTATTTACATCCCTAGAAAGGCCTAACTAGTCTATGGCCTGGTCTGCCCTAGGAATCTGTATAACTATGTTGTTCAGGGGTATGAGAAACTCTCCTGTCCGCATAGGTAAGAGTCTTCACTGAAGTGCTGCAGCAGTGGTGCTGTAGTGGATTATGTGTAGACAAACCCGTAGACCTGATTTCTCAGATCACATCTCCTCCTCTACCTCCCCATGGTCTCTGTGCTCAGCAGGCACTCACAAGCTGTTAATTCTCAAGGAAAAATTGTTAGAGTTGACAGTAGGATGTTCTGTATAAAGATGTACCCAATTGTATGACTTGCTGTTGCTAGAAATCCACCAGAGCCCAAATTCAGCAACCTTTTAGTGCAAGATGTAGTTTACTTCTTTTCAGAATTAGGCTGTCAAACATGAAATACTGGAACCGCACAGGGCAAAGAGTCGTGTGAAAGTTAATTGTCTCTGGCAAGACGTAGGATTTCCATGCTCCTTACTGATTACAATATTAAACTGTTGTTAATATTGTAAAACATGCCCAGATTTGCCAAGTCAGTGCAGTTGCTGATGAGGGAATGCAATAGATCAGGGATAGGCAATGTTGGCACGTGGGACTGCAGGGTAAGCACCCTTAGCGAGTGCTTTGTTTACCTGCCGTTTCGCTAACTGCGGCTCCCACTGGCCACGGTTTGCCGTCCCAACAGTAGGTAAACAAAGCGGCGGGGCCTGCTAAGGGTGTTTAACCTGCGGTCCCGCGTGCCAACGTTGCCGATCCCTGCAATAGATGCTTTTGCTCCTTTCTCCTCCTTCCTCAGAAGCATCCAATATATACTGAAAAGTGATGGTGACAGAGTGGAATCCTGCAGCACACACTAGGGGAAATTCCCAGGAAAAGAGAGGTGCATTTGCTCCTCTAGGAATGAATGTAGCTACTTGAGTGGCCTTGCCTAACCTGTAATAAACCATAGTTTCATCATCAGCACCTGAAATATCAAAATCCTGACAAGGAGCTGTAGGCAGACTCTGTAGCTGCCTCAGTGAGACCCAAATTGAGTGAGGAAGGAAAGACACCATGGGAATAAGATGAATTTGCTGAAGGCTTTGAATTTCAGATCTTGACTTTATCCTAATCCATGTATCCTTCTGCTGGAAAACCTCAGAAAAATAAATATAGTTAGGGGAGCATTTAATGCCAGAAAATTTGCTGGTCTTCCTTCATTTGTAAAATAATGGCCTGTCTCTCTGATGACTTAACATTTCTCACTCTCAGGTACCTCTTCTGCTCTTCCTAGGGGAGCAGGAAGATAGGATTTCTTATAACTGTTCAGACTGCTAGTCATTAGGTCTGGAATTTTTGCCTGTAGTTTTAATATCATGGCTCAGACAAGAGGAATGCACAGCTTTAAAGCTGCTCCCATAACTCTCCTGCCTGGTAGAGCTGAGCAATTAGTCTGGGGTAAGGCTCCAATGGTGGTGAGAAATTCCCTCCTCTTTAACCCTTCTTCCAACCTCTCCACCTCTCTCCAGAGCAAAAATAATAAAGCCCTATGAATTGCAGAATCTCATCTATATGACAGGGAGGCAAAAAGCAATCTGAAATGCTGTGCAGGGAAGGCTAGAGTGGTCAGGAGTTTCCTACCTGATATCTTGTAGGCCATCAGTAACAGAGTTCTGAGGTAACGTGATGGGCGGATAGTTTTTCTCTTTGTGCCCTCACTTTATGCATAGCATTGAAGCAGTTCAGCTGGATGCACTTCCTCTTTCAGAGGAGGAAAAAGTGCTGTCTCTCCATCGCTGGGACTTACCAAAGAGAAGCGGACAAGCTTCTTCGGTATAGTGTGCTAGCATATTATTAGAACATTGACATGTGATCAGTGTTTTGGGAGGTGCAGGCATCCTTGCTCACTTGCTCCTTGTATGTATCCAGTGGATTCTTGGAATCTTCTGGTGGTTCACAGAGTACAGTTCGAATGTGAATCGATGGGTTGTTTATAGTATTTTAGTAAATAGACTGTTTAGGAGCTGTCCACTGGGGAAAGAAAATGCATGTGGCATGTTTATTTGATTTTTACTCCCTCCCTAGAATGTCAGAATTAATTGAGAAGGAGACTGAAGAGTACCGCAAAGGGGATCCGGACCCATTTGATGACAGACACCCTGGTAAGGCCTGGTAAACACAATGCCTTGTGTGTGACCCCAGTCTGTTTCAAGAGAAAATTAGTCATTCTTATGTTTAAAATATACCCAAAAAACTAGCCTGCTGGTTAAGTCCTGGCATCACTACTCAGCTTACTAACTTTGTTTTATAGTTTTGTCACCTGGCATTTCTGACTGCAAGAGGGCTAGCCTCCAGGCACAATTTTGAATGGCGTTTCTGGATGTTGATGTGGGGGACTAATTTTGGAGATACTTTTCTTGGGCCTGGTCTGTACTACAAGCATGATCTCAGCGTATCTACACTGCCGTAGCTATGTTGGCATAGCCCTATAGTGTAGACGCAGCCTACAGTAATGTAAAGTGTTTTTCCATCACTGTAAGTACACCACGTCCCTGAGCAATGGTAAGTAGGTTGATGGAAGTATTCTGCCATTGACCTAGCAGTGTCTACACCGGGGTGGGCAAACTACAGTCCGTGGGCCAATTCTGTCCGGCCCCCCGAGCTCCAGTCTGGGGAGGTTAGCTCCTCCCCTCTTCCCTGCTGTCCCCCCGCTCCCTCCTGGCAGCCTCGGCGCACTATGCGAGCAGAGCTTGGGGGTGGTGGTGCTGTGTGCTCCGGCGGATCAGCGCAGCAGCGTGTCTGGCTCCGGGCCAGACACGCTATTCTGAGCGTCGTGGTAAGGGGGCCAGGGGGTTGGATAAGGGCCAGAGGGTCTTGGGGGGCGGTCGAAGGATGGGGAAAGGGAGGGATTGGATAGGGCATGGGAGTCCCAGGGGTCTCTCGGGGGTGGGGAGGAGCTAGGAATTGGGACAGTCGGGTCAGGGAGCAGGGAGGGTTGGATGGGGGGTGATTAAGGGAAAGTGGGTCTCTGGAGGGGGTGGTCAGGGGACAAGGAGCGGAGGGGGTTGGATGGGTCAGAGGTTCTTAGGGGGGCAGTCAGGCAGCAGGAAGTGGGAAGGGGTCGGATAGGGGGCAGGGCCAGGCTGTTTGGGGAGGCACAGCCTTCCCTGTCCGACCCTCCATACAATTTTGAACCCCAATGTGGCCCTCGAGCCAAAAATTTTGCCCACCCCGGTCTACACTGAAGGTTAGGTTGCCATAGCCATGGCGCACAGTGGTCTCTCTTTTTCACACCCCTGAGCGCCAGAGCTCAGGAGAACATCAAAACAAAGAACGGCCATAGTGGATCAGACCAATTAGCCCAGCTTCCTGCCTTCGAACAGCAGCCAATGCCATGTGCTTCAGAAGGATTGAACAGGACAAGTAATCGTCAAGTAATCCATTCCCTATTCTCAATTATCAGCTTCTGGCAAATAAAGGCTAGAGAGACATCAGAGCATGGTTTTGCATCCTTGTCTATCCTGGCTAATAGCCATGATGGACCTATCCTCCATGAACTTAGCTAGTTCTTTTTTTGAACCCAGTTATAGTCTTGGTCTTCACAACAACTTCTGGCAAAGAGCTCCTCAGGTCGACTGTGCGTTGTTTGAAGAAATACTTCCTTTTATTTGTTTTAAACCTTTTGCCTATTAATTTCATTTGGTGACACCTAGTTCTTGGGTTATGAGAAGGAGTACTTTCTTATTTACTTTTTCCACACCAGTCATGATTTTATAGACCTCTATCATACTCCTCCTTTTTTGTCTCTTTTCCAAGATGAAAAATTCTAGTTTTTTAATCTCTCCTCATATGGAAGCTGTTCCATACCCCTAATAATTTTTGTTGCCTTTTCCTGTACCTTTTCTAATTCCAGTATATCTTTTTGCGATGGGGCAAACAGATTTGCACGCAGTATTCAAGATGAGGGTATACCAACAATATACATAAAGGCAATATGATATTTTGTGTCTTATTATCTATCCCTTTCCTGATGATTTCCAACATTCTGTTCGCTTTTTGATTGCTGCTGCACGTTGAGTGGATGTTTTCTGAGAACTATCCACAATGACTCCAAGATTTCTTTCTTGAGTGGTAACAGCTAATTTAGATCCCATCATTTAGTATGTACAGTTGGGATTATGTTTTCCAATGTGCGTTACTTTTCATTTATCAACATTGAGTTTCATCTGCCATTTTGTTGCCCAGTCACCCAGTTTTGTGAGATCGCTTTGTAACCCTTCACAATTTGCTTTGGACTTAACTATCTTGAATAGTTTTGTATCATCTGCAGATTTTTCCATCTCACTGTTTCTCTTTTCGCAGATCCTTTACCTCTGTTGACTTAAATTTTAAATGTAGATCTGGCCTGGCTCTCCAGATTTCCAATTTGAAGACGTTAGAGCAGTGGTTCTCAAACTTAGGAGAACCGCGACTCTTTTTTACTATGTGGTTTCTTAATGTGACCCAGGTGTGTCTGTTGAAAAGCCACCAAATTCATTACTTCTGCATTGGGGGCTTTTCGGCGGACATGGCGAGCGCTCCCGACCACAGCCGAATTGATTATTTCCGGTTTCGGCAGCACTTTGGCGGACAGTCGGGAGAGCTCAGTATGTCCGTCGAAAAGCTGCCGAATTCAAAAGTAATCAATTCAGCGGCTTCTCAGTGGCATGAACGGCTTGCAACCCCTTTGGAGGCAGCCGGCGACCCCCCACTTTGAGAACCACTGCATTAGAGATTGCAGTCTGAATGTCATGCATCCTCTAGTGGTTGGACGTAGAATAGCACTGCAGCCACAGAGAATAAATTGGTCCTTCAGTATTCCAGGGATCCAACAATGATAGTGGATGCTAATGGCATTGAGTGAAAATCCTTTACACTTTGGCTGGAGGCACAGTTTTAGGGAGATGGAGCCCTTGGGCAGTATGGGTGTGGAAGGAAAAGTGCTATCTCAACTACTGCATGGTTTAATTCACATGATTTCTCATGCAAGTCGTCTTTTGTGTAAAATTGATATTGCTACTTGGGGTACCCACAACCAGTTTTGCTGTGGCATAACCTAGTTTTATATTTCAGTGTTGGCCAGGAAGCCTAGAGCTTGTTAAATGACAAGCCATTTAGAACTGTCAGGTTTACCAAGTGACTGTCTCCTTTCTTTGCTCTTGGATTCTTTTTTGGTTGTAATATTTTGTTTGGCTAAGGAGGTTTGAATGACTAGCTTAGCCCCTTCTTTGTGCCTTGCCAGGTCGAGCAGATCCAGAGTGTATGCTGGGCCATCTGCTGAGAATACTTTTCAAGAACGACGACTTCATGAATGCGGTAGGTTTTCCCTTTGCATTTATCCTAAGAATTATAACTGGCAAGTGATGACACTTCCCTGTTACCTGTAATGGTTTGTCTTTATCTGCCCTGGGCTTGTTAGCCTGAGTGCTTGTGTTTTTTGTTTTTAGCCCCATCCATGTTGGAATTTTTCTACTGTAAGGAATATTTCTTCCAAATGCTGGTTTTAAAATAGGGTTAAAGATGATTTGCCTCCCTCTATTAAAGTGGAGGGAAGGAAGTTTTCTAAAAGTAAATCATCATGCGGATGCCAGTGTAGTATAAATAACAAAAATGGAGTCAGGCCTGGTCAAGAATGGCCTGATCAAGATTCGCCAGATATATAATTTGCCATGCAATAATTCCAGTGATTACAGGCTATGCCTGTGGATGCTTTTACATGCTGGACTGGTTGCGGGAGGTGGGGAAGAAAATGAATTCTAGGGGACTGAGCAGAGGACTAAGAGCTAGAAGTTGCTAGCTCTTTTCCTGCACTGCTAACTCTTCCAACATCTTTTATTTAATATTTAAATTGCAGTAACACCCAGTGGCCTGAACTGGTGTTGGGCCTATTGTGCTAGATTATGTCGGCATCACTTATGTTGCTCAGGGATGTGAATAAACCCCGCAGTGCAGCTGCAATGCTGTATATGTAAACAAGCCCTAAAGTGTAGCCCAACGGTTTACACACTGATAATACTACTGGTATCTTTCCCTTTGCTCCCATGTTTTGTGAAGCTAGGGGAGTCACTAATGATTTCACTGTGCTGCACTTTTTTGAGTCAGAGTTGAATTTCAGGCCACTCCTATTTCTGATATTCTTCCCCCAGCTGGTGAATGCTTACGTGATGACAAGCAGGGAACCCCCATTAAATACTGCTGCCTGCCGACTCCTTCTGGACATCATGCCAGGACTGGAAACTGCTGTCGTCTTTCAGGAAAAGGTACCACGTATAGCAATACTGGTTATAAAAGCTTGGTGTATTCAGCATTCTAGGAGCTCCCATGCTGATTTTGGATAAATCTGTACAAATGGAAGTTTAAAATGCGGTTTCTGGAACACAACCTCTACTCAATTTTATTCATGTTTAATTTTAAAAGGGCAGTTTAATAGTTGTAGTGTTATTAAGCTAAACTAGTCAAACCCTCAGGCACTTCTAGGCTGCTAATGTGTGATGAAGGCCAACTTGCATACTCCTACATCAGAGGAATAGGAACCAAAAAGTCATGTGTTTTGGGAGCTCTTGCAGCCACAATGTTCTGTATATACATTCAATGGACATTAACACAATGCAGCAGTGTTCTAGAAATCAGCTTGTTAAGACACTCTAGGCCAAACTGGAAAGGAAAATCACTACTATATGATTGAACTTAATAAGAAATTTTAGGTATCTGTCCTGACAATAGCAAATGTTAGAACTTTGTGATTTTTTCAATACAAGGCTTGCTTTAATAACTTTTATAATTTCTTCATAAGTAGGGTTCTATTTTTTTATCTGAATTTTTACAAAGGTATGAAACCCTTCAGTAAATTTGTTAATTTTTTGGATTACATTTTTCAATCATACAGTTTTTTTTTGTAAACCACACTGCATTTCATTCCTTGTGTGGTGGTTACTTTTGCCATTATTTGAAAGTTTTGTTTGTTCCTGGAATAATATGACCCTCTAGTGGTCAAAGCCTTTCACGTTTCATGGATTTTAAAGATTAATTTAAATGCTCTTAAAACATTATTGAAGAAGAAAGTATGAAAGAACTAAAGTTGACAACATGTGTATATAAGTAATTCACTTAAAATAAAAACTAGACAGCATTTTAGAAATCTGTTCTATTCAAATTTTGAGAGGTAAACTCAGGATTCTGATTTCTTCGCAGCAATACATGACCTTCCAAATGCCTAATTATTGTTACTCTATTATTTGTATTGTAGTGGCTAGGGTAGGGATTCCAATTATGGACCAGGCCCCCATAGTAGTAGGTGATACTGAAACTTTGTGTTCAGTGATATTGATTGTTTCAAGAGAAAAGCGGGATCTTGTAATGGTACTTTTCACTTTTTAATTCTGTGTAGATTGGCTCTTATCTGTCAATTTTTTGTTCAGGCAGAAGGAGGGTGACATTCTTACTTTAAAAAAAAAGCTTCTCTTTCTTGGTGATCAGTACGATTCCACAGGTGTCTGTTGCACCAAACCATTCTGGATTTAGGGCCAGATTAAGGAATCCCTTATTTTCATTGGTGAGCAGTTGCTTTCATGAATAGTTCTGTTGGCTCCAAAAGGATTACTTGTGTGAATAAGGGGGTTCACAGTCTGCCCATAAAGACTAATAAAATGTCTTGTTGTAGCAAAGCATGTTTGGCCAGATCCTGTATCATTATACTAGTGTAAATCCAAAGCAACTCCTCTGAGATCAGTGGAATTGCTTCAGGTTTACGCTGGTGTAACTGCAAAGAGAATTAGGCCAGATAGTCAGTGTTAACCTACTGAGTGCTGGTACTTTCTGGGCAATAAGCCAAATGAACACTTAAGTGAATTCTGCATGCATAGAAATCCTGACCCAAACCATGTAATGTAAATTGTTGGTGTGTAACATGAATAATGGGAAGTGAGGAGAACTGTGCCGCAACACGGTTCGGGGGAGCGGGAAGGAGGAAGGGAGGAAAATGTAGTGTCTGAATGGCTTTTTGTTTTTCTTTAGGAAGGCATAGTTGAAAATCTATTTAAGTGGGCCCGAGAGGCGGATCAGCCATTGAGGACATATGCAACTGGGTTGCTAGGAGGTGCTATGGAAAACCAAGATATTGCTGCCAACTACAGGGATGAAAACTCACAACTGGTAATGTCCACATGAGATGCTTTCCCTTTTTTTTGCGGTGGGGAGGGAATGAAATTATAAAACCTTTTGTATTTGGTGAGGCTGCTGACATTTATGTAATACTGTTTTATACTGTTCTCTAGTGCAGGGGTCGGCAGCCTTTCAGAAGTGGTGTGCTGAGTCTCCATTTATTCACTCTAATTTAATGTTTTGCATTCCAGTAATACATTTTAACGTTTTTAGAAGGTCTCTTTCCATAAGTCTATAACTGAACTATTGTTGTATATAAAGTAAATAAGGTTTTTAAAATGTTTAAGAAGCTTCATTTAAAATTAAATTAAAATGCAGAACCCCCCAGAATGGTGGCCAGGACCTAGGCAGTGTGAGTGCCACTGAAAATTAGCTTGCTTGCTGCCTTTTGGCACATGTGCCATAGGTTGCCTATCCTTGCTCTAGTGGCTGTAATAGTAAAGCTGCAGGAGTAAATGCTTTTTGGTTCATTCACTTTCTCCCCAAAGGCATATTTTTGAATGGTATGTTTTATGACCCAATTTCTTGTGTTCTTTGGGTAGCATTTTCAAGAGTGCCTATGGGAGCTAAGAACACAAGTGCCATTCATTGTCAATGGGAGTTGTGCTCCTAGCTCCCTTAAGTGCTTTCGAATATTCCACTCAGTCCATAGCTATCACATGTCGAAGCTCACATATAGGACCACATGCTGTAAAATGAAAGGCAGAACAACAAAGAAACAACTCAACATGAAATATTTTTTTTTATATGAAGCCTTTTATCACTTTAGTTTTGTGATGCCTTATGTAAGTTGTCAACACATAAGTGGCACAAATTTAGATCCATATGGGACAGGTGTGAAAATTAGCTCTCAAATGAATATGATACATCAGTGTATGAGCAGGATTAAAGTTCTTTCTTGCACAGCAAAGGTAAAATTGGGGCTTGTGAGTTTTGTAGAACTTCAGTCAAGTTTAATATAATTACTGCTGCAGAGGGAGTGTGCACTTGCTACAGGCTAAGGGGATAGAGGAAGTGTGCAGGAGACACAAAGGATCTTTTAGCCTATATATTCTGGCTATAGCATTTCTGCTGCTGATTACAACTCCCGGCCCACCTCTTTGTCAATCATAAGGATGTTGGGTACTGTTGGTCTTATTCATATAGGAAGCCATTATGGATAAAAGTACCTTCCCTTTTGCTTGATTTAAATTCCTTAGGTTTAAATATTGGAGGCAGATTATTGTGGTCCAAATGCAGACCACAACATGCATGATATTTTACGCTAAAGAGTTGGATTTATGGTAAGTGTGAGAAGACTTACAAATCCGGTAGCTTTTTAATGGCCAATCTTTGGAGCAGGCTAGATGCACTATTTGGTTGCTACATGAAGTCAGTGGATGCATTCTGACTTGTTTCTTTGCATGACAGGTAGCTTTGGTTCTTCGACGGCTACGGGAACTACAGGGTAATGAAATGACCATGAAACAGGAAAACAAGCGTCCCAGTCCTCGGAAACTGCCTTCGGAACCTCTGTTGCCTCTGGATGAAGAGGCTGTGGATATGGACTATGGGGAGATGGCAGTAGATGGTGAACAGGAGGAAGTTGCTGGAGACATGGACATCTCTTTTCATCTTGATTCAAGCCACAAGACCAGCAGTCGAGTGAACTCTGCCACAAAGCTTGAGGATATAGGACTAAGGAAAAGCAAATCAGGGAAACAGCATGAAAGAGAGAGCTTCCGGAAGGCCAAACAAAAACTGGGCTTCTCTTCTTCAGAGCCAGAACGGATGTTTGTTGAGTTATCCAACAGCAGCTGGTCAGAAATGTCCCCATGGGTAATTGGCACCAACTATACTCTTTACCCTTTGACTCCTGCCATAGAGCAGAGACTAATTCTGCAGTACCTGACCCCCTTAGGAGAATACCAAGAGGTGAGCATATAAGGGAGGGGAGGAAGCAGACTGAGTTTTAATGCTTTTGAAGAGACTTTTGTATACCTTAGGCTTGGAAAGATTCTTTTAATCAATAACTGTTGGTGCAAGTTGACTTCTGGTGGCACACTGAAATAGACTAAAGCAAAGCAATTGGTGAGACATAGCACGCCTGTAGATATCAGTTGTTATGGGCCCTGTGAGCGAGTAGGTCTTTGACAGTGGAGCTGCAGCGGGTTTCCTGTGCTGACTCAGCACTGGTGACACCTGATTTTGGGAGTCACAAGATAGAGGAAGGGACTGCAGTCCTGGAAGGAGACAGAGCAGAGATCCCTGGCTGGAACTGCAAGGAGAAGGAAGATGAGCCACAAGGGAGACCACCCCACTGCTGACTGGCTCTTAGGACAGTGGAGGGTGCCACAGACCCACTCTCTCACTCATGAGTTGGGAGGGAAGGGGATCTCTGTTTTGCCTGCCTGAACCACAGCCTTCCCCATACCCCACAGAGACTGGGTGTCACTGGCCTTTGCAGCTCAGTGATCACTGCTTAGCTCCCTCACTCCTGTGACAGTGAAGCTGAAGTGGCAGCCTGCATGGATTGTGGGACCAGTGACATCTGATCACTGCAGGCATAAGGTCCAAGGGAGACTGTGGTCTCCTGGTACAGAGGAGCAGAGACCCCTGGCCAGGACTGCACGGAAATGGATGAGCCCCCATCAGTTCCAGCCTGGGGCAGCTTCCACACTTCTGGCTGGTATATGAGTGAGTAGAGCCAGTGACATCCGATTGCTGCAGGGTGTGGGCAGAACTGTGATCCTTGCCTGGCAGAACAGAGACCACGGCCATGGAGGATGCTACTGCACTTCTAAAGGGCTTTATTCCTGGACAGGTACCGTTCAGCAGTGAGAACCCCCTTGCAGCTGGGGACTCATTGTCATCCTCATGGCCCTGGCCAGGGGTCTTTGCTGTACCCCGTCAGGACCCCAGCCTTCTCCACACCTGCAGGGATCTAGTGTCACCAGTCCTGTGGCCATCAAAGGATCCTGCTTCTGCTCTGCTGTCATGGCCCCTTTGCTCACTCACGAGTGAAGAGTGTGGGAGCTGTCCCTGGGCAGGAACTGTTCAACAGTGGGATGACCTCCCCCAGGTAGGGGGCTCATTGTCCTCCTCAGTCCTGCCTGGGGGTCTCTTCTTCACCAGGCCTGGATGACTGCAGCCTCACCTTGAGTCCTGGTGTCTTTGGCCCCTTGGTTGCACAGTTAGCTCTTGCAGCCCCTAACATGAACTCCAAACCTATGCCCCACAACTGTAAAAATAAAAATAGTTAAAAATAGAAAAAAAATCCTTCAAAATAAAAATAATTATCAAAATTAGAACAAAAAAAAATCTAATTCTGCCAACCCTATGTATGGTATTAAGTGGAAAGATCTGGCTGCCATTGTTCCATTTCAAGATGTGTCCTGAATGTGGCAGAGGTCACTATAGAACCCTAAAATGTAAATTATTTCCAACTAATTGTTCACTTAAAATATGAGACACAAATGGTTAAGGTGAAATGTAATCCTGGCTAACGATTATAGAGTACCAGGTCACTGGGAGTCAGATTCCTGGATTCTGTTTCTTTTTCTTAACTCTTACTGATTTGTTGTGTGAGATGGGGCAAGTTTTGTAGGGAAATTCCATATGTTTCAAGATATCTGTAAAATGAAGATTAACACCTTACATTTGTAATATACTTTGAGAGGAAAGATGCCACATATGTGTGAAGTGTTAAAGCAAGTGCAAAACTGGAAATAGAGCTGTTCGCTTTGTTGTATATCTGGACACAAATAGTAGGAGTCAAATCACTTTCACCAGAGAGCTCTGGTTTAGCACAGGTCTGCCGGGAGGCTGTACCTTTGTTTAGAAAATTTCACTTGATTAACATGGTCCGAGATGCGACCCAGCAACTCAGAATTGCTTTATGGCATATCTTACATCCGTGTATGCACTCTTTGCTTCTGAGAGAACCAAAGAAACTGTAGGACTGTTGTTATAATCCCCATGTATTGCTGCATGTTGGGTTACATGGAGTCTGTCAGCATAATAAGATATACAATTTTGAATTAATACTCAAAAGCTGTTGCACATATAATTTTATATGAAGGGTTCTTGGTTTTGTTGCCCTGCTCTCCTGTTTTTTGTTCGGTTGTTGGGTAGTTGTCTTTACACAGATGGAAAATGGAACCTATCGCCAAGGTGTTCCTTGTGTGGACATGTCATTCTTACTGAAGGAGTGTCTTGAGATTTCCATGTGGCCGCTGTCATGCACCTTGCTGCAGTCAGCAGATGTATTACAAGGGGTCTGTTAACCTTTATTGCTTCCTATGGATGGAGCCTGGGTACCTTTGACCTCTCATAACAGGTATCCTCTAGTAGGGGAAAATTGGGGTTTGGGAAAAGAGTAAAAAATAAAACAGACCTTTTAAATGCTATGAAACGTTGAGCAAGTCTCAATTCTCACTGTTCTCAGCTGCTCCCTATCTTCATGCAACTTGGATCAAGAGAGCTGATGATGTTCTACATTGACCTGAAACGGACCAATGATGTGTTGCTCACCTTTGAAGCTCTAAAGGTAAATTACTCTCATAATGCAAAGAAGTTGTGTTGAATTGTGGTGCATTGAACCAGCTAGTTGCTCTGCAGGCTCAAAGGCTTCTGAGTTGAATGCTCTTCTCCTTCAGTAGATGGCACCTGTATGTGCAGCAGGCTGGCCTGGGATTGGAAATGGAATCAGTTTGAATCAGATGCTTCCTCGCTCTTCAATGACAAAGCAAGCAACAAGTGGGAGAGACCACTTCCCAATTGTCATATGAAATCAGTGGGGAGTGATTTCTAGTGGCGAGAACAAGTGAATAAATGTTGATTGCATGTTCTAATCCTGGCACTACTGCTAATTGGCTGGGTAACCTTGAACAAATCTCTGAAGCGCAGTTAGGTTAAGATTCCCTATATGTAAAATGGGGATTCTTTCCAGCCATTATAAAATTATTTGAGTCTTAAGATTCCTTTCCCTCTGAAGAGACCCAGAGGGACTGAATTGGGAGAGAATGGCTTTAAAAGCTAGAGCAGTTAGTTGGGATATATGCTTCTAAAGTAGTACAGATTACCACTATACAGAAAAAAATCTGCATGAGGCAAAGTCCCCAAATGTGCTCTTATGCTGCTACAGTGACAGCCTGGACAGCCCCTTAACTGCCTGGGGAAGGATTTCATTGTGTGGGGAGCTTGTATCTGCTTCCACTACTTGCCTATGTTCAGAGAAGAGGGGGCATAAAATCCTCTTTCCTCAGAAGCTCTGATGTTTGCTGCTGTCCTGAGATTGCATTACTGGGCTGCTCTATTGAGTCTGAAAGACATCGCTGAAGGGTAGTGGCATAAACACCTCCTGCTAAGAAGTTCCTATGTTATATCATTGGACTAATGATGTCCTAAGTAACTTCTTATTTTACTTTATGTGGCATGTATTGTGGTGGTGAAGTAGTTGTTCCACTATTAAGGTTGTGTTACAAAGTTCAGTTTTAGCAAGAGCTTTCAATCTCCATTTTGTAAAAAAATCTCGATTTTAAATGGCAGAACCTAGTATAGAAACTGAGTATTTACATTTTTCATGGTGGTTTGATGAAAAATAAATTGATACAGAGAGAATACTAAACGTGATTTAAAAAAAAAAAGGCACCCCTTTTGGCAATTTTTACTGGATTGTTTCACTTTTTTTTGTATCCCTTTTGCAAGAAATCTAAAGCACTCTGGGCGCTCTGTCTTTTATCCATGTTGTTTTTCCATATATGCTGGGGAGAATAGGAATTAAGGAACCAAATTTCTCTGCTACATTCCTATACAAGTAGCAGGGCAAGATCTTTCTCAAGCGTTGCCAAGCACTGAGAGAAGTATGAGGAATCCCCCACTAATCTGCTTTCTTTTCTTAGCATTTGGCATCATTGCTGCTCCACAACAAGTTTGCTACAGAGTTCGTTGCTCATGGAGGAGTGCAGAAGCTGCTGGAGATTCCTCGTCCTTCTATGGCAGCTACAGGGGTTTCCATGTGCTTATATTATCTATCCTACAACCAGGATGCCATGGAGAGGGTAAGAGACATTCCCTAATTAGTGTTGGAGTGATTCACAGGGTAGCAAGAAGCTGTGTGTCCTGATCGGTTTAAACAGTGAATGAAAAGTTCAACCGTAGAGCTGAAGAGCCAGCTACTGTTTTAAAGTCATGGCTTGTATAGAGAAGGAGTGAAGTGAAAGAATATGTACAGTACCACCGAGAGAGTGTTTGACTGACTATGTTTATGCATGGGGTTGTGCAACTCCTTCTAAGCCGTGTAACCTGGGGAATCACAGAACATAAGGTCACAGTAAAATTCGCCAACTCCCCTCCCCAATTTTGTAATCTGTGTTATGTAGAAGGTCATATGATCATACTGATCCCTTCTGGTGTTTCAAATCTGTGAATTCGTGGCTTCTGAATTACTGGGATTGTTCTTCCACATAAAATCCAAACTTGGGTGGCTGCTCTATTGAACTGTCCAGAAGGAAGCTCCAAAACAAACTGTGAGGCCACCCACACTTCATTGTATAGTTCACCTGCAACAATGGTTCCCTGTTAATATGGGAGGGCGTATCTAGTGGGATCCCATAGAGATTAATCCTGAGTCTGGTAATAGTCAATATTTTAACTAATGACTTGGATAACAGAGTGGAGCGCATGTTTATAAAATTTGCTGATGACACCATTCTGGGAGGGGTTGCAAGCACTTTGGAGGGTGGGATTAGAATTCAAAATGCAACAAATTGGAGAGTTGGTCTGAAATCAACAACTGACAAATACTATGCTTAGGAAGGAAAAATCAAATACACGAGAACAAAATGGTTGTAGGCTATGTAGTATGACTGAAAAGTGTCTGAGGGTTATAGTGAATAACAAATTGAATTTGAGTCAGCGTTGCGATACAGTTGCAAAAAAGACTAGTATCATTCTGAGGTGTGTTAAAAAGAGTGTTTCATGTAAGATAATGGAGGTAATTGTCCCTCTCTGCTTGGCAATGGTGAGGCCTCAGCTGAATTACTTTGTCGAGTTCCAAGCACTGCACTTCTGGAAAGATGTAGATGAATTGGAGAGAGTCCAGAGGAGAGCAACAAAAAAGATCAAAGATTTAGAAACCCAGACCTGTGAGGAAAGGTTAAAAAAAACTGGGCATGTTTAATCTTCAGAAAAGAAGCTGGGGGCAGGAGGACCTGATAAGTCTTCACATTTATTAAATGCTGTTATAAAGAGGACAGTGATCAACTGTTTTCCATGACCACTGAAGGTAGGACAAGAATTTATTAGCTTAATCTGCAGCAAGGAAGAGTTCGGTTAGATATTAGGGAAAACTTTCTAACTCTAGTGATATTAAGCTCTGTAATAGGCTTTTAAGTGAGGTTGTGGAATCCCATCAACTGAGGATTTAAGAACAGGTTGCACAAACACTTGTCAAGAATGGTCTAGGTTTTCTTGCTTCTGCCACAGCACAGTGGACTGGACTTGGGAGCTCTTGTTTCCCTTCCAGCCCTGCATTTCTCTGATTCTCTGAAAGTGTGGACAGCAGCATGGTCTTCGTTATGCAGAAGATCAGACCAGGCGATCATAATGGTCCCTCCTGGTCTTCAGATCTATGAAGCTATGAACAAAGTAGCTAAGGAGAGTTATTTCCCTACCTGAATTTTTGTCTTGTATCTGCCACTAGGAAGTTTATCCTTGTCTCCTCTTGTCAAATTATTAGCAGATTCTCATAATTTCCCTCCAGTTTTTGTCTGTCTTAAGATTGCTTTAAATAGTTTGTTATTTGGCAGCCGGTATCAAGTGGAGTGCCCCCAAAGCACTGTCTCCAGTTTTGGGCCCCGCACCACAAGGATATGGATAAATTGGAAAGAGTCCAGTGGAGGGCAACAAAAATGATTAGGGGGCTGGAGTACATGACTTATGAGGAGAGGCTGAGGGAACTGGGATTGTTTAGTCTGCAGAAGAGAAAAATGAGGGGAGATTTGATAGCTGCTTTCAACTACTTGAAAGGGGCTTCCAAAGAAGATGAATCTAGACTGTTCTCAGTGGTACCAGATGACAGAACAAGGAGTAATGGTCACAAGTTGTAGAGGGGGAGGTTTAGGTTGGATATTAGGAAAAAACTTTTTCACTAGGAGGGTGGGGAAACACTGGAATGGGTTACCTAGGGAGGTGGTGGAACCTCCTTCTTTAGAGGTTTTTAAGGTCAGGCTTGACAAAGTCCTATCTGGGATGACTTAGTTGGGGATTGGTCCTGCTTTAAGCAGGGGGTTGGACTAGATGACCTTCTGAGGTCCCTTCCAACCCTGATATTCTATGATTCTATGGTTGTATGAATGGCTGCTACAAATGCAGTTTTGTACAATGACTGGCTGCTTCTTAAAATGAGATGGGCCAGATATAACTCCCTCAGAGTACAGTAACTAGTTGTTCTGAGTTGCCCGGAAAGGTCACTGCACAATAACTGAAGCTGTTCACACTGTAACTCCTGGAACAAGGAGCCTTGCTATTGTTTCTCCTATGATACTCTGTTCTGCTAGGTACCAAACTGGGGTACTGGAGTGCTGGTCTCAAAAGGGTGTATGGTTAAGAGACTTGACCATAGATCAGGGGTGGGCAAACTACGGCCCACAGGCCACATCCGGCCTGCGAGACCGTCCCACCCGGCCCGCAGTGGCAGGCTGCCCCTGAACCCTCTGCCGGAGTTGCGCAGTGTGGGCACTGTTGCGGGGCCGGGGCTGCGTGCCCCCCCACTTCCCCGGAGCCACACAGCTCGGGCAGCGCTCTGGGGCTGGGGCAGCGCGCTGGGGTTGTGTGCTGCCCCCCCCCCCCCCCCCCGGAGCTGCCCCGCACGGGGAGTGCTCTCGGGGCCGGGGCTGCGTGCTGCCCCCTCCCTTCCCGGAGCCGCGCTGCGCAGGGAGTGCTCTGGGGACCGGGGCTGCGCGAGGCCCCCCTTCCCCCGGAGCTGCACCACGTGGGGAGCGCTCTGGGGGCCAGGGCTGCGCGAGGCCCCTCTACCTCGGAACTGTGCCGCGTTGGGAGCGCTCTGCAGGCCAGGGCTGTGCGAGGCTCCCCCTCTAGTGGAGCCGCGCTGCGAGCACTCTGGGGGCTGGGGCTGCGCGCTTGCCCCTCCCCCAGAGCCACGCCGTGCAGGCAGAGTTCTGGGGGCCGGGGCTGTGCACTTCCCTCCTCCCCTGGAGCCACCCTGTGTGGGCAGAGCTCTGGGGGCTGGGGCTGCATGCCCCCCTCCGCCCCAAGCAGCTGTGGTAAGAGGAGGGATGGAGGGGTTCCAGGGTGGTGGTTGGGGAGAGGTTTAGTGGGGAGAGTCAGGGAGCAGGGTGGGTTGGATGGGTGTGGGGTTCTGGCCTGGTGGTTAGGGAGTGGGAAGGTGGATAAGAGTTGGGGTTCTGGCCTGGTGGTTATGGGGTGGGAAGGTGGATAGGGTTTGGGACAGTCAGGGGACAGGGAGCAGAAGAATTGCGTAGGGTGTGGGTCCTGGTGGTTATGGGTCTGTGGAAGGGGCAGTCAGGGGACAAGGTGGAGGGGGTTGGATGGGTCAAGGATTCTCAGGGGGCAGTCAGGAGGTGGGAAGTGGGAGGGGGCTGGATTGGGGGCGGGGCCTTCCCTACCCGGCCCTCGATATAATTTTGCAAACCTGATGTGGCCCTCGGGCCAAAAAGTTTGCCCACCCCTGTCATAGATCATATCCTTCATTTAACACACTGATTGTGGCTACCATCTTTGAGCCCTCTAGACAGGTTTTGGTGATACCCTGCAGTAAGCCCCACAGGTGTAACACACTTTCAATGTGACAGTAGGCTACATGTGGTTCCTGAGCATATCACCTGAACTTTTTACGTTCTCTTTTTCAACTAGGGACAGTAGCAACTAAACAAATAGTCAACATAAGAAACTACACTTCTGCCTATTAAATTAATTAGTGAATGGTTGTTCCTGAATTTCTATTTATTTCTTTTCTATTTAACGCCAACTCCAGTAAACTAGTTTACAGATTTGTAGTTATCCTGCATGATGAGCAGTTAGGAGCTAAAGAGAGATTTCTACTAGTATAGCACAGCAAACACCATTATTCAAAATTTGTGGCAGTTACCCAAAATTTCTGGATAATTGGCAGCCAGCACATCAGTATCATCTGATATGCTAGTCAGTTTCTTCGGCTGTCTGGCAGGGAGCAAAAGGGAATGGTCCCAGAAAAACAGAGCAGGGGATGGAAAATTAGTTAGGTAGCTTGATCTAACTAGAACACTTCTAGTCACTGGCACTTAGGATCCTCTTGTCTCTATACTCCCCTACCCCTCAATAAGGAGAGCCTGTTTGACAGGCTTTTCCAATGATCCAAACCCCACTTTTCTGAAGCTCCTAATTTATATTCAGATGTAAACTCTGCAGATCAAAGAACATTTCTGTTTGTCTAAGATGTTTCTCCTGTGCTTGATAAATACAAATAATCTGAAACAAAGTCATGTTGTCTGACCTTAGCAGGGCTAATGGGCATTTGGATTTTTTTTTTTTTTTTAAGTATGGTATGTGAGTAAGGATTACAGGTTAATAAAACAGCTTGTTAAAAATCCCACTTCCTATCCAGAGAGGTGTAGTGAAAACACACCGGAAGACATTGTCACGAGGAGTCAGGAGTGGTGTGTACAGTTACCCTTTCTCGTGGCTAGATTTTTAGTTGTCTGGTCAAGTAGGCCTTTGGCTTACCTTTGCCTCGGCAAATTTTTCTGTTTATACACCTGCTTGCTCAGATAGCATGACTTTGGAGGAGTCTTTATCTAGTTAGGGCGGACAGCTGCTTCTCATAAATCTGATGCTAAACTAGAAAGGAATTAATAAATACCGATAAGAGTTGGGTACCTAAAAAATCAAAGCAGGTGTAATTAATGAGCTTGTTGACTGCAAATTTGCACGTAGCCTAAGTGGGTTTTATGTATAAATATGCCCCCAACTTTGGTTCGGGGAACTTCGACACAGACCTGAGACTGGTGCTGTGTGTTGGCCTGGAGTCTCTCCCTCATCACCTGCCTGGAGTTCCCGACGACTGAAGGGAGAAGCGTAAGATCACACTCTTGCTCAGTAGAGCTGTCTTGCTTGTATTTTTTATTTGCCTGCTATGTAATAAATAGCCTGAACTCTTTCTCACTTGTGTGCTTATTGTCTCTGTATCCTACGAACCTTAATCAATTGACAATACAAGAGGTAGGCCCATGGTGCAATTGGCCACTGTGGGCTAAATAGGGCAGAGTCTTTTGAGCCATGCACATGTTTTTGCGTCATTTCTTTGGTCTGGGATTCAGGGATTGTGCTCATTGCTGCTCAGGGTAAAAGCAATTATATTAGTAATTACTTCACTTCTTATGTAGCCAGTGGTGACTGTCTGAGTGTAAGCATACACTCAGTGTGTCTGTCCCCAGGATGGGAAGGTTGTCATTACATCTTTTGCTTTGTAGGTGTGCATGCATCCCCATAATGTGCTGTCGGATGTTGTGAACTACACTCTGTGGTTGATGGAATGCTCCCATGCCTCGGGCTGCTGCCATGCTACCATGTTCTTCTCCATTTGCTTCTCCTTCCGTGCTGTCCTGGAGCTCTTCGACAGGCATGATGGTCTACGTCGCTTAGTGAACTTGGTAACAATTACAGTCTCCTTTTATGTTCTGAGACATTGCTTTAGTGTCAAGTTTTAGAGCTCTGACATTTATAGCTGTAAAGTGCTCCCTTTCCTCCACTCCTCCATCCCTCCCATTGGAGTGGATGGAGGTGGGATGTGGGGATTCTGCGAGATAGATGTGAGTAGTCTGCCTCCCCATTTCTGGGGGCATTTTTACTCTCTTCTCACACTCAGAGTCTATGATTATTGTCTTGAAGGCTGAGAACTGGGTGATGCTTCTCAAACAGCTTGTTAGTGCTTCTCCTTGAGTGGGCAATGGCCTATTAAATTTCAACTTTGGCTTAGTTCTCAGAACTTTTAGCTCGTGAGTGATACCATTCCATCAACAAGTGTTCTAATCTTCATGTGACTGCTGTAGAAACACCTTCTCTAGATCTGCCCTGATGTGGCCTTTGGTTTTGTGTGTCATGCGGGAGAGAAAACTATTCTTCCTGGAGAATATTCCTATTCACACAGTCATATCTGTCTCTGCAAAAAAAGGCTTCCATTTAATAGCTGAAAGAGAACACAAATCTACAGTTTCAGCTGTGATATTTGATATCCCTCCTGATAATGAGGTTAGCTCTATAGGATAAGTTTTCGAACAAATGCAGTTGGCAGTTGTAGGCATCTTACTCCTGAAGAATGAGCCTAGTGAAAAGATGTGTCCCCTTTCTTGACTTGATTTGTATAGATCAGCACCTTGGAGATCTTAAACCTGGAAGACCAGGGAGCCCTCCTGAGTGACGATGAGATCTTTGCCAGTCGCCAAACTGGGAAGCACACCTGCATGGCCCTGCGCAGGTACTTTGAAGCTCACCTTGCCATCAAACTTGAACAGGTGAAGCAGTCACTCCAGCGCACTGAAGGTGGCATTCTGGTCCATCCGCAACCACCGTATAAGGTGAGCTGTATATGTAGGTTTTTGATACTGCTTTGTGTGTGACATTTTCACATTGTCGCAGATATGGAAATGAAATAATCCATACAGGACAACAACAGACTGTTTTTGTCCCCCCCCCCGTGAAATGTCATGGCAATAGAAAAATATCTGTAGCAAAGTTTCAGGGGGGAATTTGGCTTCAATTTAATTGGGAGCTGCCACTTATTGTCCATCAGAGAGTTAAGCTGAGTGTGTCTAATCAGAACTTTTTCATCACATATCTACTGCCTTCTCATGTTTTTCACCCTGAAAGGGCATAATCAGGAAAGTTTTTAAAGATACTGAAGAGAATTCGGGTCACGTTATGAGATTCTGCTCTGGCAAGAGACGGAACAATCCTCTCTGTGCCCAAGGAGGACAATAGTCTTTAGATATAAGCTAAGAAATCAATGTGTTACCTTTCTTCCTATTTTTTTCCAGTTGATCTTACATTGTAAATCCATTAATCATTCATCCTGAGGAAGAAAATTCAAAACATTTATGGTTTCTGTTCTAGTTTGCTGGGTTTTTAGATGGGAACTGAAGACAACTTCCACTTCTGTGAAGTGAAAAAAATTACACTTAGTTTCATTCAGAAAAAGGAAGGAATTAAAAATGCAGGAATCTTATGTTAAAGTCACTTTTCTTTTATTTTGTAAAAACACAGGTTTATTGAAATGTATGAAAGATGAAGTGACAAAGATTGAGAGAGAAGCCTATTCAGGTTTTTTCTATTTTAAATGTTTTTTATGGTTGGAATTTAGAGACTGTAACTCCATTTTACTGCAGCCTTTTGTGAGTTTGAATCATCTTAGTGTAAAATTTTTAATGAACTCTTTCTAAATTGTGTAATAGTTACTGGATATTAGGCTCATGAGGTCAGAACTTTATTTTGATACAACCACTTTCTTAGTTTTTCTCAAACTCACTTGTCATTTTTAGATCTGTTGGGAAACTTGAAGGATATTGTTTTAATAATTTCTCTAGCGTCTATTGTGACAGCTACAGTAGATAGTATAGTCAGGGAATAAATTGAAAAACAAAAGCAAGTTAACTACGAATGAAATTTTATTTATTTTAGCTTCATAGTGTCTTAATGGCCACTAGATCTGAATCCAGTGCAACTGCCAAGAATATAGGATTCCCAAGAATATAGGATATGATCTCTCCTCAGCATATAGCCTTTGTGATAGCTCTTTAATTCACTCTGCCTCCTCTCCCTACAGGCATGTTCCTACACTCATGAGCAGATTGTGGAAATGATGGAGTTTCTAATAGAGTATGGTCCAGCACAGCTCTACTGGGAGCCAGCAGAAGTCTTTCTCAAATTGTCTTGTGTGCAACTCATGCTCCAGCTTATTTCCATAGCATGCAACTGGAAGACATACTATGCCAGGTGAGACAATAGATACTATACTGTACTGTTGCATTTCCCAAACTAGGGTGTAACTCTGTAGTGGTGCATTGAGTACTCTTAAATAAGAAAATTTTCCATTTTTACATTGAACAGAGCCCCAACATCTAATTAACAGCACACATACACAGTGTCTCATGATCTGCAAGGAACCTGTGCTATAATCATGTAGTTAGTGTATATGAAAGGAGTATCATTGACAGCCGAACCACAGTGGAAACATGATGGTGTGAATGCCATAAGGGCTCTACAGAGTCAGAATACTCTAGTCTTCAAGAATCATGGGTAAAATTGAAGCTGAGTAGATTCTAACCACGGTCTTAATCCATTGCATTTCCCATCCACCCCAAATTTAGTTGACTTTTTATTGTGTTTGCTTAGTAGCAGAATGCAATAACCACCATATTGCTGGAGACTAGAAAACATAATCTTTGATAACGCAAAGAGAAGGGGAAAAATCTACTATTTAGGCTGCCCTGCAGAGGGAAGATCACCATTAGCTGGGTTAAGGAGGGATTCTTCTCATCTCTCTGTGTTGACTTCGCTGAATTTGGGCGGGTGTTTTGATATATGAGTCCGTATAGAGGTTAAGTATATCTAGCCAGTCAAAAAGGTGCTGTAGGAAGCTGTTGTTTTACTGTACTATGCTTAGACTGGAGACCTCAGAGGAAATTCTATAGTGACCAAACTCCAGAGTTGCATAGAACTAACCTAGGAGATGTCACTTCTAAAGGCCTCTCTGCTGTTTTTGACAAAAGACTCTCCACAGTGGCATGCTGCCAGAGCAAAACTACTTTCTGGTAACCTGAGACATCTCATACCCTGGACCTCATCCTGCATTGCGGTATCCAACCTGTGGCCAAAGAGAATAATCTGCAGGGAGTCCTATTAAGTGTTATAAATGCTCTATCTTAGTATTTCTAATTATTTCTTTCTCTGTACTCTTCCAGGAATGACACAGTACGCTATGCTTTGGATGTTCTGGCTATTCTTACTGTGGTTCCTAAAATCCAGTTGCAGCTGGCAGAGCCTGTAGATGTGTTGGATGAAGCAGGATCTACTGTCTCCACTGTGGGTAAGCTGAGCTTGGTTGTTAGAGTTGAAATACTTTAACAATCAAATCTTTAGTTAAATGGTATTTAGGTGACTTATTTCATATCCCTCCCCCCAATAAAACAGAGGGCTTACAGCACTCTGTTCATAGTCACAGCCAGTGATGCAGATAAATAAGAGGAGACTGTGATAGAGTTCTTAAATTGTAAACTCCTGGGGGGCACAACCTTTGTCTCCTCCTTGTTCTGAAGAACCCAGAGCACATTGTGAGTGCTCAACGAGTACTAGCAAATCCCCGCCCCTTATCCAACCCCCAGTTCCAGCCCCCTTACCACACCACTCAGAGCAGCAGCTGAAGCTAAACATGTGGCTGCACTGCCCGGAAGGAGTGGGCAGTGCTGCCCGTGCGGCAGCCTACTGCGGAGGGACAGTGCGGGAGGGCTGGAGGAGCCTCCCTGGCAAGCTCAGGGGCTGGACAGGACAGTCCCATGGGCTCTAGTTTGCCCACCCCTGTAGTAGATGCTTTTTGTCTAAAAAGCAACTAGCTCCAGCCTTTTTTGTTTGAATCATTCTGAAGGGGGTGATGTGTATTGTCCTTTTGTATAAAAAGTTACCCCTCCTCCACTTTATGTACATAATAGCTGCTTTCTGTGATGTCAATCCTGGAAGCACTGCTCTTTGTCAATCCCTGTGTCATAGCTGCAGTCTGGTGAGGTGCCTGGCCTAAAGCTAACATTGACCAGGCCTGATCACCTTCTGTGAGAGACCATATCTGACCCACCACTGACTATTGCTGTGGTGTGATTCATGGAGCATATTAGTGGGTGATACTAGTGGAGGGGATTATCTACCCTGAGGAGATAGAGGAACAGCTGTGGTGGTCAGAGAGAATGAGGTGACCGCAAAGAGTCCCAGATAGAGAGCTGAGCAATGTCTCATGCTCTGATTTGTAGAACAGTGTGTAATACTTAAGTAGGCTAGCATGGTAACAGAAGTGTTTCTCATTAGGTATCAGCATCATCCTAGGAGTTGCTGAGGGTGAATTCTTCATCCATGATGCAGAGATCCAGAAGTCAGCCCTTCAAATCATCATCAACTGTGTGTGTGGCCCAGATAATCGGATCTCCAGTATTGGCAAATTCATCTCGGGAACCCCCCGACGAAAGCTCCCTCAGGCACCCAAAAGCAGTGAGCATACACTGGCCAAGATGTGGAACGTGGTGCAGTCCAACAATGGCATCAAAGTGCTGCTGTCATTGCTGTCTATAAAGATGCCAATTACGGATGCAGATCAAATCCGAGCGTTAGCCTGTAAGGCCTTGGTGGGGCTGTCCCGTAGCAGTACGGTCCGGCAGATCATCAGCAAGCTTCCCCTCTTCAGCAGCTGTCAGATCCAGCAACTGATGAAGGAGCCTGTGCTTCAGGACAAGCGCAGCGACCATGTCAAGTTCTGCAAGTATGCTGCTGAGCTGATAGAGCGTGTCTCGGGGAAGCCATTGCTGATTGGCACAGATGTCTCCTTGGCTCGGTTGCAGAAAGCGGATGTGGTGGCCCAGTCAAGAATCTCGTTTCCTGAAAAGGAGCTGCTGCTTTTGATTCGGAATCATCTCATTTCTAAGGGGCTAGGAGAAACTGCTACTGTCCTCACTAAAGAGGCAGATCTACCCATGACTGCGGCATCTCACTCCTCCGCCTTCACTCCTGTTGCAGCCGCTGCCTCTCCTGTGGCTCTGCCTCGCCCACCTCGTATAGCTAATGGTATCTCGGCCCGACTGAGTAGCCTTGCTTCTGTAGGTTCTACTGCCACCTCTGTCCATGCTCAGCCACGGCCTTCTGTATCCCAGGGTCCACTTGCCCTTCCAGGTCCTTCTTATGCCAGCAACTCCCCTTTGATTGGCAGGATTAGCTTCATCAGAGAGAGGCCACCACCATGCAATGGCAGGAAAATCAGAGTACTGAGACAAAAATCGGACCATGGTGCCTATAGCCAGAGCCCAGCCATCAAAAAACAGCTGGACAGACACCTCCCTTCCCCACCCACGCTGGACAGTATAATTACAGAGTACCTTAGGGAGCAGCATGCCCGCTGCAAGAACCCTGTTGCCACCTGTCCCCCTTTCTCTCTCTTTACTCCCCACCAGTGCCCTGAGCCAAAACAGAGGCGCCAGGCGCCAACTAACTTTACCTCGCGGCTGACCCGAAGGGCGGCCTTTCCGAAATATGGAGGGGTGGACGGTGGATGCTTTGATAGACACCTTATATTCAGCAGGTAAGGAAGAAAGGAATGTTTCTCAAATCCTCTTGGGGTGGTGTCTGTGCCAAAAGGTCTTACCTGCTACAAAGGTGGATGTAGGTCCCAGAATCCTCATTCCTTGGACAGATAAAAATATTTCCCTTCTATGGTGACAGTTGGGAGAACTTTACAAATCCAATCTGAGAATCTCTTCTGTTTCTCTTTGACATTTTATTAGCATTTAATGTAGTACCTTCAAGCTCCAGAGTATTGTAAAGACACTAATAAATCCTGATGACCCCACCCTGGGAGGTAAGTATTGTAATCTCCACTTTACACGTGAGGCAAATGAGGCAGAAAGGCTGAGCTACTGAAGGCATGAAGTTATCTGTCAGATCCCGGGCTTTTGGCAAATTAATGAATACAGGACCACTGTTTTGTTCTTGCAGTCTCCTCCTCCCCTCAATCTCCTCTTCCTCACAGCCACCAGTAATGCTGTCCTACTTACACAGAAGTCTGTGACTTCTTCAGATGTAGAATAAATAGGAGGAGCTGAGACGTCTGTAAAATGATCATATGTTGATGCAAATGTGTTTTTGTGGTGGTAAAACCACACTACCGTCTTCAAAAATTGATGATCCTGAGACACCTGATGTACCCACTCTCCTTGTTTTGTTTGTTCTGTGCTTCTTTCATGAAGTCTTAGCCACCTGACCAGGTTTTCCCATGTGACCATGCCACAGATTTTTTACCAGTCTAACTTGGAAGATATTGAATCCCGATTTTCTATCTTGTAGGATGTTATGACTCAAGGATTTCATCTTGCAGGTCACCAATCCTGAGATGTTTCAAGTTCCAGTGTCAGGTGTTTTCTTCCTACTCTGCTGGTGTCATTCTCTCTAATCTTTGCAAAAAAGAAAGCTGAAGTAATAACTGTAGCCACCTGAGCTTTCAAGCACAGGTTATAAGATCATCCAACCCTTGTTCGTTGCTGCTTTTCTTTCCTCCCTTTTGGGTCACTTTTCTACATCCTTTCCTTCCCCAGGTTTCGTCCAATTTCTGTGTTCCGGGAAGCAAATGAGGATGAAAGTGGCTTTACCTGCTGTGCATTCTCTGCACGGGAGCGATTCCTAATGCTGGGCACTTGCACGGGGCAGCTGAAGCTCTACAATGTTTTCAGTGGGCAGGAAGAAGCCAGTTACAACTGCCATAACTCTGCCATCACGCACCTTGAGCCATCCAGGGTAAGGAGTGAAAGACCTTATTGGAACATTGAGTTCCTGTGATTTAAACCTTGTCCTGTTTTTGCCCCGTATGGATTACATGGACCCAAAGCACATCTAGTGGCTAATATGCAGCATAGCCTACAAAAGTATTAGCAGAGTAATAGTGGAACAGTTTTTGCTCTCCTCTCTTAGAATTATATATAAATCCTCCCGTTTACCTAACAGATAGCACAAGAGGGATGCAATAGCTTAGTATCTGCATAGATAGCCTGTGTTTGTAAGGTTGACGAAGAAAGCTATTGAAGTGAGTCTGTGTATGTATAGGACAAACACAAGATGCTGTAACAAAGAATTTTTCTTTAGAGCAGAAGAAACTTAATGTGCAAGAATCTAGGAAGAAATTAAAAAAATAAGTAGAGTTTTCCACTCCACTCCCAGGGCATTGGAGCTGAGGCAAGGATTACCCACTTCTCTTCTGCTGCCATCAAAATGTATAGCTCCTTTAGATGTCCATAACATTTTTGAGGAATATTGTATTGTTTTATAATTTAGCACCTGATCACCATTCCTGAGTAGTGCAGTGAAAAAGAGTCCTTTGAGTACCCCATAACCTCTATTGTACATGCGAGAAAATACACTTGTGTACCAATAATCCCACTTTGTATTGCTCTGCCGTTTTCTCACACCATTGAACTACAGGATGGATCTTTACTGCTAACATCTGCTACGTGGAGCCAACCATTGTCTGCGCTGTGGGGGATGAAATCAGTCTTTGACATGAAGTAGGTACTCTTCGATAGTCTGAAATGCACAAAGTTAAAGAAGGACTTAAAATCAGGTGACCCCTTTCACATAGCAAGCTTCTGAGTGCAATCCCTCCCCCCATTATAAATTAAAAACACTTTTAAATATATTTAACACCATTATAAATGCTGGAGACAAAGCAGGGTTGGGGTGGAGGTTGACAGCTTGCGACCCCCCTACGTAATAACCTCATGACACTCTGAGGGGTCCTGACCCCTAGTTTGAGAACTCCTGCTTTAAATGTAACCAAAAACCCTGGAATGGCAAACTGCAAAAATGTACTCACATACTTGGCAGTTAAGAGCTGTTATATGCTAGGAAACCTGTTCCAACTAGTGCTGTCAAACAATTAAAAACATTAATTTAGATTAATTGCACAATTAAAAAAAACACGATTATTCACAATTTTAATCACACTGTTAAACAATAGAATATCATTTATTTAAATATTTTTGGATGTTTGCTATATTTGCAAATATATTGATTTCAGTAACAGAATACAAAGTGTAGAGTGCTCATTTTGTATTTTTATTACAAATATTTATACTGCAAAAAAGATAAATAGTATTTTTCAGTTCAGTAGTGTAAGTAATGTAGTGCAATCTCTTTATAGTGATAAGTAATGTTATAAGTAATATATTATATATATATAATATATAACTTCTAAGTTATAAGTGATAAATAGCCTTACAAAATTCTATTTGCCTGGAGGGCATTTGCTTGAGACAGATGAGTAAAACTGTGATTTTGATAAAAAGCAAATAAGTAGTGGGTTTTTATTTTGGGGGTTTTTTTGGGAGTTTTTTGGGGTAATTGATAAATTATCATGACAATCTTTAAGGCTAGCTACTGAAAAAGTATATCACAGTAATTTGCATGGCAAATTTTGCATTGCAGATGGATACTGCACACATGGCAAAGTTAAATTCATTTTAGTATTAACCATTCTTTAGTCCTTTTAGAAAATAAAAGAGAGAGATTCCTATCTCTCAAAGGTTTAACCTTTGCCTACTAGACTATGGGCAATAGCATTAACTTTTTTATGTGACCATGTTTAAATTAACTGGAAGGCATGTTATGGACAAGAGATTTTATGCACTCAAATCAATGCAAAAAGAAGCCATTCAAAACCTTCTTTAGCAAATACAGTGTCACCTGTGTCGTCTTGAGCAGCTGCAGGTAATGATCTGAGATGGCTTTTGATCATAAGTTGCCTTGTGCTCGTGTGTTTCAGAGCTGTCCCGTTTTTGACTGTGAATAGTAAATAACTTTTCTGACAAATGGACAACTCCCAGCTGGTGTGCGCATTTTAGCACTACCATTTGCTGTGGTCGGGAAGCAGAGAAGGCTCTTTTAGGTTTTATTTCTAGTGTGTTAAAAATTGTAACCTCTGCCAGAAGTATTTCCATAGTACGTGTCTGATTCAGAATGGACAGTCTGAATCTGCTGCTCATTGACCTCATTACTGATTGTTGTTGTGCAGGCATTCCTTCCCAGATGATCACTACGTGGAGTTCAGCAAGCACTCTCAGGATAGGGTCATTGGCACAAAAGGGGACATTGCCCATGTAAGTACCAGTGGAAAATAATTCTTTGAAGCCATGACAAGGTTATACCCCTGCCCGTACATCTGTTAACTGATGTGGGTACTGTGGAGCTGAACTGGCAAACTAAAGGCTTCACAGCAGGGGTCTCCAAACTATGGCCCAAGGGCCGGATCTGGCCCACGGCTTCGATTTGTCTGGCCCCCCAACCAACAGGGGAGAAGTGAGCAGGCAAAGGCTGCTGTTGCTGAGCAGGCAGGGGAAGTGGTCGCTGGCAGCAACTTGCATGTGGGAGCAGCTCAGTTGAGCTGTGTGGAGGGGTGAGTGCCCCCAGGAGCCAGTGTCCCCCAAAAGGGGAGCCAACTTAGGTGAGAATCACTGCTGCAGCTGAGCAGGCATGGACCCCTGCCTTAGAGTAAAAATAAAGCCAGATGCTTAATTATATACCCAATAAATGGAGTATAGATGGAAATAAAATTAAAAAATAATGTGAAATGATTTTTAATGTATTGACAAATATTTGGTGTGATTTCACAGTACCTGCATTGATTATACAGCTACTTTTATACCTGATTTAGAATTTAATGCAACACCGACACAGTAGAGTAGTGTTGGGTTTTTTACGATTTACATATATTTTGCATATATTTAATTATTTTCACAGTGGCTTCGGCCTGCGAAACCCCTTCAAAAATCTAATATGGCCCTCGTCTCAAAGTTTGGAGACCCCTGCTTTACAGGAACAGCTTCAAAAGTGTAGATTAGCTTATTCACTGCATTTAAAAGCATTGGGATAACCTGAAAATTGAGTTAGGATGCAATGCTGAATGGTATGCCACCTGCCTTTTAGACATATGGTGCCTCTAATTGTATTGGGCATATGTAGTGTCTGGCCTGATGAGCCATTCATTTGAGAGATGTTCTGCAGGGAATTGTACTGTAACACATGCAGCTGTGAAGAAGTGATGGCAGCTTTTTATAAATGAAAGGTTTTGCCATAAAGAGTACTTCACCAGCAGTTGAGGGAACTGGGATATTGGAAGTTTTCCAGCAGGAATGCACAAAATGAGCTTGCTTTATGATGATAAATAATTTAAACCAATTTATTTGTGTATTTTGCACAATACAATGTCAGCATCTTGCACATATCAGGCCATGAAAATCCTGCAATCTGAGAGGTTCCTCTCCTCTCTGAAGGTGGTACCAGTGCTAGACAGAATTCATTACAGGGATTTTCTCACCTGAAGAAACATTGATAAAAAATATCACAAAGCATACCTATTCAAATTGCTCATTGTTTTCCTTGCCACTCTTGCTAATTTTCATGTACATTTTTGCTTAAACAAATGAGTTATCCATCCTTGTCCAGCTCTTCCAGTGTTTTGGCACTCAAGGGAAATCAAATCTGAGTTTGCAATGTGATCATCTGGCAACAGCTTGATATCCAAAAAACACAGGCTTATGGCTTCATTGCAGGGTCAGAAGGAAACTAGGCTGTGAAAAGTACCCCTTAGAAAATAGTCACAGGCACAAAAAGTATGAAGATTTTGTCTTTGGTTGTGAAAATCCTTCTCAGGGAAATAAGAGCAGTTTAGTGAGGCCATGTAGTGTAATAATTGCCGGTAACTTGAACTCCTCCTTCTATATTTCAGGGTTTGCTTCATGGTGTGCTAATGGACTCTTTTTTTTCTTGTAGCCTGTAAATATCACCTTTAAAGTTAGTTTAAATATTTCTGTAGTAGACTGGGTAAATGCTGCCTTTGTCTGAAACTTCGCAACCTATTTTTCAAAACTGGGTTATTTTTTAGTACCAACCTCAAGCTTGTTAAACATGTCTGAGAGCCCCAGATGAGCTAACATTGTCCAAATGTATGGGGAAACGCAGACCCTCACTTGGAAAACTTTGAACGTTTGATGCGTTGAAAGGGAGAGTCTGACATTGGCAAGCTCTCATTTGTGTTGCATAAGGAAAGCTAGGGTGAGAGGGGATCACCAAAAACATTCTGGAAGGGATGGTACATAGTGTTCTTGGGCATTGATAGAACTACAAATCTTAACTAACCTTTTTCTTTTTCTTTTTTATCTAAAAGATCTATGATATTCAGACTGGCAACAAGCTATTGACTCTGTTTAACCCAGATCTTGCCAACAACTACAAGAAGAACTGCGCCACCTTTAACCCCACAGATGACCTTGTCCTAAATGATGGGGTGCTCTGGGATGTCCGCTCTGCACAGGCCATTCACAAGTTTGACAAATTCAACATGACCATCAGTGGTGTTTTTCATCCTAATGGGCTAGAGGTCATAGTCAACACAGAGATTGTATCCTTTTACCTCCGGGTTAACACTAATGCACTGGAAACAAAAAGCCTTGGACTGACAAATAGGTAGCCTGATTGCAGCAGCCTGTATAACTCTCTCTGGCTGTGTCATATGATAAGCAGAAATAGAATTTTACAGGCTGTGATAGTAACAGAAGCTTTAATACATACGTTAAATAGGGTGAACATAGGAATTATGCAGGTTAGATCAATAGTCCATCTAAACCAGGTGTTCTCAATTTTTTTGAGCTGAGGACCCATTTACAAATGTTTATGGTGTGTTGTAACCCAGTAAGTAGTCTGGGGGTGGAGGCTCTGGGATGGTTTTGGTTAAATCCTGCCCCTATGGGGACTTGGGTCCTTCCCAGCGCTCACCCTCCCAGTGGTGGCTCCTGCATATCCTGTGTTGCCAGGCTGGCTGGGCTTGGCTCTCTGCCTCCAGGGCTGCAATGCCGCTCATGTTTGGCCCCGCCTCCCTGACTGGACCAAATTTTAGTGAGTGGAGTTGTGACCTGCCTCATGGAGTTGCAGTGCCATTCACTCAAATGGCCTATATAGACTCCTGTCAACCTGACAGCTGGACTAAACTTGCTTGGCACTGGAACCGCAGAGGCTTGCAGTTCCTGGAGCAGGGAGACAAGCCCAGCCCACCGCATAGGACAGGAGTCACAGGAGCTGCCACTCCACTTTTTGAAACATTTTGGCAACCCAATTTTGCTTGAAAAACCCAATCTTAACCCAGTGTCTGATGCTTCAGAAGATGTTTACTCCTGCCCCCAAAGGACACTTACAGGCTAGCCTGTCCATAGGTGAAACTTGTAGCTTCGGGGACATTTATTACCTTTGGATAAATAGACATTTGGATAAAGGTAAATGATGATTTTAGCTGCCGTTTCACACTGAAATTTCTTTGTCACTGACCACGATGACAGACAGCATTGGGAGTCACTATAGCCAGCTACAGTGGTAATGTTCGATATTTTCACTCACTGCTCTCCCTTAGCCCTTTCTACACTGTGGGGGGAGATCAACCTAAGATACGCAACTTCAGCTATGAGAGTGGCTTCATCTTCTCATCAGCTTCCACTTCCTGGAGAACAGCCCGCATATATTCTTTGATGGTTTTGGAATCACTGAAGGGCTTCGTCTTTCATGCCGGAGTCCAGTCCACTCCACTCATAGAGAAGCTGCCATAGCCATCTCCTCTTGTGATGCAGAACTCATGAGCATCTTGCTTCCATAATTGTAAGATGTGATCAGGGAGTCAACCTTTGATCATCTTGTGTCTGAGTTCAAAGGATAATTGTCATTGAAAGTTGAGTGGTTCATATAAAAGTGGTATCTCAGGTTGTATTATTTTATGACAGAAACACACCTGTTGCACAAAAAGAACATTGGCTTCACTTTAGCTACATTTGGTAGGAAGGACAAATATTCCTGCCTCCATCTACCTGTGTTCCCTCTTTGGGGCTTGTTTGTGAGGACAGAGCCCATGGCCCTGTCTCCATCCCAGACACCCGGCAGCAATAGCCCCTGTGTTCCCCTTGCTGCAGCGTCCTTATGCTCACCTGCCTCTGAGCACCACTCTCCATCACCCATTCATCCCTATGGCCTGACACCTACTGGCTCAGATAATTCTTTGCAGCTGTGGGGAGAAAGGGGTTGCCTGGCAGGTGAGTTCAGGGGCCAGAGCTGGAGCCATGTAGTGGAGCCCCCAGTGAGGAGCAGGAGGGAACAGCTTATGCCTGGCAGGCCAAAGGGAAGGCCCCTGCAGGCTGGATGTGGCCTGTGGGTGCCATCTGAATAATGCTGGGTGAGTTCTTGACCCAGGGGTTGTGAACAGGGGACAGTTGTTGCAACTCCCACCCCAGAAGGGTCTTCAACTTCTTACTTTTTGTTTTTGGGGTCATAGTGAAAAGTTTGAGATCCAGTGCCTTTAAAGTACTCGGTTTTATATCTCTTCTTAAAAACATAAGAATAGCTGTATTGGGTCAGACCAAAGGTCCATCCAGCCCAGTATCCTCCTGTCTGCCGACAGTGGCCAATGCCAGGTGCCATGGAATGAGTGAACCTAACCAGGAATGATCAAGTGATCTATAAAGCAACTGTGGATGTTCTCATTATCCATATAGATGTCTATACTTTTTGTAATCCCGTTAAACTCTTGGCTTCAGTAATGCTTTGGCAGTGAGTTGCAAATATTAGTTAATGCATTCTATAAAAAGGTTTCTTTTTTTCACTTTTACAAGTTATTGCCATTCAGTTTCATTGGACGTCCCTTGTTGTAGTGTTATATGAGGGTATCATTCATTCTCTGTACCGTTCATTTTCTTATGTACTTCTGTCATGTTCCTTCTTTGAGATGGTTTAGTGTTGAGAACAGTATTTTCATGCTTGCATTTCTTGACCCTGATTCCCCCTTCTATTTCGGCTATTCTTTTTGAGCTCAGGCGGCCAGTGTTGACCCAGGTAAGGGCAGACCATTGCTTTATATGAAGGCGTTACGTTGTCACTTTTGTATCCCATTTCTTATACATTCTAACTTCTTGATTTTTTTTTTTAAAACACTGCTGTGCATTGAACAGAGAGTTTTTGTTTGTTTTTGCATTGAACTGCCATAGTGACACCAGATCTTTCCTGAGTGATTGCTCAGTTCTAAATTGACTTGTAGTGTATTAATAATTCAGATTATTCATTCCAATGTACATTATCTTGCATTTGACAACACTGAATTTTATCTGCCTTTGTGCTGCCTATTTACCTTGTTTAGGACCCTCTTAAGCTCTTCATTAATCTTGAGTGATCTAAATAATTTTGTCCTTTGCGAATTTTACCACCTCCCATGCCTTCATTTGGTCATAAATAAATATTTTAAAACCGACCCCTAGTATAGAAGTTTGAGACATCCCCACTACCTCTTTGCATACCCTGAAAATTGACCATTTCTGTCTGATAGCCAGTTTCTAATCCAAGATGGAATGTTTCCACTTACCGCGTGCATTAGATTTCTTAATAGAGATTTTTTTTTCAAAAATCTTTTTTATAAACTCACATTATGTCAGCTGGTTTTCCTTCTTATAATTTAGAAGCTTCCCTTCCACTTGGGCCACACTTTCTGTGCTAACTCTCAGTTGTGCTCTCTACTCAAGTGCAACTTCTTTCCGTTTTCATTGTGAAGGTTCTTACATCTCTATAGTCTTGGTGGTAAGACACTGGTTATATTAAAGATTGGGAGAGATGGGGGTAGGGTGGGGAGTTAAGACTTGCAGAAAGGGAAGCAGGAGAGGAGGGGGAAATATGGACTGCTCAAGCAAGGATGGAAGTTGAGAGGGTTTTCTGTTGATGCGTGTTATATTGTGCCCTTTCAGTTATGACTCACAGGTGTTTATAGTTTTACCACTTTCACCTCATTCAGGGGATCATTTCTCTCCTTACCAAAAACTGTATCATAATCACTGTGTTTATAGCTGAGGACTTGATGCAACATGTTTGTTTATATTTTTGTTCACCCTGGAGGGCTTGTGATGGTAGAAGAGAGCTGAGTATTTGCCTGACCTAGCAAGTAAGCTTCATTAGTTGGGCAAATTAATCTGCTGCTCACCATTGAGTTAAAATGGAAAGTTTGTCGTGTGTTATTCCTTAACTTCTTTCTTTAGTGGGATCTTCGAACATTCCATTTGCTGCATACGGTACCTGCACTGGATCAGTGCCGTGTAGTCTTCAACTACACTGGCACAGTTATGTATGGAGGTAGGATGTCCCTTAGTAGTGCACCATGGCATTGTTGTTCTCCTGAATCTCCTTGGATTTGATAGAAGAAGCTGAGGATGGGGGTGTTCCCTCATGTTCATAGTACAGCAGACAATCTGAAACTTTTTCTAGCCAATGGCTGTACTTTGTAACTTACATGAGGAAAGAGTGCTGTAGTTGCCTTCAGTCATTTTAAAGGGAGGTTGCAACTCATAAAAGCTATGGTGAATCATTGCATGGTGGGGACCTATAGTGTCCACCAGCTCTGGAGGGTGCTGTTTAGAACTTCATTGCTACACTTTACCTGTCCCTGTAGTAATGGTATCTAACTTGGCAGTGTGCAACTTTACTGTCAGTGCAGCGCCTATTAATCTGATGTTTCTGGATAGAGCAGCGTGTTACGGATACATCGCCACTGAAATTCAGTTGCGGACCTTAAGGGGAATCTGAACCACTGGTTTTAGCGGTTTCTGGGGATTTTGGAACATAAGGAAATATACTACCCACTCTTGCAGTTTTGAATCAAGTTATGGTCATATTATGATACAGTTTGCTTCCTTTTGGAGTACATTAAGTTGTAATTCCCTAGAAAGCAGTGACTCTTTGGGATGTGAGCAAGTTGCCTTAAAGAACAGAGTGAGTGAATACTCACTCAACTGCATTAAAAGAACACTAAGTTGCAATGTCAAGTAGTCCAAAGTTAGGAAAGGCTACAGTTAAGATGATCTGTGCAAGTTTAATTAGGACTCCTTTGCATATGCATTACGATAGTCTTTAATTGCATTCCCTAGTCACAAATTCAGAATCTCCTGTTCTAACAACTAGACGTTCTCCTTTCCCCTGCTCAGAGAAGACCCAGGGATCCTCACTCCAAATCCTCTGCTCATAACTTGTAGGGAGAGATTTTTAAAAAAATCTGTTTATTTAGTAAGTTTTAATAGGAGGCACAAAGAACAGTTAGGCACTCTACTCCCACCAAAGCCCAATAGAGATTGGGCATCAAACTCCATTTGTGCCTTATAAAATTTTCCTCATAGTTTGTCCTTTGTTTTTTTTAATGTTTGTGTTTACTTAGAATTTACCCTATCATGACATCAAGACTAGTATACTTACATGAAATTGCCACATTTTTTCTGCATGACTACTTTTGTTGCTGGCATCTAGGAAATTTAATATTTTAGGTAGCTTTCTGTCACCTCAGTAATGCCATGATCAGTTTGCAAGGTTAAAATTCAGCTCACTGAAAATAGAAGGATTTGTAATGCAAAAGTTTGGCTTGTAATGATTTGGCAAAGTATCTGCTTCCATTTGTTTGCTAATCTTCATAATCTTCAATGTTGTGAAAGACCACTTGGAAACAGTGCATGTTGGTTAAATGGGGTTTTGCCAAATTATTAAAAACAAAAACCTTAAAAAAACCCAAACCCATAGTGTATGGACTCTGATAGGATCATAAAATGATTATAGAAAGCGTTGTAAATGAGACATGAACTTGCCTAATAGTCTTTCCCTTGTCAGCTATGTTGCAGGCAGATGATGAAGATGACCTACTGGAGGAGAGGATGAGAAGCCCCTTTGGGTCATCCTTCAGGACATTCAATGCAACGGACTATAAACCTATAGGTGAGGACGAAGATGCAGTTGCCAGGGGTTGGTTTGTGGGTTTGGTGCAGGTTGACTTAGATTTTTCTTTGTTTAACCCCACCTGTTACCTCCTCACAATATCGTATGAAAACGAATTCTGCTCAATATGTCTTGTTCCAAGCACAAACTTTGTCTTCAACACTAAACTAGCTTGAGCTTGAATTTGTGCTCCAGTACATGATTTCTTCTCCTCACTCACTCTGTGGCCTACAGTCACCAGCTCTGGCTTTCCTCCCAACAAGTCAGATATGAATCTGAGAAGTAATCAGTGGTATGGTCTAGGCTTTACTTGCGCAGCTTCGCGAAAGATCAAATTTTTCTCTCCTATATTCCCCTCTCCCATCAGGATTTGTTCCTGTCTCTAGCTCAAATGTCTCTGAGTTCGGCCTCCAGCCCGCAGTGCTACTGGAGCTGAGCTCAGTGCAGCAGCAACAGGATTGAGTAAACATGGCCTCTGGCTTCCATGTGCTAAGATATGAGAAGATGGCCCACACCTCTGTCCATCTCAGTCACTATCTCATTGGAAGTTGAGGAGGCCAACTTGGTTTCTCCCTTTCACAGAAAACCCCGTAGCCATATTTACATGGAGATGCGGGTGCTGTGGAAATCAGTATGTGAACTGCCTAGCTTAGTGTTATCAGCTTTGAAATATTCTCCATTACTGGTTGAAATTAGATAGCTGTGCTAAACGTGCTTTTGTTTTAGCTATAGCTGTCCAGGCATGTTTGTATATTGTATATTTGGCAAATAATTTAATAATCTGCTGGTAACCATTAAGTTCACTTTGTGTTATTTTCTAGCCACCATTGATGTAAAACGGAATATCTTTGATTTGTGCACGGACAGCAAGGATTGCTATTTGGCTGTTATTGAGGTAAAGGATCTGAGATAGTTGGGGAAGCATAAATACCAGTATTTGCGGCTATGGTTTGAGAGCAATGATTTAAAAAAAAACAAAACAAAACTCCTACCATTACTGGAGCTGGAAGTTCTGGAGCTCCTACTATCCATCTCAGATGTCTTGTGCACTGGTGCTCCTATGTGGATGAGGGAGTGTTGATAAGTTCCATATACCCCATCCCTTGTGCTTAAATGCAGTGCTGCCTCTGTCTCTAGCGTATGCAGGTTTTAGGGACTTCTTGCAACCCTTCACCTGCATTGTCTTGCTTTAAAAGAAATATACTGCAGAGGGAGGCGTCCTCCTTACAAGCAGGGAGAAATACATTTTTATTCTGATTCTCTAGTCTTTTGTTATTGAAACTTGCACAAAAAAGGAAACTCCCTCTCTTTGGTGCACCCCGAGCTTTTATTTGGGCCTCTCTTACCCTCCCTGTTTCTTCTTGATAAGAAGGAAGCTATGGACTTCCTGAGTTAGGGTCTTGATGCAGGAATTTCTGGGTGACATTCTATGGCCTGTGCAGAAGGTCAGAGTAGATGGTCCCAATAATCCCTTTTGGCCTTAATCAATGCATCTGTAACTTGTAATGATCTGAGTTTCTCCATTAACCTCTAGTGATGGAGTGGCTAACAGGCTTTTATTGGTTGTCTGGTGATTTGATTTTTTTTGTATTGTGAGCGATTTATGAATCATTACAAAATAATTTCTTTCCCAGCATGGAAGCAGTTTTAACTTTTGATAAGATTCTCGCCTCATGCTTCATACAGAGTAGCACCATAATACTTGCGTGGGGATTACTGTGCTGTTCCTGACACACCAGCAGGGCTTATGCTTAGAGGCACAATTAACAGTAATGCCATGATCCCAGTGCAAACTATCAGCAGTTGGCCTATAAGAGTGGAGAGTTCAAATCCCAGTTGGGACAAACTGCTTTGTTTTTAAAGCAGTGGTTGTTGGCAAAGTTCAGGTGGGAGAGGAGGAAGAGAATCTAAAGGGAAGCTGGTATGCAATTTTGGAGAGGGTGAACAAACCTGAAGTTGGACATGGGGGGTGTTGAATGGTCAAAATGAAAGTTTGAGGTATAAAATTCTGTGATAGGAATCTTTGTTGAGAGTGGCGTAGGTGCTAGAATCTCAGAGCCAAACCTTTTATGCTGCTTCTGAGGTAATTCTTGCAACATAACAGAATAACTGTTAGTACTAATTACACTGTGTATGTAAGTAGCAAATGAAAACGATAAAATGCTTTGTTGTTGTTTGTTCTTGGTTGTAACTTCTCTTCTGTAATGGAGATCATGATAGAGTTGAGTTACGTAAGAAAGCATAAACAGTTCCGCTAGGTACTAACTGTAATGTTGGGGGTTTTCTTCAGAATCAAGGGAGCATGGATGCCATGAACATGGATACAGTTTGCAGGCTCTATGAGGTAGGCAGGCAGCGTTTGGCAGAAGATGAAGAGGATGAAGAGGAAGATCAGGTGAGTACTGTAGAGTCATTTTGATTGTTGCAGTCCAGTTGTAATCAAATTCTTCTCACTCATAGCTGGAATGCTGAGAGCTGCTGCTTGTTAAAATATACTATAAAATAGCAATTCTGTAGGATAGTGTTCTTTTTTTCTAGCTGTCTTTAAGTACATATTTCCAGATCTTTAGGTTTAAGATTGGCTTGGTCATTTATGATTTGTAACCCATGTATAAATAGGATATGGTGCACAGTATTGCATTGTGAAATTGCACAATGTTTCTGTGTAATAAAGATGTTTAAGAAATTTGGTAACATCTATAGGTTTATATTGGGATGCACTAGTATTTGGCTTAAACTAAGCATTTGACCTCTGGATTCACTGACAGTCTATAAAAGAGCTAAGAATTATTATTACTCAGGATACAGTAAGTAATATGATTATTGGCTATGCTACAGCACATTCTATAGTCAGTTTTCAGGAGACCTCTTGGTGCCAGACTTCATAGAACTGCCAAGCACGTTTTGCTTTGGGTTGAAGGAGAGGGCAATATATATATAATAAATATTATATAATGTGTGTGTAATATAAAAGGTGACAAACCACTCGAGGTCTTTTGGGATTATGAATATATATACACATTATACATGTATGTATA
>ML677379.1:11323859-11343243 GCA_007922305.1 Dermatemys mawii | reverse complement strand
TTTGGGATTATGAATATATATACACATTATACATGTATGTATAATGTGTGTGTATATATTCATAATCCCAAAAGACCTTGAGTGGTTTGTCACCTTTCTGGTGTTTGTGACTTTTCTTTTTTCCTCTGTGCTGGCATGGTGAGGGGACTGTAAAGAGAAGTTTGATTTCTTCAGACTACACAGAAAGCTGGGGTTTTGGTATTCAGTCCACTTCCTTAATCTCCTTTTGTTAGAATAAAACCACTTTACTGGCTTTCAGAGGAACATTTGATAATAGCATCCATGGAGGAGACTGGATTTTCAGTCTAATCAGTGGATTTATGCTCTGTATAATACTGGTAGTACATCATATCACCTACATAAATTAGATTGGGAGAATGCTTTTCTCTCTCATCCCTGATACAACATTGATTCAAATGTTGTTTTATGGGGCAGTGGGTGCTTTATTATAAAGGAGGAATTATCTGCCACTGTTTGAGGCATACTACCAGACTGGATGGATCTGATTTAGTAACTCTTTAGAACAGCAAAAATACTTTCCAATAGAAATACCAGTTATCCTTTCCAAACAATAATCCAAATTTTGACTACTTAACAGCTAGCCAGCATCTATCCTGGAACACATATATGTGTAAAATAATGGTTTCTGGCTGTAGTCAATGAGTGTGCTCATGTTCATGTCTGTTTCCTCTTAAGTTAATTTAATGTGTTCAACATCCTTGTGGTAAATTTTGTCATGATTTTGACAAATCTACAAAATAAACTTACTGTAAAACCTTTTTTTGTATAGCTATTTCCATTTTTCACAGACACCATTTACCAGTCATTACCAGGCAAATATTACTGTTCTCTTATCCTGAATATAGGAAAATACTCTAGTATCAGATACTAGCATGTGGTAATGGTTGGTTGGTAATCATTGACTTTTCAGTGGTGATATGTGTTTGTATGGTGCCCTAAATGAACTTCTGTTTGTATACCTAGGTCTCAGGCACTGTTTATATACTGAAAAGTGATCACAAAACTTAAACAAAGTAACAAAGCAGAATCGTTTCTTCATTTGGTATTGTGGCATCAATTGCAGATTAAGAGCATGCAGTTGATGTATATGGATTTATTGCTCTTGACTGTCTTTGTCCCTTGACTTTCTGAAAATGCAGTCACTTTTTGAGGCTGTCAACATCAGGCTTGGGTATGAAGGTGATTAATTTTAATGTAAACTACATAAAAGCTACCCAAATTCCAGTTACTGTATATTTAGCAAAATCTAAACCAGAAACATACATCCTTTTTGTTTCTGGTAACCTTTTCTCCATTGCTTCCCTTTGTTTGGTCCAGTACCTTGACTTATAGTTTTACAGATCCTCAAAATACAGCTTTATATCTTCAGAGAAACTTCCAGTATTGAGCTAGAATAGATGTGGGCAAACTATGGGCTGCGGACCACGTCTAGCCTGTCTGACCTTTTAATCCGGTCCTTGAGCTTCTGCTGGGGAGCGGGACTGGGAGCTTTCTGTGCAGCTCCCAGAAGTAATAGTGTGTCCTCACACTCTGGCTCCTACGCGCAGGGGCAGCCAGAGCTATGGGGTCTCCGCACACTGCCACTTCCCCAAGCGCCACCCTCCACAGGTCCAGGAACCATGGCCAATGGGAGCTGCGTAGGAACTGAAGGGGGGCATGGCACTGCTTCTGGGAGTTGTGAGAACGGCACTTGCAGATGAGCAGTGCACAGAACTGCCTGGCTGTGCCTCCGTGTAGGAGCTGGAGGGAGGACATGCCACTGCTTCTGGTAAGCATCTCCTGGAGCCTGCACCCCATCCCTAGCCCTGATCCTCCTCCCACCCTTCAGATCCCTCAATCGCAGTCCAGAGCACCTTCTTGCACCTCAAACCCCATCAAACTGACTTGCTGCTGTTTATGCCACCCTCAAACCCAATGACCACGATGAATTAGCTGTTTTATTCATAGTGCCACTGCTGTAAATATTTGAGTGTTTTTGTTATAAAATATTTGAGGTTAATGTTATGGCTACTGCTGGTGGGTTTCTGCCTAGGTTACTGATGCTAGACTTCATATTAGACCTCTGGAAAGTCGCCTTGTCCTAGCTGAGGGGAATACTTCAGACTATCAAGCCCAATTAAGTAAAACTAAGGTGAATCTTTGGTATTGTACTGTTAAGATATATTTCCTTGGAGTTACTACATTAAGTAAAGGGGAGATGAGGAAGAAAGGGGTTTTGGATGGCCAGTTAAAGCACTTGTGAAGTCATGGGCTTTTTTTTATAATTAAGCCTTTATAATGCATGTTTGATGATATACAAATGAATTCAGTTTCATATCTAACCAGTAGGTGGCATTAACATTTCCTTTATTTAATATGGCTTCCATTCTAACCTATTTCTCTCAGATTTGGGGGAGCCGGGCACATGTTTTGGCTGGCTCGCTTCCATTCCTTCTTTCTTTCCCTTTGCCTCTTAAGCTGGGAGTTTCAAAAGAGGCCAAGGGAATTAGACACCCAGATCCCACTGAAATTCAATTTAAGTTGGATGCCTGGTGTCCTTGGGCTCTTTTGAAAATCCTAGCCTTACTGATTGTTTTTGGCCATTAGCATTTAGTGTGTTTCAGTGTGAGTTCATCATAAGAAGACCCATCAGAAACCCTGGCAATCTTGCTTGCATAACATTTGCATACTGAGTCTGTAGGCAAATAAAGTTTTAGGTGCAGGCGGCAGGCCCTTTTCTCCATATTGTCAGGCTCCAGTTCCCCACTCTTTTTTCCCTTTGAGCCCTTTCTCTCCTTCCCCTCTCCCTGCAGTTTCCCTAGTCTTCCTCCTTCAGGCTTCCCCACTCCCTGAGGTTTTGACTGCACAAGTGTGCATCTGGGCTGCTGATGCAGATTCTGGAATATCTTTTGGTTACTGGCCTGCTAACAAAGAACTGGCCTAATCCGATGACACTTTGTGAACAAAATTGTGAAAAAATAGATGGTACTGTCACAGTCAAAGTTGTCAGCATTGGGCTTAAGAGAAATGTGGAACACATGTTGTGTTCCCTAAAGCCTATTTCTGTAGCCTAGAACAAAATGCAGGAAAATAGCTGTTTTATTGCTGACGCTATTGAAATTTGGCAGGAACTGAGTGATACCTTAAAAAGGGAAATATGAAATGTCAGAGTTGTATTACAAACCTTAAAAAAATGAATGGGACAAGCACTATCTCCAGCTCATTTTCTTGCAAATATTCTCAATACTTGGTACCAGGGTCAAACCTTAACTGCTGAAGAAGAGGAGTTGGCTATGACATGGACATCCAGCAATCATCCCTCCATATTGCCAACTATAATAAACTTCAGAGCTAAGGGTGAACCATTCAAGAAATACATGTTTGCAGATAATGATTTCAAGAAAGTTACACCAATAAACTGGTGGAAGTCACTTAAGCACTTGGATTCAGAGACTGTTGAAGTGATAATATTACTTTTAACAGCAGTAGCTTCTACTGCCGGTGTAGAAAGAATATTTTCTTTCTTTGGACTAATTTATTCCAAATTGAGAAATCATTTGGGACCTGAAAAAGCAGGAAAGCTCGTTTTTCTTTTCCAGTTTATGAACAAATGGGAAAATGAAGGTGAAGACTTAGCTGCAGAAGCCAATATTTTAAGTTTCTCATGTTGATCTGGCTGAAATAGTCAATTTATTTTTTTTAATATTTAATTTATTTATTTTAGTTAAAAACATTTTTAACAAAAACAAACCTGATTTTAAAACACTTGAATTCAGAAAGTCATATGCTTGTTTTGTTAAAATATATGTTTGCTGTTGAAGGAAAGAAATACAGAATATATGACGTTATTTTAGTTAAATAAAACAATTTAAACGTCTGTCTGGTGATTTTCTCCTCCTAATACAGCATGACAAGAAAATCCTCCAAATATTAATGATTAACCTGTTGAATTGGAGATAGTTCACCTTCATAAATATCTGCTTCAATTACCTTTGGTAAATAAAATAACTAAACAATCATTCATTTTCTGATATAGCTGTAAAACTAATCTGAAAAGTTTTCAAAATAAGTCACTTAAAAATGTATGGTGTGTATCTTCTAAAAATGAAACTTGCATCTATTTCTGAGTTGTGAAGAATATGTATTAAGGTTATAACAACCAACAGAAATGCACTTTTTATGCTTAAATTGACTCTTCCTTACTAGTGATTTAAATCATGATTTAAATCAATTTGATTTAAATTAAATTCACCCTGGGAGGAGATGAAAACTTTACAAATATTGGTTAGTCAAAAAGGCCAGATATGGGGGTGAGAGTGGGGGTGATTGCTGGCGACTAGAGTCAGAATCTACAAGTTAAATAGGTTTGTGGTCTGTACCATCACTGTTTTGTGACTAGGCGCGTAATTTTCAGTCCTTATCTAGCATTTCACTTTCTGAATGTTTTCTCTAAAATGTATCTATTTACAAGTAGAACTGCAAAAAGTTTGGTTTATTATGCTTTTGCATTTTTGTCTATTGAAAACCTTGCTTTTTTCCCTCAGTAATACTCAAGGTTGATAACTGTAAGTGTTATCGCATGTAATGTTTGAGATACAGGAACTCCTCACCTAAAGTCGTCCCTTGTTACGTTGCTGATCAATTAGGGAACATGCTCGTTTAAAGTTGTGCGATGCTTCCTTCTAATGTTGTTTGGCAGCTTCTTGCAGGAAGAGCAGCCCTTTTCAGCTAGCTGGTGGGGGCTTGGAACCAGCGTGAACTGGCAGCCGCCCTAGTAGCTCCCCCTATCAGCTTCCTGCTCCTCTAAGTTCCCTGTGCAGCAGCTGCCCAGCAGGCTATCATTGCCCACAGTTCAGCTATCCCTCCCCCACTGCCATGTGCTGCTCCTGCCCTCTGCCTTGCAGGTGTTCCCCGAGCCTCTGCTTGCTGTGCGAGGGGAGCGGGGATGCAGGGAGGGAAGCTAATGTCAGGGTGTCCCCCTTCCCCCTGCTCCTGCACCCCACTTACCCCATCTTCTATAGAGCAAGGGAGACATACCACAGTGCCGGAGGGAGCTTTCTGGTCTCAGCTTGCTGATCTAATTAACAAGGCAGTGTACTTAAGACAGGGATCAGCATACTTAAAGAGGAAATAGACCTCTCTCTCCTCTCACACACACAGGGTGTGTGTCTCTGTCTGCTATGCTGTCTCCCCCCTCCCGTCATTCCTTCTGTCTTGCAGAGTGTGAGGCTACATTAACAATGAGTTAACCCTTGAAGGGTCAGCCAGTTGCTAGTTCATCATTTAGCAGTAAGGCATTCCCTGGAAAATATCCTACCCTCTGACTTCACCACCTCAGCCAAGCTTCACAATCATCATTGCTATGTACCAGTATTAAATTGTTTGTTTAAAACTTGTTCTCTCTCGCTCTCACTCTAATTATATATAATGTCTGGTGAAAATAATTTCCCTGGAACCTAACCCCCCCCCATTTACATTAATTCTTAAGGGGAAATTGGAGTTGCTTAACATCGTTTCACTTAGTCACATTTTTCAGGAACATAACTACAATGTTAAGTGAGGAGTTCCTGTACTCTCCCTACTTAAACTGTCATGTTCACAGAGACTGAAATCTTGAAGGGCAGGTTACAAAGCTTAGTAGTCTTACTATTCCTAGACTGCTCTTGAAATGTGATGCATTTTTTAATCATCAGTATCCTAGTCAGTATTGAAAATCTGTTTTTTCTTAATTATCCTCCCACATCGGTATGTATCTAATAGAAGCTTCTCTATGTGGGAGGAGTGCCGTATATAATTTGGCTTTTGCTTTTGTGTGGACACATTTCTCAAATGACATTTCTGAATATTTGTATTCAACTCCTGGAAATTCTGGTTGTGTGGAACTAAGGAAACAAATATTTGGGGGAAGGATCATTCTTCTTGTGATGTGTAGTTTAGCCATATAGGGAACTCTGTATGTCTTCTGTCTTTTTTATTTTTGAAGTTAGCATAAGATGTGTGTAGCTCTGTTTTATTTAGCATTAAAAACATCTCCTGGATACATCCTCCTCCCTCAGTGCCATCACCGCCTAAACTTGGCTAGCTTTTTTGATGTTAAAAGGCACGCTCTGTTTTTCTTTTTATATATCTACAGAATACAGAGATTTCCCATTGCTAGCATAGGTCTCTCTGAGTTGCAGATTGTGGGAAAGGTATATTGAGGTTAGGGAGATAATGTTTCCTAAATTCTGTGGTCTTTATGCATACTTTTGAGTTGAAGCTTAGGGTCAGGGACAAGGAACATCTGTCCATATTTTGTAGCCCTAGCCAATGGTATCTTCCTCTCTCACCCTTTTCATTAACTGCCGTGGAAAAATGTGGAATCCTTCATTTAAAATTTTAGAGAAAATCTATTTATACTCTATGTAGTTGTATGGATTTGTTCTGATTAGAATTGGTAAGTGTCATTCAAGTTGAAATTATACTGGTTTTTGAGACATTCACTTTTTTGCAGTATGACGCAAAGAAATTTTTACAAGCTTCTGTAAATCTAGATTAGAGAGAGCCTTGTTTTAGGTTGCAGATAGGCTCCTGCCAATGAAATGTCTCTTCTGCACTAACTGAAATTGTAGCTGCCGGATTTTCAGTGTTTGTGGTGGTTTCATAGCATTATTTTTTCCATTGTCAGCTCACATTCTGCCTCTTGTGATTTCAGGTATGTTTTGTGTGTTTATTTAGGACTCTTTCCCCTCTGCCTACAGCAAAAATCCTATGCTAAACCCAGTGCTGTTAGAGAGAAGCCTGTAGTTTTCATGTTGATCCTTGCTGAAAAACTTCCATCCAAATTGGCAGACATGTTTAAGAACCCACCAGTTCTTCAAGGTGCTGAGTGCCCTCAATATCTTTTTTAAGTCAGTGGGATTTGATGGTTCTCAACTCATAATAAGAGACACTTATAATCTTGTGAGATAAGGTTTAATGTGAACTCCGACACTGGATTACAGGACAATAGTTTCTGGGGAGAGCTTTGCTGAACAGAGGCCTTGAACTGACATCATCAAACATTGTGATCATATATTTTAGCAGGGCTGTCTTAAACCGGACTTCAGCCATGAGGCTAGCAATGGGATGGCTTTGATTAAAGACCTCTTTGTGACAGACAAGGACTTAGGGAAGGGCAACCTGTAAAATGGATTAAAAGGATAGTTTTTAGCAACATGCTCATTTTTGCTGCATCTTTGCATGGCAACAAGAATTCCTGTTAGTTCTTGGTATGGATTGCTAGTGTCCATCTCTGAACTATGCTATAATTTCAGAAGGTGGCTGCTCTCTCATACAGACAGAGGAAATTTACTGTACAATACTTGAGACTTCTTGAACTTCTAGCTCTAATACCATAGAGTGCAGTTTCCCTCCTGAAAATAGAAATTAAAAAAAGAATGTTTTGACTCTTCAGTCACAAAATCAAAGGTTGATGCCTCCAGATAGCACAGAGGATATTTCTGCAACTCCAAAGCACTCGTGATATAACACAGGAAAAGCTATCACAGTTGCAGTTAAAAATTTAAACCAGGAACTAGGAGTGTGGAAATAAGGAAACATGCTTTCAGTTATGGTGGGAAAGTCAAACTACTGCCAAATTGACAATGTTTGCAAATGCTGCTGCTTTGGCATATGAGTACCAGAGGGATGGACATATTTAAGAACATATGAGTAATAATTCAGAGTAGAACCCTGTGCAGGACTATTTTAAATCCTGCTCCCATCCTGCAGTGTTCACTCCCACCCCCACCCACTCCTGCTGTTAAGGCAGTGAGTCCTGAGGGACCTGTGGGATCCCAATCCCACTGCAGGACTCTGCACAAGTCCCATGCAGGGCTCTAATTCAGAGGGAGGGGGAGTAATTTAATAGAAATTGCAGAGATACAGCAACATCTACCAGTGGACACCTAGTAGTACTTCTGGGCTCTCCAGTAAAGGAAATCTATGGATATAATAGACCTCTTGTAACCCATTTACCAAGTGCAGTAAGATGTGCAATGACTGCCACGTAATGCTTCAGAGGCATTCTCAGTGAGGACAGTATTTTCAGAATTGGGAGGAAATCTGTTGTTCCAGGCAATTACCCAACTATAAAAATATTTCAAAATAGCAAGGACATTTGGCAAGAAAACTGGACTTCACCGTACATCTTCACATTTAACCTTAAGATCCTCCTGTTTAAGTTGGAGGTAGCTGGTTGATTATAAATGATAGTCCAGAGAGCTGTAGCATTGTTGGATAGTGGTGTTTTGATAAGCCCCACGCAACCTGGTTAGTTTCCATCTGAGTGTCTTTACCGTATAAGGAGAAATGTACTCGTCCAAAGGACAGCAATGAGATGTTCTCCTTCCCCAACCTGTTGCTCTGATTCAGCTGTCTCTTCAGCACAGATCTATTCTGGGGTCTGTGGCTTGCTCTACAGTTGGTGGAATCTGCTGCTGACAGCTCTGAGGTCTGTCTTTTCCTTTCCTCTCCAATTTCTGACTTGTGTGAGAGGAGGGGAATGGAACTAGTTGTACAGGGAAAAGGGGCAGGGTAGGAGAGCTAGTCAGAGATATTCCTGGCAAGATGGAAACATATCAGGGTGGGATGGATCCTTTTCAGGAGTTTTGCCCTAGATTCTGTTCCTCTCGATCCCCTTCAACTAGAACCTCCTGTGAGCCTCAGCCAGGCTTGAAAATGGAGAACACTTGGGATCTTACCTCTTAGATTTTAAGGGTTGATGTCTACCTGGCCAGTTAGCTGCCTTGCCCTTTTCTGTAATAAGACCACATAATACCTGATGATTGTATTGGTTATTTTGAGGTAGTGTAGTTTTAACCTGTAATAATCCTTGAGAGGGCCATTTAGGGGTATGGGGCAAAAATCTGTTGGATGATTTAATTGGGGATTGGTCCCGCTTTGAGCAGTGGATTGGACTAGATGATCTTCTGAGGTCCCTTCCAACCCTGATATTCTATGATTCTATGATTCTGGTGTAATAAAGTGTGTATATATATATATGTATATATATATAAAATAACATACTTTTCCCATTAATGGAAAAATTGCCTTAACTGTGCTATTTACAGACAGTTAAGGAAACAATGTTTTCTGTTTAAGTTGATTATTCTTAATACTTTTATTCTTTAAAAAAATGATGGTATGTAGACAAACTATATGGTCGGATGTGACCAAACACATTTCCCATGTAAAGTAAATGGTCATTAAACGCCGAGCCATAACAAAGCATGATGCCAATCTCTCTGAGACTGGACTAATATTTCCAAGGTCTTGTCGAGCTGACTTGTTAAAATGGTATAAAGGTAACCTCTTTCTTTACTGTAGATCTGTGGTGGTTATTAAACTGGCTAAGGATGCTCTTATAGAATAAGAGAATAACTGTGTGTTATCTCTTTGCTCTATTTTTCCATCTGTGACATATTGTATGCTGTTTGCTGTGCTCCCTGTTTTACGTCTGTCCATGTCCTCTCCATCGGCATAGAAGCCTATGGTAAGAATCCTTACTCATTACATGTACTAATACACATAGCTAGAGCTCTGTGTCTTTACCTGAATCACATCATTTCACCCACAAAGTTGTTAAGCTTTAACACCAAACTAGCTGTAAAGGTGAAAGCAGGGGTAGCCACATGTTGCAGAGGACTCTGATGATGCCTAGAGTGAATAAGTCATGGATATAATAGGCATAAGTTCAGATTTGGGGTAGAGAGGGAAAAGGGGGGCAAAAAGTTTAGGTAGTTAGGGAAATGTGACATGAATAACAGTGAATGCCTAGTGACAGCAACAGTCATATAGTGTTTAGGGAAGCTAAAAAATGGGGTTGGGGAGGAAATTAGGTAACAGTTCCAACAGTTGAAAAGCAGAAGTTGTCTCTCCTTGTGAGTCACAGAACAAGGTGGAGCTGCTTACGGCTTTTGCAGCAGAGCGTTGGGCTGTCAGAAGAATAAAGTGCAGCTTGGCTTTGGAGCAGGATAACTTAGTAAAATGGGGAGAGTTTTCCTCCTCTTGAGTAAAACATTCTTTGTTCAACCCTTTGGATGAGCATGAAAAACAAAATCCTTTGATATCAGGAAAAGAGGCGGATACCAACAGAATACTGACCTTCTAGAAAGGTTTGTATTGCTGAAAGTGAGCTTGCTTTTCCACAGGAACAATCTGTAGAGAGAAAACAGTAATATGTCTGTGTGTAAGAAATGGGTAAACTTACCAAAGTAATTGAGACTGTGGGAGAATGGAACTTCCTTTAAAAAATGGAGGTGGGGAGCAATAGGGGTGAAAGTAATGTTCTAGAGGGTGAGCAAAAACCTTTGAAATTGGAGCAGAAAAGAAATGTATAGACCCTTCCGAATCAAACATGAAGGCATTGAGTAGGTAGTGAGTGGCAGATAATTGAAGAATCAGAGGGGTAGCTGTGTTAATCTGGATCTGCAAAAGCGATAGAGTCCTGTGACACTTTATAGACTACTAATTGAAGACTTCCTGAAATGTGAAATAGGAATAGTGAGAGGTGAATTAAATGTGAAAGACAATACTGAGAAAGCTGGAAAGATTCCACCACTATTTTATTCCTCTGGCTTCAGGAAGTATAATTTCCAGGATGAGGGATGAGTCTTAGTACTCAGAAGTAAGAAAACAACCCCCAACAGAGGATGCACAACCGAGTAATATAGTACAAAATGTGGTTTATTCGGACTCCAAATTATTTCCTCACAGAGCAAGGAGAATGGACAAAAAATTAGACAGAGCAGAACTTATTTTGTGGTAATAGCTGAATCTATTTCAAAGCCTAAAACACAGATTTATATACTGTAATCCCCAAAATGAAACTGTCTGAGGAATACAAACCCAGCAGCAAGCATACAAAAAGGCTGGAGGGAACTTCTGATTTGATTTCAAAACCAGAATCTAAACATGTAGGCCTGAGAGACTATATCCTCCTCCCACTTAGGAATCTTATTTGACTTCTGGACAACCAATCATTATGAAAGCGTTTCCAGACTTTAGAAATTCTCATAGGGAAAATATAGTACGGAAAGTGGGGCTTTTTTAGTGACAGTTAAACAAGTTGGTGTATGTTAGTCCTCATGTAGTCTTTACCTTCAGTATGAGCCACTAAGCAATAGACTTGTTTGGTACCAAATGCTCTTTGGAAATGGACTGATGAGGAAAACTTGACCTATTTTTATAAACTAAAGTAGCTATTGTGGAGAAGAAGGGAATTCTAACTTTTGAAGCCTTGTTGAAATTCCATTTAATTTGCTAAAGCTCATTAATGGAGGGAAAAGACACCTTTAGAAGGCGGTGAAGTACACTGCAGCCCACAGTTTATAAGGGAAGAATGGTAATAATACATCCCCAAAGATTGAAATCTAATGTGTAGACCAAAATATGAAGTTTCTACAATCTCCTGTACATTTGGAGATGGTGGGTCGTGAACCAATCTTCTGAGTTTAAATTTCTCTGATAGTTTGTTGTGCTGATCAGACTCCTCATCAGTACACTGGGGGAACAGGAAGCTCTTTTCTTGAATCAGAAATATCTGCACCAGATCAAAGCCCATCAAACCTTTGGAAAGAGCTGGTGTCAAAGCAAGCATCTTTAGGTCGCTTATTCAGCTCAGCTGCCTTCTAGATGATGGGAATCAGACACTCGTATCAATCTGTGTGTAAAGCTGGCTTCCCTGTTGGTGAAATCAATCCTGATAATCGGTCCCCTTTATTTATTTGATGTTTCTAGAAGAGGAAGAATCAAACAAGTGTACCGATCCTTACTGACATGCAAACCAAAGGGAGTTTAGCCCTTCAAGTGTGGGAGGTGTGGAAAACATGTTGGGCCAGATCTCCGCTAGTGTAAATCAGGTTTGCTCCACTGAAGTCAGTAGAGCTGTGTTAACGTACATCAGCTTAGGATCTGATCTGTTCAGTGGAAGTTGCTTCTGAGTCATTCCTGGTCTGTGCTGTGCAGCTTTAAGAGATAACAGGGCAACTTCAGCTACATATGATGGGTTGCTTTATATGCTTATAATCTTTAAAACTTGCAGCAGGGAAATGCTAAAACTGAACTTTACCCTAAGTCTTAGAGAGAGTGTGTGTATGTGTGTGCGCGCACACACACACACAAAATACATATAGACAATCAGGTGCCATATCAGATCTGGACAAATAGTTGTCTAAAGAGAAGTGGAATACTGTCTTGTATCAGTCAGGTGGTAGTGTCCTCCTGCAGAAACTTTGTTCCATGATTCATCTCATGTCATGATATGTTCCTGAGTTAATCTCTTTCGCACAGTATGTATTCCAAGTCTCAGGAGGGAAGATATCCTGTTCAGCCATGTCCTCAGTCCAGGAGCTTATATAAATGTACAAACTAGTGTGGTCCAGAATAAAGAGGATATTTCCTGGGCAACACAGAGAAGTTCCATTGATGCAGGTTGACATCCATGTCTTGTCTTGGAGCCAGGCCTGTTGGTTGTAACTGGGGAAACTTCCTGTGTAAGTGAAGGTTATTTCTACTATAGTTAAGTCTGAAATAGCACAAAATATATGGATTATGTAACCTTATAAGTGTCACATCTCTTTGGATGCATTTGTATAAACTCCTGGCCCAGGAAAATGAATTAGGATTCATAGTAAGATAATTAATACTCCATTTGGAGGCTGTTGAACAGCTTGGAGGTCTGTGTTTAAATTTTCCCTCTCCCCTCTTTCCTATGTTTCCTCGGTTTTAGACTTCATTATCTGTATTATTGGTAAGTTTGTGTTTTTTCCAAATCTACTAGCAAAACAATATCTTTTCTGGAGACTAAGCTCAGGAAACTGATAACATCTGGAAAACTCCTTGACTAGCTTCTTTTATATTGAGGTTTGGTCTACACCGAGAAATATGCTGGCATAATTATAATGGTACAACTGTACTGCTACTCTATATCTACCTGTGCAGACACTTCCATTTCAGACTTAATGCTGTTTTTCTGGTTTAGGTTAAACCATTTTCAGAGCAATGTACATTAAACTGGAAAAGTTCACTCTTACTCCAGAATATCAGTATCTGTACAGAGAGCTATATAGGTATAACTGTAGCAGTATGCTGGTAAATATCCCAGTGTAGGAAAGTCCTAAGTGTGGTTCTCTTGTTACTGAATGCTAGTGTAAACATTCCTCTTTCTTCCCAAAACTTTGGTTTTCATAGTGCACAGTACGTGTTTAAATTTCTGTAGTGACCATATGGTTTGGAAATATCTAAGATGTAGTTTTGTTCTGGTGTGTGAATGTATACTATTTTTGATGCTCTTTGTCTACCAACTGCGGGAAGTTGGCCTAAGTTACACTACTCCAGCTACATGAATAACGTAGCTGGAGTTGACGTAGCTTAGGTCGACTTACTGCGATGTCTACGCTGCGCTGGGATGATGGGAGACATACTTTCGTCAATTTATCTTACTCCTCTCTTGTTCGGGATCCACCGGAGAGCAATCTGCGGTTGATTTGGTGAGTCTTTACTAGACTCGCAAAATGGACTCCCAGTGCATCAATCGCCAGAGCATCATCTGGCTGTAGTATAGACATACCCTTTGTGTTCCCTTTTTCTGATAGCTCCCTTACTCACCCAAGCTCACAGGTTGGATAAAAATGGCCAGTGGGCCACATGTGGCCTGCGGGCCGTAGTTTGCCCATCCCTGACATAAAGGTTCCATGTCTGCTGGTGAACTATGTGGTGTCAATATTATGCTACATGATAGAATTTCTTTTTTCATTTTGTTTTTTTAAACCTAGGAAATTACACAAGAAACTGTTTAAACAACATTATTAAGGATACAAAGTCATACACTGAAAAATTTGGAAATGCCACAATAAAGGATACCTGTGAAAATCTTTCTTTGGCCCTCTTGGGAGTATGCATTATGACAGTCTTTAATTACATACTACTTTTCCATAGTATGCCTGCCTCATTCAGTGCACAGGATGGACGGTGCTTACTTTATGAGCAGCTATTCAATATTTTGTTTTCTCATTGTTCAGTGTATGGCCTTATGCCTTATTTGCTGCACACTGTCCAAACCCTACTCCGAAGACAGAATTGTTAATTTCCTCATGGGCTTTGCTGTGGTGCCCATCACTACAATATCTGAGTGCTTTATAAATATTAATGAATTTATTTTTACCTCACCCCTGTGAAGTGAGGAGGTGGTATCCACATTTTACAGGTGGGGGACTGAGGCACAAAGGTTAAGGTCAAAACGATCCACTCATTTTGGCTGCCCAATTTGAGACACCTAGGACCTGATTTTTCACAACACTTAGCATTTTATAGCACATTGTATGTTCAAAACAGATCCCACTGATTTCAGTTGCAGCTTTGAGTGCTCAGCACTTCTGCAGACTAGTCCTCAGAGTGTCAAGTCAGACACCCAGAAAATGCGGAATATGCAATTAGTAATAGTGATCACGTGTGATGAGTTTGGGTTAAATAACTTGTCTACCATCACATAGGAACTCTGTGGCAGAGGCAGGCATAGTCCAGTTCTCCAGACCAGAATTCAAATGCCTTAATCATGAGACTGTTCTTTTACTACTTGCAATCTCTTGCGTTGTTCATTACGCACCTTCCAACTTCTGCAACAAAAGAGGCAGGGATTCTACAGACAATAGCCTTGTGTACTACACAGCCCTGATTCGTCTCCAAAGCAGATGTGAATAGCACTTCTATTCTCCCATCATAACGTCAGCAGTATCTGGAATAGAATGAAAGAGACTTAAGACTTTTGTTTAAGAAAATATATGTATGTTAAGGTTGTACCTGACATCTTTTGTGAGAGTGGGGCAGCTTGCTTTTCATTATCTCCATGTTTGAGTTGGAAATACAGTAGCATCTCGCTAACTTGTACTATACTAATGACTAGGGGACACCTTGTGAATAACTGAATTTTGGGAATTCATGAATCATAGTAATAATAATAATCCTTCTTGGTTCACTTAGTTTTGCAATTTAGTTTTCAGGGGTCAGATTGGTTACCAAAAAAGTCTGATTTTAGTTCACTGCTGATGAAATTGTACAAGAAAAAGAAACAATGCTGGTATTTGAGGTTGTCATTAGGCTTATTGTCAACATCCTGTGATAAATTAGAACAATAATCTTGTCCCTCTATAGACCTCTCATTTCTGCCAGTCTGAGTACTCAGGCAGACATCACCTGTGTTTTTTTTACTCTCAGGTCACATTTTAAAGGTGGTTCTTTGTAACCATAACGGCTAGAAACTTCTTTTTTTAAATAGAAGATTAAATTCTGAAGGTGATACCTATCTTGATGAGCTATTCCAGGCCTGCCTGATTGGACCTATTAGTTGTATTTAAGAAGCTTGATGTTTTACTAACATGGACCAATAAGGGTATTAAATCATATGCAATCCTATTATTATTATACATGTCTGTAAAGTGAAGTGCACCTTCCATAGGTGTTCCTGGTAAAAGAACACTGGACTTCAGGAGTGAAGCAAAGTTCATGATGCCTTCTGTTTTGTTCCAGTCTTGTGTCAGCTTGATTACAAACACTGATCTACCCTTGATAAAGCCGATCTTTGTTAGGAAGCTGTACTGCCGTTGCCACACTAGTTTATATGCAGAGTTCACCAATTTAGTGTTAGGATTTTAAAGCATTTTAGTTAAACTGATACAAACTCCTGCATGGACACTGTTATTTCAGTTTAGCTTTAGTCAGTTAGGAACAGGTTAAACTAACTTGAAATGAGTGTCATAGAATCATAGGACTGGAAGGGACCTCAAGAGGTCATCTAGTCCAGTCCCCTGCATTCATGGCAGGACTAAGAATTAGCTAGACCAGGGGTCTTCAAACTTTTTTGATCGTGCACCTCTAGCGAAAAAAAATGAGCACGCACCCCCATGGGGGAAGCCCTACCCTAGCCCTGCCCTGACCCCGCCCCCATCCACTTTCTGCCCCTGACTGCCCCCCTCAGAACTCCTCCTCGTCCCCTGGCTGCTCCCTCCTGGGACCCCTGCCCCTGACTGCCCCCCAGGACCCCACCCCCTATATAAGCCTCCCTGCTGCTTGTCCCCTGACTGCCCCCCTGGGGCCAGAGCCTGCCGCAGCGCCTGACTCCTGGGGCAGGGGGCTGCAGCTGCGGCACCCAGCTCCTCAGCTGGGGCTGCCATGGCCTCCTGTGGGTGGTCTCACGCATCCCGTGGAGTGACTCACCCCAGTTTGCAGACCGCTGATCTAGACCATCCCTAACAGTTGTTTGTGTAACCTGCTCTTAAAAATGTCCAATGATGGAGATTCCACAACCTCCCAGGCAATTTATTCTAGTGCTTAACCACCCTGACAGGAAGTTTTTCCTAATATCCAATCTAAACCCCTTGCTTCAATTTAAACCTATTGCTTCTTGTCCTATCCGCCTAAGTTAAGAAGAATTTTTCTCCCTCCTCCTTGTATCAACCTTTTACATACTTGAAAACTGTTATGTCCCCTCTCAGTTTTCCAGACTAAATAAACCCAATTTTTTCAATCTTCCCTCATAGGTCATGTTTTCTAGACCTTTAATAATTTTTGTTGCTCTTCTCTGGACTCTCCAGTTTGTCCACATTCTTCCTGAAATGTGATGTCCAGAACTGGACACAATACTCCAGCTGAGGCCTAATCAGAGCAGAATTACTTCTTCTGTCTTGCTTACAACTCTCCCTGTATTCACACAGGGCTTTGCACCACTTTCACGAAAACAGTTCAAATCTGTGTGTAGACGCTATTTTGGCGACATTGGGCAGTCTCTTTTTACCATGCCCTTTAATTATTATTTCAGTTTGTTTCCTATTCACCTTCTAACACAGTTAAGGCTAGCAGTGTACATTACAAATCTCCTGCTGGGGCTTTTGTTGAAGCCGGGTGAAGTCTTTGCTATCAAATGTCAGTAGAAAAGTGGGGCAGGCATTTTATGCATGAATCACAAGGGCCATAGATTAGAGTGGTTCTGTGCATATTTTGATTATCAGGAAGAGCTGATTCCTTATTTCTTTGTGTATTGCAATGGATTTCCCATGATAGCCTATGCATGTTAACATATTTATACACAGGGATGCTGAGGTGAAATGTTGGTACAGTGCTAAGAAGGTGACATTCAGTAAAAGTGTTCAGCATTCATAAACAGAACCTCTTCCTGTTTTAACTTACTACAGTGTTTTTAAGGGAAGCAGCATTCTCTGGTGATCTGGTGATTGTGACTGCTGGTGTATTCTTATCTCTGCCACTATTGTGGTGTTTTTATTTAGATTTATAGAGCAAAAAGGTATATATGACCTTTGACAAGGCATTTGAGGTAGGATTTTCAACAGCATGTATGTGACTTAGGAGCACAAATCCCACTGAAAGTCAATGGCATTTGTTTCCTTCTGTGGCCAACAGGCAAGGGTAGATCACAGTTTGAGAATATCTGCTTTCAGATAGACAAGGTAGGGGAAGTCATATTTTATTGGACTAACTTCTATTGGTGAGAGTCAAGCTTTCGAGCTTACATTAGCTCTTCCTCTCTGTGTAAGTTCAGAAGCTTCTCTCTCTCATCAACAGAATTTGGTCCAGTAAAAGATATTACCTCACTCACCTTGTCTTGCTAATATCCTGGGACCAACATGGCTATAACAATACTGCATATGCTTTCAGATAGTTGTTTAGAACCTGCTGGCTGCCCTAAAAAACTTGTACATCTAGGGACTGGATGCAAGGTGTTCTTCATGAAGGCCTTTTGGCTCTGGGGCTTGTTCCTCCATTAGTCAAGCACAACCAGAATTTGTTGATTTTTCATGGGACAGTGTGTAAGGCTCATTGCTTTCCTCAGTCTGTAGCCTGAATAGGAGACTTGAAAAATGAGTCTGCCTTACAGGTAGCTGAGACAGTATTGTTGTGGTTGAAATCAGGGTGGACTGATTTAAATCAGATTTTAATTATGATTTAAACTGACAAGCAGGAAACCTTGATTTAAAGAATTGATTTTAATCTTATTTTGCATTGGTACTTTTTAGTTACTTTCTTTAAAGGTTCATTTTCATTAGTTGATATAAACATTAAAATCTGTTGGTTTGCAACTAAATGGAGCCTTTCCATTAAATTTGGTGGTTCGTTTTGCTAACCACTAGAATAAACTGTATCTATACACACTGAAGCAATTCTGTTGCTCTGTGTACTCTTAATTTTTACCTTTTTTGTTTACTTATATTTTGTGTCAAGCTGCATTTGGATGGAGATTGGAATTCTATTAAAAATGCACAAAGCCAGCATTTTAAAATTGTTTTTTAGTTAAATAACCTTAAATGTATTGGATGCATAAAAATCCCTAAGTTTATTAAAGCATATTTTGCATTTAAAACTGATTTATTAACCAATGGAAATATATACTGTAGTTAGTGAATTGACTGATGGTTTCTCATCACCGTGGGCCAAATATTCAAAGATATTTTGGTGCCTAAAAGTGCAGATAGATTTCTGGTGGGAGTTTCAAAAATGCTTAAACAGGTTAGGTACCTAACTCCTATTGAAAACAATTGGAATTGAAATCAGTAGGAGTTAGGTGCTTTAGAACAGCATACTAGGCACCTGCCTGCTTTTAGGTGCTTAAATATCTTTGAAAATCTGGTCTCTTGGTTTTAGAATTAGTAGAGCTCATCTTCTGCTACTGGGTTTTTATTCATAGATTTTAAGAGTAAAACAAGCTTTCCTGCTTTTTCAGCTCCCAGTTGGCATCTCAACTTTGAACTAGCTAAAATGAATTTAAAAAAAATAAATAAATAAAAATCTGTCCACCAGCCAAGTAAACTGAAACCAAAAGTAGTTAAGGTTAATTCTGCACAGCAAACTGAAAGTGCTCTTGGAAAAATGTGAATATGAGCATTTACTCAGTTATAAAGACTGACAAAAATATAGTACATGACATTGTGACATATTTATAAAACTCAGGTTGACCTAAAAAAGTAGATATTCACCCCCCGATTCTATACTTATTAAAGCTGCATCTTTTAATGCATTGAAATTGGAGGCGGGTTTATTGATGTAGCATATTGAGATTTTTTTATTTAAATTATTTTAATAGTTTATAGTAAATTTAGGCCTTTACCTAGGTTGTAATTTCGAACTTTAAACATGTTGATTTTGAAAAAGAAAAATGTATTTAAAATTAAATACAAACTGATTTTAAAAAAATCCAGTTTTCTTTATTATTAACATCCACTTTTATCCACCCCATTTTAAATTATGTAAATACTTCCAGTGAGTGAGAGACACACTTTGGAGGCCTTTCATGAATCTAAAAATAATGTAGCTCACTGGATGGATAGAATGTCAGGGCTTGCTGCTTTTCCTAAAT
>ML677379.1:11284790-11323849 GCA_007922305.1 Dermatemys mawii | reverse complement strand
AGGCTCAGAGGGCACGGAGCGAGGGTATGGCAGGCTCAGGGGAGGGGTGGAGTCGGGGGAAGGGCCCGTGGCAGAGCCAGGGATTGAGCAGTGAGCACCCCCGGCATATTAGAAAGTTGATGCCTGTATCTTCAGCCCCAGAGTTGGTGCCTATACAAGGAGCCGCATATTAACTTCTGAAGAGCCGCATGTGGCTCCAGAGCCACAGGTTGGCCACGCCTGGCTTAGCATAACTCTGAAAATGAAGCAGTCCAGAATCCATCTGTGCCAAAAGAAGAAGCGGGTTTGAGTATCTCAGTCTCTGATGGGTTTGTCAAATATTCCCCAACTGCTTTATAATCTTGCAAGGTGTGTTCCATATACCCCCTCAGAATCCAGGGGTCAGAGAGTTACTTTTCCTGCCATGTGAAACTACTCCATTGGAGAAGAGGGATGTGGGTGGGTGTGATACAGATGCAAAAATACTAAAAGGGGACTGAAGTTCAGAGACTTGTTGGTGCAGCTGATATCCCCTCAGTTGTATGAAAGGACCACTGAGCACTAAAATCCTCATCCCACTCACAAAGCCATGCTCGTACTAGAAATGGCATTCAGGCTGGAAAGGATTTAATTTATGGAATAAGAAATTCAGTCACTAAACACAAACAAAAATTCCCTTGGATTGTTTTCTCCTCTTTAAGCTGTTCATTCAGCACACTGGTAGAACGGAGACCCTGATTCACAGTGTAAATTTCAGTAGTGAGGTTGCTGAGCTACTTCAAAAGAATTTTATAATCTGAGGATTGAATGGCTCATGGTTTGTAATGGAATAAGAGATTTTCACAGGTCCTCAAATCTCATCCTGGTCAGCAGTGACCAATACCAGTTATTCAGACTGAATTAATGGTCTCCAGTTGTCAAGAAACAGCTGTCTGTATAAGACTGGCATGAGGCCTGGAATTGTATAGAGCAGGGACTGAGCTCATGTCCCTCTGCAGATCTGTGTGAGATATGCTGGCAGATAACATCCTGTGGCGGAGGCTTGCGATGCTACTAACTTGTTTTATACCTGTTTTATGGGTAAAAAGGTCTTCTCCAGGGCTGACAATCTAGCATCTATCTTGTGATTTAAGGGTGAAGAGGGTAGAGTTTACAAATAATGTTGGGTGACCTTTAGTTTGGGGAAGTATGCATTTCCCTCATTCCCCATATATTTTTTATGTCCTAATGGGCTCTTTTGCTGTTGCTGCAGGAGGAGGAAGAACAAGAGGAAGAGGACGATGATGAAGATGATGATGATACAGATGACCTTGATGAACTAGACACTGACCAGCTGCTGGAGGCTGAGCTGGAGGAAGATGAGAACAATGAGAATGCTGGTGAAGATGGAGACAATGATTTCTCTCCCTCCGATGATGAGGAGCTTGCCAACTTGCTGGAAGAGGGGGATGAAGGTGAAGATGAGGATTCTGATGCAGATGAGGAAGTTGAGCTGATCCTTGGTGATAGTAAGTATACTTCTAGCCTGGTGGTCACAGATAGTCCCATGCTCACAAATATGAAAGAGAAATTTTCCCTCTGGAAAAATTGATTTCTCTTCTTCCCTCTATGGATGAAAGGCACTGGTTTCCACACTCAATCAGCTTTAGGCCTCCCAAAGTGCTTTAGGCTCTCCCAAAGGTGTGCACTGGTCAATACCAACCGTGGTCTGAGGTCTAGGAAGGAAACTTTTAATCTTTATTCCCAGATACACTTGAGAGAATTTAAAAGCACGTTTTGCAACTCTGTGTGAAGGATTGTTGTATGTATGCTCACAAATCCTGCTCTCCAGAGGGACCCAGATCACTACGTAACTTCTCCTTTCTGCTCTCCTCTGCTTTGTTTATGCCCCCATGGAAATGGAAAGCCATTTTCTTCCTTGCTGATTTGAGCCTATTCCACTTACCTTCTTCAGTTACTTAAAGAATAACCCAGCCTGGCATTTCTGAGCTTGCTTCTTCTTTGCCCCACCCATTCCAATGCTAACCTCGCTCTGCGCAAAAGGTTAAAGTTGTTCTCCCTCCTGATTTGGAGAAACAGAGACTTCATTTAAAATAAAAATAAATAAATAATGGCTGTGAAGTTTGTCTTGCACTTCCATTTTGAAAACGCTTAACAATCAAGAGAGGATGACCTTGTGGTTAAGATGGCACTGGATTGAGACTCAGGAGATCTGAGATTTGTTGCCACCTCTTCCACAGATTTCCTGTGTGATCTTAGGTATTCACTTAGTGTCTCTGTGCTGCAGTTCATCTGTCAAAGAGGGATAGTAGCATTGCCCTACCTTACATGGGTGTAGAAGATAAATGATGATTGAGGTGCTAAAATATTGCAGTGATGGGGCTGGATGGGAACCAAGATGGAAACCTGACCTCTTTGGTGGCAGGTTGGAAGGCTTCAAGTGGCAATTCTCAGTTTCTGAGCTGGTGTGACCTTCCACACTGAGTTCAGAGTCTCTCACTGGCAGATTCATCCATGCTCTTCTTCTGTTTCGTTGTAGTGCAACCCTGCTCCTCTGTGATCAGACTCATGAATTTGGGGATAATGCCCCCTCAGGTCTCCAGAGATTTTCTTATATGTATGTCAGGCAGTCCAGAGTTCTCTTGAAGGTGGTAGGTATTTTGTCCAAACAGGACATTTGCATAGCTCTAATTAAAAATGAATTGCACTTTAATAAATACTTAGTGGTATTATTTTGTGAAAGTGGGGTCAAACAGGCCTGTGATAGGGCCCTAAACTGAAATTAAAGAAAACCTCAGTTTAGGAGTCACCAGTGCCAGGAGGAGAAGTGACTAAAACTCGGTCCTGCAGGGCCTTTTCACCACTTTCTGGCCCTTCTGCCAGGGTGGAAGACTGGCATTCTGTGCTGCATCTGCCTCACCCCAAATCCTGTGGGACTGCCTCTGGCCTGTCCGCTAACTCTATGTTCCTGCTCCCTCTGATGGGGCTTCAGGGCTGCTGTGAGCACTCAGTAGCTGTGTGGGAAAGACCCAGTGGGAATGGTAAGGAAGCCACAAGAACCTGACATCTCTGCACTTTGGCTTGTAAGGACGCAAGGGGAATGGGTATTGAGGAAGGAGTTGAGGACAGGTAGGTAGCAGACACTGGTGGGAAGGAGAGGGGAAGTTACACAAAAATGGGTGAAAATTTGTGCACTTTGAAAAGGAGCTGATTTTAACTTTACTGTCTCTAAAAACCTCTGCATTTGCAAGTAAATTGGTTCTTAGTTCTGATAAATGGCTGTAGTGTGTACATGTGACATTTACATCAATCTGTGATTGAGTCTCAGTAGAAGGGGAGGTGACTACAGCAGAGAATAAGTGATCATCTGATATCCAGGCAATGTGAGTACACCTTTCCTGCTCAGGACCTCACCCCTTTGAATACTGGGTCAGAGATCACTAGTTGGCTCCAAAATCTCAAATGGGCCCCAAGCATTTAGATTTGATGCCTAAAGTATTAGAAACTACTCAGTCTAGAAGACTAAGAAGCACATAGAAAACTCCAGGATTACATGGAAAAGAGAAAGCAGAGGCCTCTATTAAAGAGGTCAGCAGATAACAGATCTGACACTTAGTGGAAGTAGTTAAAGTAATCATCCAACTCCTGATGCTTGAGGGAATTAGACACACCTCACCAATCATTCCTGAGCAGCTGCAATTAATAGAAGAAGGGGGTGAATGTAGAGAGGTGCGGGGTGGGGCATTACTAATATGACAAATGGGCGTGTGATATCAAGTTGATTCTGGTTTATTATTCTTTAATTCTTGATTTGGCCTGGTGGTTTGAGGTTGTCAACCCTACAGTGAAATTGTAGCCTGTGAACGCTGGAGGTGTGGGTGGGTGTGACCCCTTTCCAATGGGCACATTTGGGGGGAATCAGGCTAGCACCCCCCTATGTTCCACCAGAGCATTATCTATGACTGGTTTCCACCCCATCGCATGTCCCCATCCAGCTATCCCCCACCTCATGTCTTTGTTGCCCATTTAATTTCTTGGTGTAGTTGAAAATAGGGAGGAGGTAGAAGGGAAATGGCGGTCCAGGAGTTGCTGATCCTTTCCCTGCGTATGTAGTGGCTTGGATCATGGGGAGGGAGCTAGAGCCACAGCCTGGTGAGGAGGAGCCGCGGCGGTTAGCTGGCTCTCTCCTTGCTCTGGCTTCCCCTGCTGGCTCATGTGCTTCTGCAGATACCTGAATCAGGTGCTTTTAGTGCCTCAGTTCAGCATCTGGAGTTTGGAATGGCGCCTCCCTAGCCATGCCAGCTAAAGTTGGGGTAGGATGGAAGCAGGTTTGGGAGTAGGGGGTGCAGACTGGCCCTGTATAAACATAGCTATTGTGGACACAGTGCTCCTAAGCACAACTTTGCAGAGACACAACACTGGGGGGTGTTCTTGTTGAGAAGCTAGCCAATGTGGTTCGTGGGGTAATTCCTTTAGTCTTCTGCCAACTACTATCAATCACAAGGGCTACATGGGTCACCAGGCAAAAGGGACTTGTCACAGCTCCAGCTGGCCCACTGAGGAAGTTCCAAGCCTCTGCCAAAGGAGTCATTTATGAGTAGCATCTGCATCCCTTGCACAGCATGTGCTGCTGAGCAGATGCTGTGACTTTGGGCTATTTGAGGTTCTACTTTGAATTTGTATAGCTGCAGCTACCTCTCCAAAGATGCAGGGGAATTTCACAGCCTTCTTGGAGTCTCTGGCTAGGAATGAAACTCTCAGCCATGCTCTGGTCAGATTGCCCTTGTATGGTTAGCTGGGTCCTGTGGTGGCTCCTCTTTCTGGACTCAGCATGCGTCTTGTACTTACTGAATCATCATCTTCTCCTCTGCCCTCCCTGAGACTGCAGTCATGTGTTACAAGTGCCCAGCCATGGGGAGACCAGTGAGCCTCAGGGACTCTGATCCTTGCATTCACTGCTTAGAGTCCAATCTTGAGATGCACTAGCCAATGTACAGAACATCGCCTCTCCTCCCATGCCCCCCGTGGTACTGGCCCTCTGATAAGCTTCTTACTGGCCAGACTGGTATTTCTTGACAAACCCTCCTAAGCTTTGTATGCCCATGTACAGTGTGGGGATGTAATAATTAAAGGAACAATGAAAACAGGGAAGTGAGTGACCCTGGTACTCGTGTCCCGTATGGGGAGGGGTTTTGCCTTTTCAGGACTGGCCTGTGAAAACGTTTAAAATGTGCAGCTGTTCCTCTCAGCCTTGTGCATCACTTGGGTTGGAGGGGATCTGCACAAAGCAGCTTGAAGCGTGGCTTTTCTGGACCAGGGCGCTTTCTGTGCCCCCTGGGGTTCTTGCAGAAGCTCGTTTCACTGTCTGAGTCACTAGGAGGTCCTTATGAAAATGCTCCTAGGAAATGTGGGGCTATCGCCCCTTTGGAATGCCCTACAGAAAGCAACTCAGCAGAAATTCTGATCCAGGCCCTGGGGAGAAGCCTCTTGCTGACAGGCTGAACTTTGAGATCTGCAAGAAAATGCCTGATTAAAATGGGCATTTTGGTCCCTTTTGCTGGTGACTGGCAACTCGCAGCAGAGTGTTGAGCTGAGCTGTGATCTGCTGTTCTAACATCGGGAAGGGTGACTGCCAAGCTAGTACGTGAGCTCTCTCCGGGCGTATGTAGTTGTATATTTAAGGGTTTGTGTTGTGAGAATAGCCAGCGTTTGAATGGAAGAGCCCTACAGGAGCTAGTGAAGCGGCGTGCTCTCCCTCATGGTAGTTATAACAGGTCTGTGTGGTCTCACTTGGGCAGTGTGAGAACAGCTGATAAGTGCTTGCAAATGTCTTGAGAGGTTCTGTGCTGTCTGGCCAGTGGAGTGATAGTGGTGGTGGTACACCTTAAAGGATATGGCTGAAGGCTGATCAGCCAAGGAATTTTTTCCCTATGAGATCAGGATGCCTCTTTCATTCAGGTCCCACCTGCTATTAATAAATAACTTATTTTTCTGCTTCTTTTCCTCTCAGTGTTTTCTGGACTCCTCAGATCTGTTGCCCCTCCTCTTTCCCCATGTAATCTAGTTCCTATTTTACAGCAGCGCTTTGTGGCTCAGCTCCCATTGCATTGCCATAGCTACTGCTCTCCTAAGCTTTACAATAGAGGCTGAGACTTGATTGGCTGGTGGGTTGCAGCACACAGCTGAAAGGGCAGCCAAGCATTTTGGGCAGGGACACTCTGGAACTTCATCTTTCCTTCAGCCCAGCAGCTGCTGTCCCTTGCCCAGCCCCGCCCCATGGCAGAACATGCAGCTGGATTGACTTGTACTTTCCCTTGGAACTTCTGAGATGTGTGGCAGCTGGGTCTCTTAAAGTGGTCAGAGATCTTGGCTCAGCCTGGCCACAGAAATCAGCAGCACCGGAGAGTTGCTATAAACATTTCCTCTGGATAAATCGGGACCATAGAAATAGCTCCCAGATAATCTTTTTAATCAAAAGGAAAAGTTGAAAGCAGTCCAGCTGCTTGTGAAGTACTCCAGCTGGGCTGGAGGAGACAACACAGCATTGAGTTGTCTGGGCAGTGAGCTTGTGATACTGGATAGTTCAGAGTATAAAACATTTTGGACTAACTTTTTCCAACCCATTTTTTTTGCCCACATTAAAGGTACCTACAAAGGGGAAAACACAGGCTTGTGCCCTGAACTGCTTCCCCTTCTCCCCTATTTTTTTCTTTTCTTTTTTTTTTTTTAAACAAAGATCTAAAAGAAAAAAGATCCTCTCTTTTTATGAGGCTTTGCTTACCCTGGAAGGCTCTCCGGAGAGTTCGTGAAATGTAAGAGAAGTCATAAAAAACTGGAAGCTGAGAAGTGAGTTTTGGTTACTCATTAAAACTGTTTTTAACACCTAGTTAACTATAGCACTCAACAAATACTTAGGAGAAAGACTCTCTTTGTTAAGGATTCAGAAACCATGCCACTTCAGTTAGGGCCTGAGAACCCATGGTTCGCATTTCTGCCACTTTGTAATCCCCTGCAGCTCAACTGCAAGAGACTGGACTTCTCTGTTTAAAGTTAAAGCAAGTGGTGGTCATGGGGGACATGGGACTGTTGGCAAATACTTTCATGTTTTCATTCTGCCTCGCAAAGCTAAAAAGTGAAAAAGCCTTTTAGGTTTTTAGAAATCCTCCGCAGGTCACCTTTAACGAGTGCTGTGCAGCTAATTCATTGTGAACTGCTTTGTGGGAGGTGCTATAAATGATGGTGTAAGTATAATGAATTATTGACTAATGAGGTCCCAGCAGTACACTGCCCGGAAAGGCACCAGCTGTTCAATAAGAGTGTAGCTTTTGGTGTCCAGTTCGCTACATAATGAACTAGTCACTTATGCAGAGGCCACACTTCATGGTAGGATGTAGTTTCTTTAAATAATTTGTGGGACAACTGTGTGTTGCAAAACTGCATCTGTCCTGTCCCAACAATATGAGTAACCTCTTGGTGGAAAGTTACAGCCCCACTTGTGCAAGGCAGTTCTGTCACCTTACATGAATTATACTAGGCAAAACTGTACCAGTCCCTTTGACCCACTAAATCCCTAGTGCGTGCTCACCTTAGACCAGTTGACTTCCTAGCCTGAAATACAATTACAGGCTAAAACAGTGAGGAATCCAGTGGCACCTTAAAGACTAACAGATTTATTTGGGCACAAGCTTTCATAGGTAAAAACCCCACTTATTCAGCTGCATCAGGCTGTGTCTGTAGCCGCTAATGCTGAGGAGTTCATTGGTCTGTGGTAGTCTCTTGTAACTGACTGACTACAGAACAGGCTCCATTACTTAGCTGGCCTGACAGCTGCATTTTTTCACATACACCAAACAAATAACCCATGTGTCCCCTTTCCAGCTGACAGCTCAGATAACTCTGACTTGGAAGACGACATAATCTTGTCTCTGAATGAGTGAGGCGTGACCACCATGCAGAGCGTTGGCAGCAGGAGAAGTTTCCTTCCCAGAAGACAAGAGACCAACTCAGAAGCAAGTTCTGAGCACCCCTTGGGACATCCAAGGAACTCCAGCCCATCAGTTGTGTTCATTTGGGTCAGATTGAGGCGCTTGAATAAACAGACTAGGGGTTAGGCCTCTTTCTCTCTGCCTTTTTTTTTAATTTTTAATTTTAGGCTGAGATGAGACTCTCCTCTCCACGGAAACGTCTGAAGCTATTTCAGAATATATTTTCTTTGTACAAAGTTCTTTCCTAAAGAACAAAAATAGTTTTATATAAAAACCAAAAAAAAGGGGGGAAAAAAAAGGCAGGTGTTATAGTAAAAAGGGTCTGAACTTTGTATCAATCTAGTACCTTGTTACCACGGGTCAAGTTTTGGGGGAGAAAAATTGTTTAAAATGAACAAAAGGGGCATTTTTACTCAGAGTACTAAATGAAATAAGAGGATCATGGTTTCTAAAATTGCTGAGAAGTCAGGATTTTTTTTTTAAACAGGTGTTGCTATCTGCTGCTAGTTTGTGTATACGTCTCCTGCCTTTAGAGAAAAGCCTAATGGGGCAATTGAACCACCAGCCTGTTTTAAGCAGAGGTTCTTGCTCTGATAGCAATCAGAGCGGGAGGCTGACACACTAGTGTTCATGGAGACAAGGGGCTCTGGGATTGCAGTTTGGACCCTTTTTTCCCCTTGTGATTCAAGTTTTTTTAACTTTTTTTCTCCCTTTCACACTCTGTGGAAACTGCAACTTGAAGGCCTTTCTTTAATGTAAAGTGTATTTATTAAAAAAAAATAAAATACAAGTCCTGTCTACATATGGCTGTGAGCTGTACCCATGTTTTCCCCCTCAGACATGCCCAAATAGTATTTGGCAGCATAGTATCTCCCAGGACACCAACAAGCTGCCTTCTGTGGGAGAAATGGCTGAGTTGCAACACAAAGGTAAATCAGGTGGGAAGAAGGATGAGTGCAGTAATTACAAGGAACTGTTAAGTTAAAACATGTTCAGTCCTGACACAGAACTTGTCCTTCACTCACTTAAGGCTGCCCACCAGAGCTGTGCCTTGGACATCCCTGACACTCTTCCAGATTCCTCTTTTTACAAGGTTAGATCAACACTAATATCGACTGATTAACATCGTAGTTGGTCTTCCCCGAAACAAAACTCCTACTGCTTTACTACTGTGATTTAAGATAGACCTGAACATTTATTACACTGTTACGAGCACTACTGTTAATGTGATGTTAACACCAGAGAGGAAGAGATCATGTTTTCTCTGCTGGCTGGCTGGACAGGTAAGTCAAATAAGGTGCTGCTGTTTACAAGATCACAAGGACCTCACCTTAAAAATCACCTTGGGGAGGTACCTTTTGGCTTTTGTTACACAGTGCAAAACAAATTCCAGGCCCTAACAAAACCCACCACATACAGCCTGGTGCTCAAAAACATGCCACCCCTTGGCTGTGGTTGAAAAAAGTGTCTCTTCTGAAAACCTTTACAGCTTTCTTAACTTACCCTGGTAAGTCAGAGAAATGCTCCAGCTGGGTTGCTCTCGCCTAGTTCTAGAATTCAGAATGGGAAGCCTGTGCAAAGAGAATGATGAGTAGAGAGCAGGGAAGCTCAGTGAGGTTCTTCCTCCCCCTCAGCTCAAGCTTCAGGCAGAGAGTCAGGTCTGCACTACCCTCAGTTTGTGTTTTTAACCACAAGGGGAGATGGCCTTTACTTGCTACCTCTGCACTCTACAGTGGTACTTCCCTCCAACTGTTGCTAATTATCTACCTAGAGAAATTAAGCATTTGGTCCCCTTAATCTTTTGACAAGACTCTTTCAAACAAGTTACCTGCATGCTAATACCCTCACAGTATGCCTACAGTGCCACTTCAGCTGGTCTAACAGCACAAATAGTAAATAATGCTGCTACTGTTGTCTACAGTGCAGCAAGAGCTTTTTTTGAAATCTCCACAGGGAGCAGTTCCAGGATATTTACCCTAGGGGGTGTTGCAATAGTGGTTTAGAGCATGGACATTCTGAACAACTTAGGCTAGAGCTGACTTAAAGCACATCAACCCAATTCTCCAGCTGAGCAAGACAGCCTAGGAATCAGTCCAACTGTGGCTCTCTCCCAGGGTACTGTCCCCAAAAATGGCCACTCAACTGCTGCTATATAAAAATCCTAGTGTAGACAAGACAGAACCATTTTTACCAGCATGGTGGTGTTAGGCTTCTCAGCACACTTACTAAAACAGAAAAAAAAAAAAAAATCACTGCTGGAGCTATATCTACGTTACAACTCCCACTGCTAGTTTTAGAGTAGGTAGGAATTGTTTTGGTGATGGTTTTTCCCAGTGCAGAGACTGGCTTACATTTTTCATTATCATTTCCCCTTCTTCCCACAAATCTTAGCTAGTCACAGCAGTCAGGCAGGAGTCACATTTACCCAGAACCATGCTTTTGTGGTCCCATATGTATCTAAAAGACACCACAGGGCTGGTCTCCTACAGTTAATTAGGTGGTAAGGTCACATGACATTACCACCTGTTGCATCTCCCTAGGTGGGGGTTTACCTACTGCTGCCATTTGCTTGTTGCAGCTTTAGCTGGAAAAAGTCATAGACATAATACCCATGTGCTACTTCTTGCGTGTCAGTACATTCCCCATGCCTTATCTGCTGAGAGGTCTTCAGGGCAAAGACCTTGGCCTTATTTTTCCTGCATCTAGCATATCACTGGTGCTAGACAGATAACAGGCACCTGTTTTCACAGTTACTTTATTTTTCAGTTTGGTAGATGGCTGAATACTTGTGACACCAGGGGAACCACCGCATCCTGGGAGTGATGGACTCCATTCATAAACACTTTGAACAGAACCCCATTCAGGAAGCAATGGCACAAGGCTAAAGTTCTAATAATCTGAAGTTCTAATTACTATTTACTTAGGCCTTGACATTGCAGAGCTCAAGTAACATTTTCCTGGCTTTGGCCTCAGGGAATCATCTGTCTCTGGAACCTTCCAAGGCAGATCATATAACAAGCAGTCATTGCCACTCAACCAAAGAAGCAGTAGCAGCTACAATTCACAGCAATAGGCAATAAACTAGTCAGTTCACAACTGCATTTTCCTCCACCTCAGTATGGAAAGTATTCAGTGCACAGCATGTTCTGTGACAAAAGCTAGAGTTGCTCTCTAACAGAGACCATGTGGAATATTTACTAGGTGGTTTCAAAAGACAAAAGTAACACTTCAAGGTGCTTAGTAGCTTACACAAGGAACCATCAACACTACGGGACTTGACTTGGCCACACTTAAAAAACTGAAAGCCATTGTCAATCCAGCATGATGTTGTAGTGTTTTCAGTGGCACTCACACTGGGTCCTGGCCATCAGTTTGGGGACTCCGCATTTTATTTTACTTTTAAACGAAGCTTCTTAAACATTTTAAGAACCTTATTTACTTTACATACAACACTAGTTTAGTTCTATATTATAGACTTCTAGAAAGGGTGCTCCTAAAAACATTAAACGTGTATTACTGGCACGTGAAACCTAAATTAGCATGAATACATGAAGACTCTGCACACCACTTCTGAAAGGTTGATGACCCGTTGTAAAGTGTGTGTGGGAGGGGTGGGGGGAACATTATTACTGAAGCCTCATTATTAAACTCACCCATTAGCTCTATTTTAATATAATTGCAGTATTAAATAAAAACAACAAATGGTTTACATTACTGAAACAAGCAACTGACCATGCATCAATAATGCTGTTCGTAGTTTGAAACTGAGCATTATTAGAGGGAATTAAGCTCCCCCGTACATAGCTTCTGCTACCAGTCATACCTGCATATTAACTGACAGCACAGTTTTAAACGGGTCTTTGGCAACTTTCTGCTACCCAGTGTCTAGCTTACATCCATATGCGCAAAAGAGATTTTTTGGGGCCTCCAGCATTGCTTTACAACCAAAAAAGTCAGGCAATTCAAAAGCAAACTAGAGGGCATTTTTTTTAAATCCTAGAAACTCTTCTCTAAGACTGCTAAAGGCTACTAGCATTATAAAATAATGGACCTGTGTGAATTTTAAATCTAGTTTGGAAGGGTTAACCCCAACATTAAGCTACTGAGACATTAGAGAGGCAAATGTCCTACCTCTGTCAAACAACCACCTCACAAACTTCTTGAAGGAACTGCCCCTTCGTCAATTACAATTTTCATTCCTTGTTTATGCTCTTACTGTGGATCTTAGGAAACTTAACTTTGTTAATTAATACATAATTATGTTTTTAAACAGCCCAAGGCATTTCTTCCTCCTTTAGAATGCTGCTAACAATTTAACTTACTTTGGTAAAATCATGGCAGTTAACCTTGTCCCGACAGTCGAGCTCTGCACTTTAAAAGGGCACCTGCAGTGCAATTAAAAACTAAGCTTGTGTCCTTAATTTTTGTATTTGTACAGAGGCCAAAGAGGAAAGGTGTGGGGTTTTTTTTAGTCCTGCTTGATTTTTTTTTCCCCCACCCTTAAAAATTATCAGTAACGTCCAGTCTTGTCTACCTATATTTTGTTGAAGCGTCTTGGTCAGTCCTTGCGACTGAATAGATAAGGAAATTAACCTTTTACAAACAGCTTTTTTCTCTCACGTGTTAAACATGTTAAAAAAAAAAGATTTAAAATGGTGAATAAGTAAGTCACTTCTACAGATCAGGATTCACTTCCATGAAACTTACTTCGCTACCTGGGCTCCATCTATCAAATACTGGATAATTAGCAAAGTGTCAAGATTGCTTTGCATATTATACATTTGAAACAGGCCAAGAACATGAATTGACATATCAGTGTCTCTCATACATCATAAAGAAGTCTTCCCCCAATCTTTCAGGGCACCTGGAAAGAGGGAGGGAAATACAGGTCTGAGAAACTGGAAAGGGAGGAGGCATCATCTTTTAGCTCTAGGCAGACAGGGAACCAGCCCCTCTTAGGGCCATAAAAACCAGATATGCAGAAGATTAAAAATCCATCAGTGAACAAGGCTTTACTGACAACTTTCCATACAGTTAAAAAATAAAAATACAGAACACAGTGGACAGTGTCACATATTAAAAAATGAATAAAACTGGATCTATTCAAATGGTATTAAAATTAATTAGAAACTAAAAATCTTACAATTTTGTTTAAGGTATACAGGGCTTCCACCAAAATGATCGGCCTTAAAAACAACTCGGCTGTGACACACACAAAGAAAACATGGACTCTGAAGAGACAGTGTGGGCTAGGCAGTGTCTTTGACTATAACTATCACCATATGTTCTTCTTCTAACTTTCCCAATGTCCTTAGTGCTGACTGAAGGTACTGCTGAGAGAATTCACAGGGAGGGAAAGCATAAAGCATGCCTGTGCTGTCTCTGCACTTCGCCCCTCCCACAGGCAGGCTGATCACCCCAGCAGCCTGCTTCTGTTTCAAGTAGGAGACCAGATTCCTGAGAAGCCTTCGCTGCAAGCCAGGCTCCACAACAGGAAAGGTCCCCTCAGCCCCTACCCCTCCTTGAGTGGCTTGAGTAGCCAGTAGCACAGCATAACCATTAGGACTGCCTTGTTTGATACGGCGAGTTACTTCATCCAGCTTGGGCTGGTCAAGCCGAAGTCTTTGAGCAATCTTGAGCTGTGTTAACTTCCCACCAGATGAATGGTCTTTTAGGAGCCCATTGATGACACCTAGGTCTCCCTCCAGGATGTGCATAGACGTGGGGAAGCAGCTATTTTTTAACACAAGAAGCCCATTCCAAGCAAGTTGCAGTGTCTGAGCGAATTCTGATAAGGTCTTTACTTTTTTGGTCTCAGATTTTGGCTCCTCGTGAGTTTTTGATTCCGATTCACCAGTTCGATGATTGCGTTCGCTGTCCCTTTTTTTAGGCTGAGGAAGATCAGAAGTTTCACGATGTGGTTTCTCCTCAGACAAGTGCCGGTTGTTCTGAAGGGAGTTATTCTGGTCTCTCTCTGTTCCAGACTCTGTAGTGTTGTTCTCTTTGCGAACCCTGTCTGGGCTGCGATCTAAAGCTAGCCCACTGGCCTTTGTCCTGCCTCTGTCCTCATAAGGCGAATGAGTAGTCCTTCCACGGTCACTGGAAAGGCTCCGGCGTTTTCGCCTTTCTTCCCAAGGCTTGGGCACGCTGCGGTCACTGTCACTACCCCAACGTTCTCCACTGCGGCTACGTACAGATCGACCATAGCTCTCCAAATTATTTCTGCGTTCAGCACTTTTGGCAGGGCTAGCCCATTCTGCCTCTGCAAAGCTCCTGTCTCTGTCCGAGTACAGGAGATGTGGAGGAGTCCTATCTCTCACCCTTAGGTCTTGCTCTAGGCTTCTGTGCCTGCTATATCCATCAGGTAACAGCTCATAGTGCACTGGGAGTGGTGCAGGCTGGTATTGCTGGGGGTATCTTGTCTCTTCAGCTTTGGCAAAATCCACTCTAAGTCTCCTCTCAGGTCCGCCCAATGGGAAGCCCCTCATCTGTGCACAAGCAGCCTGGGCAGCATCCAGGCTTTCATACTGAATATAGGCAAAGCTATCCCCCTTCACATAGTCAATAGTCCTGATGCTACCAAAGCGATCAAACTCCCTAGCAAGGGCAGCCAGAGATGTACTTGGTCCAAGGCCACCTACCCAGAGTCGAGTAGTAGGGTTGGCTTTACCATAGCCAATTTTGATGGGGTTCCTGCCAACAACCCGGCCAGACATGGCGACCTTAGCCCGATGGGCCATGTCCAAATTCTGGAACTTGAGGAACGCATAGGCCCCACCTTGGCCTCGAGCAGGGCGCTTGATAACTACCTCCTCAATGATGCCATACTTCTCAAAAGCACGTCTCAGCTCCACCTCAGAGACATTATGATCCAAGTTCCCAATGAACAGGTTCCGGGTGGCTCTCTGGTCATCCTCTGGCATCAGATCTTCCTCAGCTACTATAGGGTAGCCATAGGGTCGGCCACGCTCATCATACAGCCCGTAGTAATCCAGCGCCCTCTCCCGCTCCCGGGAGAGCCCAAGGGCAGCAGCCTCCAAGGCAAAGGCTGCAGCTGCAGCATGAGCATGCCGGGGCCTTGGCTCCCTCAATAAAGGGCTGGCAACAGGTGAGAGCGACCTCTGCTTATACTGGTAGGCGCTGTGGATGGGTGGCAAGTAGCCCAAAGGCTCTGGGGAGGGTACAGGTGGGGGTGTGCGACTCCTGCGACCCCCGCGCAGATACACAGGCTCCACCTTGAGGGGACGATCGTACAGAAGAAGCTGCCGTGCTCGGGCGTGTCTGCGGGCATCACGGGCGTCCCCTGGGTGCCGGAAGTTGACATAGGCGACACGGCCGAGCTCGGGCGTGTGGGAGAGTTTGACACTGATGTCGCTGGCGCCCCCACTCGCAAAGCGCTGGAACTGGCGGAAGAGCCCATCCTCCAGCAGCTGGTCAGGCAGCGCTGCACTCAGCCCACTCACCAGCAACGTCTTGTACTCGCAGGAGCCAGGCGGCTCCACCACCAGCCCTGGCGAGCCCCCCAGTGGGGCCAGCAGCAGGGAGGGGGCTGCTCCTGGAGGGGGCCCAGCCAGCAGCAGTGACGGGGCCACCACGGCCCCCGGCAGGGCCTTGGGGACCCCCAGAGCGCGGGACGACGAGGAGGAGGTGGACGGGGGGGCGGCCTGGCTGCTGCGGGCGCTGGAGGCCGAGCCGCTCCCCGCCGTGCGGTGGTTGGAGTCGCTGCCCCCGGCCCGCTCGTCACCGCGGTGGCTGCGGGAGCTGGAGGCGCCGCTGCCGCCGCCGGGCGGGAGCTTGTCCCGGCTACTGCGGGAGGCGCCCGAGCTCCGATGCGGGCCCCGCCGGCTGCTGCTTTCCCGTTCTCGCTCGCGGGGCCGCTTGGCGGCGGCGGCTCGGCCTCCTCCTGCCCCGCCCGGGCTGGGGTCCCGCTCGCTGCCCCGCTTCATGGCTCCGGGGCCCGCGGCTCAGGAGGCGCCTCCGGCGGCCGCCGCCATCTTGGACAAAAGGGAACGAAGGCGGCTCCGGAGTCCGGCCGCGGCGCTGCGCGCGCCATGCGTCATCATGGCGCGCCCCGCCGCATGGTGGCGTCAGGAGTAATGGCGAGCTGGTGCCGAAGCACCTATCACATGACAAGGGCCAGCCTCCCGCCACTCGCACGGCCGGAATCATGTGACATAAAAGGACGAATGGGGAGTGACAGTTACATCTCCCCCCCTGACAGGGGACCGACTTGGAGGGCGCCGGCTTCGAGCGGAGGGAAGCACGGGCGGTGGCCCCGCCCGCACAGCGCCCCTGCTACCCGAGATTCGCCATCAGCGCCAGCCCGCTGTGCGGCGGCGGCCAGGCCCGTTCCTGAGCAGAGCGGCGCTGGCTCCTGCAAGCAGCCGCGCCCCCCCCCGCCCGTTAAACACACTGGGGAGGCAGAGGCGGAGGCGGAGGCGGGGAGGGGGTAAAGCTGCATTTACCTTTACACACGCAGGCCCAGCTCTAACCCCTCCCAGCTGCCCTTGCCTGACCCAGCACTAGCAGCGCAGGCCGTGCCCTCAGTGGAGTCTGTGACTCACCCTGAAGCTTTTGTAGGGTCTCGTATCACAGCAAACCTCGCACAGCCCCTGAGACCGGCCTGCAGCACACAGGCTGACTGCAGCTAAGCAGCAGCAGGGACAGGGCAAAACAGCAGTGCTGTTTTTAAATGCACAAAATTGAGGCTGCTAGTTTTTGCAGCCCAGCTTCAGCTGACCTTTCAGCTGCTTGTGACTTCCACTGAGTTCCTTTCAACCAAGATTGTGTGGAAAGAGGAGGGTGTTTTTTGTTTGATTTTTTTTTATTTTAATAAAAAAAATCCCATACAGATTGTGATATCCTAAACTAAACCAGAACCAAGAGAAATACAAACTAGAGACATGACATAACAGATGTTGAATGAGCATTTCACAACAGCTCCAACTGTGACAGCCTTGGGAGCCTACTTAAATAAGTTACAAAAAAAGGCTTTATAAGAAACAAAAGAGAGATTAATGTAGTTTGTATGAGGTGCTACTATGATGGAGGCCACTACATTCGTCAGAGATCCGTCCGTGAACTGGCTGCCTTTGGTGCATATTTAGGCATCAGTTCATTGATTTTGCGAATATAGTCTGATTTTTCTGCACAGCCCTTGCATGTTTCACCCCAGTCATCTAGGATCTTCTTCAGTTCCTTCACTCTCAGTTTCTTCAGATCCACAGTGCTCAGGTCAATCTGCTTGTCTAAGGAGAGAGAGTGAGAGAGAGAGAGAAATATCAGTAATTCAAAGCAAGCAATAACAAATTGATTAGAAGCTGTCAAAATTAACATATTTAAGACACTTGACTGGCTTGTTACCTTCACTGATTGAGTTGCTTGTGTGTAATATCTTTCACTAGAGAAGGCCTACTCTTGTAGAGATTATAAAACTCTTTCAGGCAGGGATTCTCTTTACATTAAAAATGAAATGGAATATAAAAAAAACAGACCAAGGGGTGGTGGGGGAGATGAGGTTTAAAAACAAGTAAAAATATTATTTTGCGATGAGGCAGGGCAAGAAGGAGAATTGCAACTGAAAACAAACAAGATTGAAATGTTATGCACAAGGACACATGGAATCAGTGAAGAGATTGCATCTATCTGACACTGCCAGTCAAAGCAACAGGAAAGGAAAGAAAAAAATTTAAGTACAACAGAAGCCAGATGATCAGTAAGTGGGGCCACTAGATGATCAAGGTGCTAAAGGAGCACTCAAGAAAGACATAGCTATTGCAGAGAAGCTAAAGGAATTTTTTTGCAGTGGTCTTCACTCTAGGGGATGAGTGACATTCCCACACCCTACCCATTCTTTATAGGAGACAAATCTGAGGAATTGTCCCAGACTGAGGTGTCAATAGAGGAGCTCTGGGAACAAATTGATTAATCCATAACAGTAATAAGTCACCAGAATAAATAGTATCAACCCAAGAATTCTGAAGGAACTCAAATATGAAAACTGCTGAACTGCATTATGTCGATCACGTAAGTCAGCCTCTGTACCAGATAACTGGAGTGGAGCTAATATAACATTCCCCCCACCTCCCCCCAGAAAAGGCTCTAGAGGCAATTCTGATAAGTATAAGCCAGAAAGCCTAACTTCAGTACCAGGCAAATTGTTAGAAACTATAGCAAAAACCAAAATTATCAGACACCAAGATAAACATGGTCTGTTGGGGAAGAGTTAACACTCTTTTTATCAAGGGAAATCATGCCTCACCAATCTATTAGAATTAGCTGAGAGTGTCAACAAGCGTGTGGACAAGAGCAACCTAGTTAATAGTGTCCCTGGCCTTTCAGATCCTTACCAAGGTCCATTACCAAAGGCTCTTGAGCAAATTAAGCAGTCATAGGATATGAAAGAAGGGCCTGTCATGGATCAGTAACTGGTTAAAAGATAGGAAACCAAGGATCGGACTAAAAGGTCAGTTTTCATCATGGAGAGAGGTAAATAGTAGGATCCTCCATTGATCTGTACTGGGATATGGGCTATTCAATATAGTCAAAAGTGATCTGAAATAAGATGTAAACAGCCAGGTGGCAAAATTTGCAGACAATACAAAATTACATCTAAAACTGACTGAAAAGAGCTACTAAACCGGGTGACTGGGCAGCAAAATGGCAGATGAAATTCAGCATTGATAAATGCGAAGTAATGCACATTGGAAAACAATCCTAACTATACATACAAAATGATGGGGTCTAATTTAGCTGTTACCAGAAAGAGATCTTGGAATCATTGTGAATAGTGCTGTCAAAACATCCTCTAAATGCATAATGGCAGTCAAAAAAGGTAACATTAGTATCTATCCCTTTCTAATGATTCCTAAGACAGAAAATATCATCATGCCACTATGTAAATCCATGGATATGTCCATACCTTGACTACTGCATGCAGTTCTGTAGCCTCATCTCTAAAAAGATATATTAGAATTGGAAGAGGAGAGCAACAAAAATTATTATGGGTATAGAACAGCTTCAATATTAGGAGAGATTAAAAAGACTGAGACGGTTTCACTTAAAAAAAAAAAAAGAAGAATGATAGAGGTCTACAAAATCGTGAATGGTGTGAAGAAAGCGAACAAAGTATCATCCTTTACCTCTTTCACACAACACAAGAATTAGGGTTCGTGCAGCAGGTTTAAAAACAAACATAAGGAAGTACTCGTCTACACAATGCAGAGTCAATCCATAGAAATCTGCCATGGGATGTTGTGAATATTGAAAGTATAATTGGCTTAAAAAAAGTTAATTAGGTAAGTTCATGGAGAACAAGTCCATCAATGGCTATTAGACAAGAGAGTTGAGGATGCAACCCCATGCTCCAGGTGTTCCTAATCTTCCAACTGCCAGAAGCAGGGATAGGATGACAGGAGATGGATCACTCAAAATTGCCCTGTGCTGTTCATTCCCTCTGAAATATCTGGCACTGGTCACTGTCAGAGACAGGATACTGGTCTAGATGGACCATTGGTCTGACTCAGTACGGCCATTTGAGAGTCTAGCTGCAAGGGTTTAGGCTAATCCTGGGCATAAGCAATGTTGCACACTAGACAAACCCATGTCTGTCCATGAACCCTCTGAGTTGGATTAGTGCCAGACACAGCAACTTTCACCAAATCACCCTATTAGGAACCTCAAGGAACATTTAGTACGCATACAGATACTCCCCGACTATGCAAACGTTCCATTCAGGAACACCTTGCGTAACTCAAATTTTGTGTAAGTCAGAAACGTATCTCCATTAAGTGCAAAAAAACCCACAATACCCCTATTTCTAACCTATGGAACTTTCTCCGTAAACTCAGATTTGTGTACATCGGGTTTATGTAACTTGGGGAGTGTCTGTACCGGCACTACTGCCTGACCATTTAAACATCTCTAACAGGGGTCAGCTCAAGTTATTTGTCATAATACTTACTATGATGATCTTGCTGAAGAATTTAAGCGCAAGTAGCTTCACCTCATTAGCTTTCAAAAGAAGCCCACTTTAGTCTGTTTTAGATTAGAAGCAGATCAGTAGAAGGGATTGGGTGCAAGTACGTTGCCTATCAGAACAAAGATCCACACTGCAGAAAAATCCAATCATTTAACATAGCTAATGTCTCCCCAAACTCACCATATTTTAGCTCACAGATCTGACTGTCTCTCTTCTTCAGTTTCTCACAGACCTTTTCCACAGGGATGTGGTGACTTAGAGGTTTTGATACCTCATTAACCATTTTAGTGGCTGCATCGCTGGTGGCTCCAATGTAATAGCACTAGAGGGGCAGAAAGGAAAAGTATGAAGTGTCTAGTGATGCTGAGGGAAAAGAATCCTTTCAGAAGAATTCAGCTGATTTTCCTGGTTGCTTCCTCCCTCCTCTGTGCCAGAGACCCTGAGCTTTCTGCCACACAAATCTCAGTCTTGCCATTACTTTATCTCAGAATCTGTTTTATCAAGAGGAAAGGACAATACTACTGGCAGAGTCTGTGAAACCAGCTGCTTTGGTTCCGATTTCTAGGGCAAAGTGAAGGAGGAACAGGAACCACAACCTTACTTTCACTCTACCTCCTGGAAGCACCTCAGCTCCAGGGGAAGATTTATTTTCACTCATAAGGAACAGAGCGAACATGACACCAAGAAATGGCTTATTTGGCCTTTTGTCATATGCATTTTTGACAGACTAGGTTGCATGGTTTTCCATTTACTGGTACAGAATATTTCTCCATGAATCCTATTAGAGCTCTGAGAAAAGCCGATTCCTCATTATGTTGAGGTTGGTTGTCCTAGTTCCCCTGAGTTACATTTTATCTGAACTGGCCTGAAGGCAGAGTTCTCTCAGTTCAAGGACAACTTGTCTGAAATACAGTATGTCCCCGAGTATGTCTGACAAAGTCGCTCCTAACTCTCTTCAAAGATAGGGGAAGGGCTTTCTACTCAGATCCCTTCGTTGCAAAAGTATTTTGATCTGCTTTCAATTAGCACTTCTTTTGCCCATTTTTCAGTTCAAAGGTTGATAAGCATTATTATTTAAACACAGTTTTTACAGCAATCTAGAAGCATTATGTAATGCTCCAGGGGTGCAGTAGAAAGTAAAATTTCATAAAAAGCACTCACTGCAGTTTGGTTACAGGCACAAATGAGGTCAAGCAACAGGAAAACTGGCACCGATTTATTTATTTTTATGGTGGAGTGGGGCTGCACTCCTCCTCAAATCTTCCCTGTATAGGTCTATACTGTATGCACAACCATTCAGTGAGAGATTCCCAGTTTCTATCTACCTCCCAGGTGTTTTATGAATTATTCTGCAAAAGAGATGATGATGGATCTTTGTTACTTACCAGTCGATTCTCTTTGCCTTTTGCTTCTTTGCAGGATTTCAAGAGTTCTTTTTCAACACTAGCTGGTGTGAACTCAACATCCTTGTCCTTTAGACTCTGGTAGAACCTTTCCAGGAATGTAACACACACTAAAGGGGAAAAAAAAATGATGGAGAGATTTGTAACATTTGCACTAATCTGGAAGTAGCACTTGGGGAGAACTCCTGTGCAAAAACAAGAGAATGAAGGGGTTTGTGAATGAGGTTAGGACACTGCATTAGTGATCAAGAACTTATCCCCTTGGAGCTGCACACATGACAATTACACCATAGTAAATCTTTCAGAGCATGAATGAGGACAGGTGGCTCACGTACATCTACACCTCACCCACCTTGTCTCACTAATACTTAGAACAGAAATGGACCCACTGAGATCCCCAAGGAAAAATCCTATCAATGGCATTCATGTACCGTATTGGAAGAGCAACACGGATTCAGTGGAGGCAACGATTCTCAACCTATTTACCATTGTGGGCCGCATCCAGTACTACCTCTATGGCCCTGCAGATGTCACATGGGCCGCAGCTCTGTGCTGACTGGGCCACAAGCAGTCCATGGGCCACAAGTTTAAGATCACTGAGCTGGGGGGTGAGGGGGAATACAATGCAGATTTGCTAGCAGAAAACAACAGAGGGAGCACTATTAGTGGTGGATGGGAAGAGCCAACTTAATGCCCAGGCTTTCTTATCCTTCCCCCCCCCGCCCCCCCAAAACAAGAACTCAATGTCAATCCAAAGACTTTAAATGCTATTCTGAAAATGAGACACTAAATATGGCACTGTCAACTCCCTGTTTATTGTCTCCCAGTGTCTACAGATCAAGTCCACGCAGGATACAAAAGAAACAAAGCATTTTTTCAAGACTGTTAGCTTTGGAAACTCAACCTTCACCTCAACATCACTAGTATGAAACATTCTGTGGGCCAAATGAGACTTTCAGCAGCACTCTTGCAAACATGTTACCTTTAATGATCAGACAAGGAGCCCAAAATGGCACAAGTTAGGGCTTCCATACCTTTTAACGATACCAGGAGAAGAATCAACCAATCTCTATGGCCTTAAGCAACTTTTACACTCAATTCTGAAGTCAAGGGAGGGCATAAGGAGCTGGAAAATACAGGATCACCTATTTGAGCCCCAAACGACCAAGTAGTAGTCTTCACTCCAAATATGTAACACTGGCAGAAAGCATAACCTAAACTAAACAGGTAGCTGAACTTTTTCTACATGCACAGCATCTTTTCTGGCCATTTCACGTTACTTCTCCCACACAGTGCTGTCCGCTGTTCTTGTACTATGGTCTGGTATTTGGATTCCAGGTGCTGCAATGAATTATATAGATGACTGAGTTACTCTTGAACCTGAGGTCCAGCATGGTGTTACAGGGCAGTGGGCTGCTGGAGATGGCATCTTTCAGATGAGGTGAAAAAATAAATCTCTGATTAAAGAGACTATGGCATTTTTTGCAAGAGTAGTGGTGCAAAATTCCAGAACTGCAGGGAAATTCCAAATTGGATAACTACTTCTGCAGTTCCAAATTGGATAACTACTTCTTTAAAGTTCCATCTGCAGAATCTGTTGACTTCTTCCCTTAAGAACTGCTGTCTAAGTCTTCTGTGCTGGTAGGTAGTTTAAACCTAAGAGGCTGATGCATTTCAGTGGTGCTCCATGGATGAATGGGCCAATAGGAGCTTGACATATGAGGGAAGCACCAGGAGCATCCAATGGGGTGATGGATAGGCAATGCATGTTGTCAAGGAATGGGGGGCAAAGTGTAGAGTTTGTATTAGTAGCTGAACTCTGGCACACTTGAGCATAAAAGGAACAATATCTATTATCTGAACTAGAGTATAATGTGACCAGTCGTGTATGATTTCTATTGTGTGTCACCATGGTATCATTTATGCCATGTAAGGAGAAAAAGTTCTTTTAAAATGACATTTTACTTATCAGGTCAGGCTTGCAATTTACAAATACACTTGAAAATAGTCAAGATTCACTCTCCCCTTTAACGACCTGCCAACATTCTAGTTCAGAATTCACTTCCTTGCCTGTGGAAGTTCTTCCATATCACCAAAGCTTTAATCAGAACATTCCTCACCCTCCCTACTTGCTTTATTTGGAGATTAATCAGCTATTACAGAGAAAACACCCTAAACCCAGGATAGAACAGAGAAGTGAAGAACTGAGTATTAAATGGATCTTTTATGAAGGTGAACGATGAAATGAGAGCATTAAATACCAGTTTTAGGGACAGATTTTTAAAAGGTATTTAGACACCTGTAGATGGTCATCAAAATACCTTCAAATATTTGGACCCTAATCTCAAAATTGCTCTTATCAACTGGGTGCATGTGAGAGAGAGTTGCGGTCCAGGTGGACATCACTATGAGGCCGTCCACAGATCTTTGCAAAATCTGAACCCCCTCTTCCTGATGTAAACAAGCAAACGTTTTGGTTAGGTGTTTTAAAACAGGCTGACAGAGCCAAGAGAAAGCTGCTACGAGGGCCAAAGCTTAAGTTTGGTTTTGTAGCTCAGTTATGTCTACAGGCGTGTCTGGTTAGTAATGAAAGATCTGAGGGAAGATTCCCCTTTAGATGTGCTATCTCTTGCCATACCTCCCCTGCGAAGAGACTTGCGCCAGGGCATAGTAACATTTTCTTCCGCCTTCCTCCCCCTTTTATAGCAAGCTAATTACCTGCCCCTACCTCGCACAAGGTAAATTCGCAGACAAGCCAGACCATGCGCCCCCAGTGACGGGGAACTGAGCGAGGCAGGACACAATCCAGACCCAGTGACAAGACGCAGCTTCCCTTCGCCTTCCTCGGCTGCTCTTCACTAGGGCCTCTTCCCTCGCGGACTGCCAGGCACCTCAGAGACCCCCCCCCCCCGCTCCACGCAGACCCTCAAGAAACCCCTTCGACACCCCCCGGCAGCTCAAGGGCCCCTCCCGCCCCAGCCCCGCACAGCGGCCAGCCGGCAGCCCGACCCAGCTAGTGTCAGGTGCAGAGCAGCCCCACGCGGCCAGGAACTCGCCGGTGCCGGTGCCGGTGCCTCCCCCGCAGCGGAAATACCCGCCAGCCCCTCGCTCACCCTCGCAGTCCCCCTCCCGCAGGGCCCGGCTGCCGCCCGGGAGCAGGATCAGGGCCAGCGCCGCCCAGAGCCCGTTAGCCGCCCGCATCCTGCCGCTCCGCACCCGGCTTCCTCAGACTCACACGCCGCTCTGCGAGACCCCTTCGCACCCGGTGCCTTGACAACATGCACCGCCCATCCACCACCCCATTGGATGCTCCTGGCGCTTCCCTCACACGTCGAGCTCCCATTCGCCCGGTCATCCATAGGCCTCCACGCTCCCTTTTCCGATTGGTCGGTCGGCGACAGAGACGGGAGAGTTGGCGGCCGCTGATTGGACGAGGGGCGCGGAACGGCTTCAGCCGCCGGTCTCCAGGAAACGGAACAACCCCCGGGAAATGCCATCTTTGTGCGGACCGTGATCGCGTAATGGCATTCTGTGCAGCCGCCATCTTTGTGCGGGGCAAGTCCCCCATGTCAAGAACTGGAACCCGCGAGGCGGCGGAGAGCCGGCGCTGGCGCTTTGCTCTGGGTCTCAGGCACGTCCCCGCTCCCAGGGATACTTCGCGCGGGGCCGGGACCCCGTCGTTGGCAGGACCTGTCCTGAAGCCGAGAGGGCTGAGCTGAGAGCTTAGCAGCGGGCCGGTAGCTCCCTGTGGCGGGGGAGGTGGGTGCCGCCAATAGCCAGTTGCTAGAAGTTTGGTCTGTGACTGGGAGTTTCTAATTCCCCCATTGTTATTATTTGGATTCACTTATTTCTTGAGCCTCGAATCAAGATCCGGGGGTACTGAGCGAGGCACCGCGCACACAGCTCAGTGCTGCTCCCAAGAGCTGCTAGTCTAAACAGACAAAGACAAAGGATGGACAAGGTTCAGAGAAACAAGTGATTTGCCTGTAGTCACATAGCAGGCCAGTGGCAGAGCCAGGAATAGTACCCAGGTCTCTTGGCTACCAGTCCACTGTATCCTTACCCATTAAACCATGCCTTATTGCCCATGCTTTTGTACCACACTACCTCTGTGTCACTGTTTTATCGTTAATAGTAATATTTTTTTTAAAATGGCACCTGTATAATTAATGGTACCTTAGATTACAAGAACTGAAAGTGTTTTAAAAATCAATATACATTTTTCATCAGGCTGTTTCCTGTTTGCACTTCATTCAACTTGGACCATTGAAACAGACTAGTGAATTTCACTTTTATTTCCAGTTAGTTTCGTTGCCACCATATTGCAATATTTGGGTTGCAAGCACTACAAGTAAATGGCTGAATCCAAGGCTAAACTGATATGAACTTCCCTTTAAACTTAGCTAGATCATTTGCTTACTGTACTTGCATGTTTTTGGCAGTCCCTGGATGCAGACTGTTATAACTGAGCTACTCTAATCCTTCCTGCATGTCAACGTGACCCCAGTTTTGTTTTAAAAGGACATTTCTGCTATTTATGTTGTAGACCTATTCAAACAAACATTAGCAATCTTGGGTGGGTCTATTCCCCTGTTAAATATCAGTGCTCTGCTGGAAACAATGGGGCTTCTCAAATAAAATAATCTTTTATAATGAAAAGAGTTAGGCAACCTAAATGTAAGGGTCACTACCAGCTCACTGTGCCTCCTGATAGACACAGCATAGGAGGCTCAGGTCATGGTGAGCAGAAGCGTGTGAGCAAAGACAGATTCATGCCACCTTTGTGCTCTTTTGATTCTGCACTGCTGCAAGGGTCAAACAGCTCCTGGAGTAAGGGCATGGCTACACTGGAAACTTCAAAGCACTGTTGTGGGAACGCTCCCATGGCAGTGTTTTGAAGTGCGAGTGTGGTTGCCCACTAGCCCTGGGAGAAAGCTCTCCCAGCACTCCTGATAATCCACCTCCACAAGGGGATTAGCTCCAGGTGCTGGCTCCCAGCGCTCTGAGCCTGTCCACACTTGCGCTTTAAAGTGCTCAGACTTGCTGCACTCAGCGGGGTTTGATTTTTCACATCCCTGAGCCAACACGTTAGAGCACTATAAAATATAAGTGTAGACAAGCGCACAGATAGTGCAGCCCTGGGCTCTAACTTAGGGGTGAGCAAACTTTTTGGCCCGAGGGCCACACTGGGGTTCAAAATTGTGCGGAGGGCCTGGAAGGCTGGACCTCCCCACACAGCCTGGCCTTGCCCCCTAGCCCAAGCTTGTGGGCTGGATAAAAATGGCCGGCAGTTTGCCCACCCCTGCTCTAATTTGTAGCAGCGTCTCTAGGTGCACTGTACCCCAGAATTCTTGTAGCACTCAATTAGGGCTGTGAAGTGATTAAAAAAATTAATCACAATTAATGGCACTCAAACATTAATAGAATACCATTTATTAAAATATTTTAGATGTTTTCTACATTTTCAAGTATATTGAAACAATTACAACAGAATACAAAGTGTACAGTGCTCACTTTATATTTACTTTTGATTACAAATATATTCACAGTAGAAACCAGATTCTTAAACTTTGGGTCGACTGCTGTAGCTATTTTTAGAAATCTTACATTGGTACCATCTGTGTGTTTTGGCAAATCTGCTGTGAAAGTGTTCTTAAAACGAACATTGCTGGTCATCATCCGAGACTGTTATAACATGATATATATGGCAGAACGTGGGTAAAACGGAACAGGAGACGTACTCCCCCAAGGAGTTCAGTCACAAATTTAATTAACACACTATTTTTTTTTAGTGAGCATCATCAGCATGGAAGTATATCCTCTGGAATGGTGGCCCAGGCATGAAGTATAAGAATATGTATATTTAGCATATCTGGCATGTAAATACCTTGCAGTGCTGGCTACAAAAGTGCCATACAAACACCTGTTCTCACTTTCAGGTGACATTATCAGCAGCAGTATCTCCCGTAAATGTAAACAAATTTGTTTGTCTTAGTGATTGGCTGAACAAGAAGTAGGACTGAGTGGACTTGTAGGCTCTAAAGTTTTAATTTTTTTGGTTTTTGAGTGGAGTTATACAACAACAAAAAATCTACATTTGTAAGTTACACTAGCACAATAGATTGTACTACAGTATTTGTATGAGGTAAATTAAAAATACTATTCTTTTCATTTTTACAGTGCAAATATTTGTTATGAAAATAGTAATATAAAGTGAGCACTGTATATTTTGTATTCTGTGTTGTAATAGAAATCAATATATTTGAAAATGTAGAAAAACATCCAGAAATATTCAGTACATTTCAATTGGTATTCTATTGTTTAACAGTGTGATTAACTGTGATTAATTTTTTGAATCACAATTTTTTTTAGTTAATTGTGAGAGTTAACTGCAACTAATCGACAGCCCTACACTCAATTCTACAGGCACACTCCCTCCTGTTTCTAGGATCATCCTCTCTGCTGGAGCTTGCAAATGAGAGGTACATTGGATATATGCTGTTCCTGCCTAAGGGGAATTCTGCTTGGCTCTTGGTGGCCCTTATGTGGTTCCATATGCTGTTGCAACTGCATACAGATATAGCTGGGACCAGAAATGGCCCCATTCTTATTCTATTACAAATACATACCCAGTGTTCCTATATTGGATGTATTGATTTTGCAGTAAATCTGTTGTTTGATCTATGTGCAGTGTTATAGATTTGTGTCACTAATTTTTCTTCCCCCTCTACCTTCTGCCTTTTGTAGATGCATGAATACTGAAAACAAACAATTATAGTAATTCAACTGTAGGGAGGAACTTCATCACCACCAAATGGAAGTTTATGGTGTATCTAAAATGAATTTAAACCAACATTGACTTCAGCCCTGTATTGGATTTTCTTTGCTTGGTTGTGAATGTAAAACCTCTAGCTTTTTCTCCTCATATTTCTTTCTCTGTCTCTCCCTCAGAACACAGGAATTGCCATTCTGGATTTTATTCTGGCTGGATTTCACCATCTAGCCAGTATTCTGTTACAGACAGTATCCAGCACCAGATGCTTCAGAGGAAGATGCAAGAAGCCCTTCAATAGGCAGTTATGGGATAACTTGTCCTCAGAATCTCTTTTTAACGCCCAATAATTAGAGATTTTCTAGAGATTTACTAAAGTATGAGTGTTTATTTTCCTTCTTAAACTATTGTTTAGTCTTCTAATATTTGCTATAACAATTCTGAATATTCTTGTTAACCATATACAGGTCGACTTTTTTTTAATCCTAAGGTCTTCACCACAGTAATGAAATGTGCTATAGAGTTTCAGAGGCTGTGAAGAATAATTTCCCATTATCAGTTTTGAATTTGCCACCTTTCAATTTCATTCAGTAGCTCTCAGTTTATGTTATGAGAGTGAATAGAAGTTCCCAGTCTACCCTCTCCAGAGCATTTATCATGTCCTCCTCTTCATCTCCTGAGATAACCTTTCTTTTCAATCACGAGTATTTCCATGCCTCTAGTAATTTGCATTGTCCATCTCTGAACCTCTTCTTCTTATGCTGTATCATTTGTAGTTGGAATGACTTGAATTGAACACAGCAATATAATTGAAGGCATATAATTGACTTACATAATATTTAATATTTATCATTTCTCTAAAAGTTTTCCTCAGACATCCTAATATTTTGTTTGTTTTGACTGCTCCTGCCCATTGAGCAGAGATGATCACACTGAGGCTCAAATGTTTTTCCCGAATTAATAGTTAATTTGGATCCTAGTAAGTTGTACAAGTAGTTCAGAGTATTTCCTCCACCATGCATTACTTCGCATTCGTCAGCTTTGCATTTCATCTGGCATCATGTTGTCTATTTATCTTGTGTGGTTAAGTCTATCTGAAGTTCCTCAGTCTTCTTCAGCATTGACCACTCAAGTAATTTTGTGTTATCTGCAGACCTTGTTACTTCATTGCTTTATTCCCTTTTCCAGACAATTAATAAATATACAACAAATGTCCTAGTACAGAATCCTGAGGGCATCCCATTGTTAAGTTTTGCCATGATGAAAATTGACTATATTCTAAATTCCCAGTGCCTGTTGCTCCCTGTTAGGGTTTAGCTGCTGGTCCATAAGGGGGTTTAAGTAGGCTTCCATTCAAGGCTCTCTTCAAATATTTCAATAGGTGGATTCAGAGCTGCTGTACTTACAACTGTGCCAGGTCCGAAGAAGGAAGCAAGTGCAAGCCCCCTGAAGGTATAAGCCAGCAGTATGACTGAAAAAGAACTTATGAACTCCAACAACATTTTCCATATAGGAGACTGCAACTTGCCTGATACCTAACAGTGAACCTTCTAGGGACCAGATTCATCCCTGTGCTGGCATGGGAACAGAGGGGAGGAGGCTTGCAGCTCTCCTATTCAAGGATTGTGGGAGTGTGTGGGGCCCCAGTGTAGGCTACATCTAACTTGTCCCCCTATTGCAATGGTCACTATGGACTACTGCAGAGATACAGATTCTGCCCGGGCAATGCTCCTTCCTTACCTCTTCCCTGAACTTTGTGAAGGTGAAACAGAACTGGTGGACACAGCTCTGAAACCCATGCAGGGACCCATGCACCAGCAGGTATTCCCCAGAGGGGTTTTGCCTAAAACACAACCCCTTTGCTACAGCCTCGCTGGTACAAAGGGGTCAGAGAGCCAATGAGGAATCCGGCCCCAGATGTCCAAATCTTAACATTTTTGGTTTTTTGTGGCAAAGCCATAGGATCCATGTGCTTTCTTTCATCGCACTGATTTTAGCAAAAGCATATGCCGGAGCTCATCAATAACATCAAACCATCCTTTTCTGGCTGGGCTGCTTTCCCCTACAATATAATGTCACCCCCATACCAAAGACAATACACAATTGTTGTTTTCTGGCTGGGAAGAATTTCCTCTGTAACTCACGATTAAGGAGTGAGTACACTGCATGAAACACCCCATCCAAAATATGGGGAATATAACCTGTCTTGCCGGTCTTCAACTTCTAATTTCTTACCCAGTAGGATAAGGGAACCCACAGTCCTCACTATAGAGAGAGGATTTTGGACATTACCAGGCCTCCAGCTCACTTTCTCTTCAGAGGTTCCTTACTCTTACAGTGGACTACAGAGGAGCTGCAACTCTCTTCATTCTCACTCTTTCATAATATCAATAAGGTAAGACCCTTATTTTCTGTCTAGATGTACCTGGAAGATAAAAAACATTTATATTTACATTTTAACTTTTCAAAGGAGCCCCTCAGCAGCCTGGTACATCCAGTTCAAGCTGATAGCTCAATCCTGCAAGGTGTTGATCATCCTACATGGGATCAGCATGCCTTCAACTGGGGACATAAGCAATCATGTAACATAGTAGGCATTTACACCTGGGTTACAGATTCCCTTTTATGCATGGTGAAACATGATGCAGAAGACCAAGTGACTTAACCATCCTCTAAAGTTAAATACCAGATCTTGTTTTCCTGTATATCTCGATTTCTTGAAGTATGTTATTGCTTATATAGTAATGTCTCTGTGTCTGGTCGGTGTATGCATAACCACACTTTCTTGGATCCTTTAGCAAATGGTCCTCCATTTATATGACTCATTTTAAAACATTGTTTCAACTTCCCAGCAATATTTACAGAACTGTTATTCTGAATCAGTATATGTTATTTATTTGTTGTCCATTTATTGTGGCCTGAGAGCAAGGAACAATGAATCGGGGCTTCTGGGTTCTACTCTGGTTCTGCCTTTGCTACATAACACTGTGCAAGTAAGTTTACCTTTCTGTGCCTCAGTTTTCCCATATGTAAAATGGGAATAATGATGCCAGTCTCATAGGTAGGTGCAACTAATTTCAATATACATCCTAGGGAAAAATACATAATGAAGTATACTACATACTAATGAAGAATAGTAAAAATCTATTTAAAACTAACAAAAATAATCTGATACAAATCTAAATCAACATAACTGCCTGCTGTCAAATGCCTTTTGAAGTAAAGTATTTATTCCCCACTTACAAGCCAGCAAAAACCTAAGAGCACAAGTACAACACCTTGGTTATCTTTCCATGGTCTTTTTTTTTTTTTTCTTTCCCCCAACTAAGGACTCAGAGTCAATCTAGTTGCTAGCTAAACTATGTCTCAATAAGTCTATAGTCTTAAGTCATAAGTCTGGATGGCCTTTATTTAGTGACTATACTTTTAGTTAATACTATTATTTGTTCAGTACTTTATTGTGATATTCACCATCAATGAAAAATACTCTTTCCTCTAGGAACACCACCTTTTAGTTAGTTTTCCTTCTTCATAGTCCCTTCATTCATACATCTCCTTTGGATTTCATTTTCTGCAGTAACTCCTATCTCCCACTTCCTTATGGTCTTCACTCCCACTTGTTTCCCCATTCTACCTGCTAATGAATTAGAAATTAAAAGCATAATGTTGACACTCAAATGCCATTGCCTGGTTTTAAAGTTGACACTCCAATGAGATTGATGGGAGATAATCTATTTCACACTTCTGAGTAATTGTTTCAGGTTCTCCACAGACTTGGCCAGACAGCATTACATCAGTTACACTCATTTGACAATTGGAAGGTCTTGCTCATGACCATGAGAGCTAGAAACTTACTTACTTAAAAGAAATAAAAGATTAGGTTATGCACAATCTGATTATATTACGCTGGCCACATAAACACAACTATCTGGCTGGATCTGGCTCATGGCTGTATGCCTGACATCCCAGCATTAGGTGATTTAAATCTTAAAAAATGAAAACTCTCATCTTAATTCAAACAGCAGTAATCAGCTAATTAGGGAGACAGTTTGGAATCAGTTCCCTCTCCCCATGTAATGTTCCTGGATTTCCTTTTGTCTTCTCAGTAGTTTCCCACCTCCAAAATGCTGGATTGTGGCTGGTTTCTTTGGGCTTGGCTACACTGACATTTCATAGCGCTCTAATTTGCTGGCTCAAGGGAAAAATCACCCCCTTGAGTGAAGCAAGTGTGAGCGCTTTAAAGCGCTAGTGTGGACAGCTCCCAGTGCTCTGAGCTAATCCCCTCGTGGGAGTGGATTACCAGGAGTAACTCTCTCCCAGCACTCGCGCATGACCACACTCGCACTTCAAAGCACTGCTGTAGGAGTGTTCTCACGACAACACTTTGAAATGTCAAGTGTAGCCAACCCCTTTCTTGCGGATTTTGAAACCGCCTGCAAGAAGAAGGCAGGGCAAGATAAACAGGATTAAAAGTGCACTGTTTCTGTCTCTGTTGCTAGTACACACAGACCTTGCAAACCTCATAGTAGCATCTGGACAACTTTCTCAACAAGACCATAATGAATACACATTAACCCAGTGTTTTAATATCAGGTATTAATCTTTAATCCACATCACAGCAGTCGAGTGAATGGGGAAGGAAAAAAAACCAGCAGATATTTACATTTAAAATTCACATCACTTATTTGTTGGTTCTGGAAACATGCTATCACAATATATACAATGAAATACCTTTAGGACACTTGTTCAAATTCTTTTTTTTTCTTTTATGCTTGCTTTCCATTATAGTTAAGAGAGCTTTTTTTGATTTTTTTTTAAACATGAATACACAAAAGAGAAGTGGTTAGAGGTTTTTGCCTTTTTTAAATAAGCACAGAATGTCGGAGGTTAAAAACACATTTACAGGGCAGAGTACCAGTCAGACAGCACAATCTATACATTTTTTGCTCAATTTCCTGTACAAATACACAGCATTCAAATGGGATATATACAAAAAAAGCATGAAGAAAAATTTAAATATCACACTTTTTTCCTGCTTCTGTTCTACAGCCTTTTCAATTGGGCTGCTCCCTCTGCCCCCGACAGATACCCACTCAAAGAGGGAAATAAAGGTTAAACAATATAAAAGAAAAAGAGGAAAAAATCCCATGGTCTTGCACCTGGCAACACAACCAAAACATTCTTCCAACCAATAAGCAACTAATGTGGCAGTTTAATGCAATTCTGCACATTGCTTCACCTCCATCATTGGCTCTGCCCAGTCCTTTTTCTCCAGACAGAGGGTGTAAACACCAAAGGTGGAAAGTTTAATAGCCCATGCATCCAGGAGAGACGTGGTGGCCCAAGAAGCCAAAAGAAACATTTTCCATGTCAAACTTGGTACACTGAGTATGGAATGACCATGTTCCTTGTAAATTATCTCTATTTACTGTAGTTACATAGAGCACAGCAACAAACCCTGGAAGCCAAATTCAGCCCTAATTCAGAAAATGTAGTTGTGCCCACTTACCCCAGGGCTGAACTACGCTTTAATTTTCATGCTGCTATTGGCCAAGCATACTTGCCCCAGAGAGTAGTGTGAATTTCACATTCATCAGATCTCAGTTATAATAGAATCTCTTTTACCTCCTCCTCTCCCCCCACTGCCCTCTGAAATTAGGCATTTAAAAAGAATACACAAAGCATTTTGCAAAAATTTGACCATGGCTCTGAATAATTCCTTGGAGACTCAAATCTAATCTGTTTGTGTTAATTGGATTTGCTCCTTCATGAAACTTGGTGGCTACAGATCCACTGTAAAATTGGCTGACATCTGTTTATATAAGCTAACTGATCATCTAACTTTTAGAAAAAGCCTTTACCAAAAAAATAAAATCACACATCAAAGGTGGCTGTTTCCATGCCAGACAGTGTCCTTCTAATCAGCCAGCATGATATGTGTTAGGAAATCCTTTAGAACTCTGGTTAGAAATTAGCTCTAGTCAGTCACACTGGCTGGATGTTTAGACTAACTCAAATGTCAGTTCCAAATTACGCACAAAGCTTTATGTGCAAACACCTTATTTTTTGCTCTAAAGGAGAGCTTAACACATTTCCAGATACAATAATGTTTAACCCTTCTACCAAAAAAGGAAAACAAGTGTCTTGTTCTAATAAAGTTTCATATGAAGATCCTGGGCCAGATTCTCAGATGGTGTAGATCAGAATATTCCATTTGTTTCAACGGAGCGACACTGATTTACACCAGCTGAGACTCTGGCTCTTAAGAGCATCACTATTTTTCATTTCTACTCAGACCTGCCTTGGCATTTATGCTAGAGATGAAATGCCCACTGTGGATCAGATTTTAACACCTGTGTTTCAATGGTGAAGGATACAATGATTCCAGGTGTCCTGCTCTAGCAAAGGTAAAGGAAACTGGATAGCCAGGCAGGCTAATAAAGAAAACAGAACACTATTTCTTTTGCATGGGCTAGAGCTTCAAAATCTCAATACCCGCTCTATACAATGGCCTCCTGAGTCCAAACATGATACAGGTTATCATTTTCAGGAGAATTTGGAAAAGGTGTCTTTGTCCAGTCACTTTGTATAAAGGTAGTGCTAAAGGTGACTTGCAAAGGGAAAAATTTCCTTTTTTGCTTCTTTATAATGTTTATGATACATAGGAAATAGCATGGATGGGGCACAGAATTTGGGAGTCTGGATACTTTGGTTCTGTTCCCATTTCTGCCACTAATTTGTGTGGTATTGGGCAAACCCCGTAACTTCTCTGTGCTTCAGTGTTTCCAACTGTAAAGAGGAGTGGCATTGTTACTTATGTTCCTCCTTTGGAATGTGCTTTGCAATCTACGGTTGAAAAGTTCTGTTCAAGTACTACAGATTATTATAAAATTATAAAGAAGGGATGAAATGAGGGATTTTATTTTTTGCTTATTTCTCTTATAAATATAATGAATATAAAATACTTGATATTTTCTTCCCTATTTTTTCTGGAAGATTTCTCAAAGGGCTTGAGAAATGAGAAATTTCTCAGCTCTCAAATAAAATGGCAGTTTTTCTCCTGTGCGTCAGTTACTAAGCAGGTGTTAAAAAAAGAAAACGAAAAACCCTTAGAACTTAAAACAGCCTGACTAAAATTCCCTTTCCACCCCCACTGCTCTGATCTCAATCTCTTGCTTTGTGTCATATCATAATTGCACTAAATTCTACAGTTCTTCACAAAGTCTGCCAGCAAAAAAGGGAAGTCAAGACTGGATATTTGTGCAGTGTAAAAAACAAAGAGGGGAAAAAACCCCTTACAATAAAAGAAGAAAAACTTTTCAAGTCTTCTTTACACACCATAAATAAGCAAAAAAGGGAATACACATCTCTCCCTTTCCCCCTTACTGTTCATCTTTAAAATCCCTGAAGCTGGAGTGCACACTACACACTGGGCATTTCTTGCAGCTCATAGGGTTTCCTATCTGAAGGGAGAGATGGAGGCATTGCGCAGCAGCAGCAGTGAAATGTATCAAAAGGACACATAGATATTACAGTAACAAATACAGTTAATGGATGTGGATTGTGCAGACTTTCAATCCCGAGGCAAGGACTGGATATGATGTATTCAAGCCTTCTCTTCTTGCTGAGTCATCAAGCAGTTGTTTTATGAGCCACTCAACTGGTTTCTTGACTGGAATAAAAGTGCTAGTGACAACCACTTGCCCACAGCTAGGGATGAGAAAAGGCTCAGAATTGGGTTGCAGTCCTAAAGGCTATATAACCCTCTCTTACCCTGCAGTAAAGGTGGATATGGACTATGACTCCAATGGAAAAGCAGGCTGGCTTATCTAGTAAAAAAAAAAAAAAAGAAATTAAAGAACAAGAACATGAAAAACCAAAGTACATATCCATGGAAAACCAAAGGAGGCAGAGTTTGTTTGAAATGATACCTCAAAAATCAAGATGGAAGCCTGCCAGCACTGGTTAGATCATTTCATCAAAACTGAGTCAATGCAGGAGACCACTATAAAGCTGTTTATGATTACACATCTGGAAGAGCCAGTTTCTTCATAGAACAGCCACGTTCCATTGCCTGCAGAGAATGCACCTTCCACCCTGACAGTTCATGGAATCCCTGAATTCAGCAATGAGCTTTCACTTCTGTGCAGCAAAGAAACATGTCTCTAGTGCAACTGCTTCTACTTGTGTGCGTCTCATAACAGGGAGGAAACAACTCGCCACATCCCCCCTTCAATATTCCAATTCTTTTCAGTTTCTGCAAGTCTCTATGGCTAACAGCTTACATGCCACTTTGTGTGGTCTGATAAACTGCAGAAGGAATAAAGCACCCACTGCACACAAAAAATAATAATTAAAAATAACAGAAAACCAAAAAGTATAAAATGCAATAAAAAGGAAAGCAGCAACCTCACATGCCAGCCCAATCTCTGTATGGGCTCCGGACATTAACTCACGGCAGTAGAAAGTAAAGAATTGGATCACTGTTCTCTCCTCTGAGTCCTGAACTTTTACATCTATCGTCTGGTCAGACATGGAATTAGTACACAAGCTTCTTTCCAGGTAGTCCTGCTTACTGCTCACTGATGCCATGCTCCCATGCTACCCTGGCCTGCTCCTCCTTTCCACCACAAGCTGGTTGGGAGATTTTGCGATGCAGTGGCCGGTGTTTGTCTTCTTCTTCCATCATCAGCATCATTTCCTCTTCATTCTCCATGTTTGGGAGCCGAGCATGGTATGGTTTTGGGGGGAGAGCTGGAGGGTCCATAGTGTCCTGAAGAATGACTCCAGATGGAGCAGAGTGGCTTCGACATGGCTGGGACTTGAGTGACTCCAGAACATCAGGTTCAGAGAGACTGTACCTGACAGGGAGGTAGGGTGTCTCTAAGTCTTCATCAGTATTCCAGGCCTGGCTAGGGACAGAATCCATGGTGTCTGTGCGAGGAGGGGGCTCAGATGAATGTCCAAAGTTACTCTCACTTAAGGAGGACACACCACTGCTGGCACTGCCTGACAGAGTGGAGTTACTTCCATCCAGGCCAGACTGGGGACTTGTGGGTGATGCAGGAATTGGATGAAGAGGAGACTGTTTAAAGAAAAAAACATGTTAACACAGTGATTGGGCAATTTTGCACCTCAGTGGCCATGTTTCATTGTTTACAGCTCATTAGTTACTGCCTAATTGAAAATAAGAAATCTGAGCCAAAAATACCTGTTTGTACAAGCAAATGTGTTTTTCCTGTATGCATGATCAAGCAGTAAAAAACTAGCAGTCATGGTGGTGACACCCTCTTCTCCAACCCTATTTAACATGGCCTACATCCCAGCATCTTCCATTCACCACACGTGCCTTGCTAGGATCTCCTATATTTAGTAAATATCAGGGTATTTATGTAAAATCTTGCAACATAAATATTATAATGAAAACATTAATAATGTGTTACAAGTTTTTAGACATTGATTTTGAGTAGTTTTGCTACTTAGAAGTTAGTAATTGCTATTTATTAAAACTGTTTCAGTAGCTATTTCCTTTCCTTAGTTCAAGAGTACATATTAATTAGCTTCCTTTTGTGTTTTTATTTTAAAAGATGTAATGCCACACTGTGTATTCCTGCCCTGCCTAATGCATTCTGTCCCCCTACCCCCAATTCCTGTAGCACTCATGGGCTTCTCCACATTTATCTTATTTCTGTCTTTTCCAATTTCCTTTTCTCTCTCTCCTTTTCCCTCTCTCCTCTCTCTTTAACCTTTCTCAGCTGTCTTTTTTCTGAGGTTATGTCTATATTTTTCTTGTTATTTCTCTATTCTCTGTGTCCAATCCTCTCTCCAGCTCTGAGTCCTGGAAACTAAACTGTCTGCTCGTGAGGTCCAATGGGGTTTGATGGGGAATCAATCAGTTTGTCAAGTGGATCTGCAGCTATCCAGTCCCCAATCTTCTCTGAGGCTGTGAGGAAGTAGCTCCACCCAAGCAAGACCTTCCACAGCCATAAGGATTTTTGGTCTGTGATTTATACTCTCACTTCTCTTTCCCTTCTCTCTCTGCTTCTTCTTCTTGTACTCTGTGCTGTTTATTCCCCTCCTCTTCTCTTTACTGCTTCTCCTCCCAGCCTGCATGCTGCTCTCCTGCCTGGCTCCTCAAAAATGAAGTAAAAGTAAAAAGTTGTCTGAAGCTCAATAGCAGTAAATGTCACAGAGTTTTGTTAATTTCACACTTGCAATTATGTGCTCTGCTCCTTTCTCTACTTCACTGCTGATGCACACTGAGCAGGGGGTGAGGAAAAATAACAAAGGAGGAGCAATTTCTAAGGCACTCATCAAATCTTGTTAATTTCAGTTTACTGCTCTGCTGGAAGCAGCACACAGACAGACAGGAGTTTTAGAAAGCATCAGATGTATATTGGCCCAACTGACTCCTCTGCCAGCTCGTTCATGCAGGTGCTCCTGTTGTGTGCATGTTTGAAAATCTGGCCCTACAGGGAATAGCAATGAAGGAATGCTGTTAGCAATTCGTTTGCTCACTAATAAATAATATTCTCTTTGGCAGACTGATTCTAGAGATTTTATTATTTGATGAAAAGGGCTGATTGCAGAGACAGCAGGCTAAGCATTAGTTTTACTGTACATTGTTTTCATTCAAAATAATGAATTCCAGATGGATCACAGACCCCTTGTTTTCTGTATGTATCAGGAAAGAGTAATTAACCCTTGCCTCTTGAGGCACAGTGTGGAAAGTATGTACTTTAAGAAGAGAAAAGATGACCTGCCAGATCATATCCGATGTTCTGTTCTGGAGGGCAATCTAAGTGAGGGGCATGTGAATCCCAATCATAATAAGAACTGGCTATTCAAAGGCTTGTCTTCTTGGATCAAAAACACACACACAGACACACTTGATAGATAGATAGATAGATAGATAGATAGATAGATAGATAGATAGATAG
>ML677379.1:10948853-11284780 GCA_007922305.1 Dermatemys mawii | reverse complement strand
AGATAGATAGTAAAAGAGAGTAAGCCTCTTATGGGCAAGAGAGAGCACAAACATATCTATGGGCTACTTGGTTACTGGAACAGCAGCAAACTGTCCATTTAATGTAGATCTTGGTGTAGACAATCACCATGTCAGCCTTCAGTCTGAGCTTCTGTTTCTAAAGGCTGATCCTCACAAGGGCGGGGATCGACTGTAGATACGCAACTTCAGCTACATTAATAACGTAGCTGAAGTCGGCGTCTCTACAGCCGACTTACCTCCTGTCCTCACGGCGGCGGCGGGCGGCGGTGCGCTCCCCCATTGACTCCAACTTGCTCCTCGCAGCGAGCTGGAGTTCTGGAGTCGACCGCGGTGCTGCTGGCAATTGATTTATCGCGTCCTGACAAGACGCGATAAATCGATTGCCAAAAGACCTATTTCTGCCGTGCCAAGTGAGGACAAGCCCTTAGAGATAGATGATGTATTTTCTACTGCTCAGACAATACAGGAATAAGGCAGGATGGAGAGGCATATGAGAGCTGGAGATTCTGGAACTGATCATAACTGCTAATGACCAGATTAGCTGGATGTTGTCCCGCTACCTTGAGAGGTCATTTTACCTTGCGCAATGTCCGTGCAGGCAGTGCTGGAGGAGCATCACTGAGCTGGTGGTGGAAGGCATCAAAGTGCAGTGAGTAGTGACCTGAAATGAGACAAGGAATAAAATATTAATAAAGAATTGTAGCTGGGGGATCACAGATCTGTACAACCTCAAGGCAGTAAGAATTCACTGTTCTAGCCCTCTGTAACATCCGGTAACCAGGTCCAGCTACTGACAGTCCCATCACCAGTCCAGAGCTTACCATATATCCTGGAAAGCAATCCTTGTAATGGGTAACTCGAAGTGCATCTGTTGCAAAGTGCAAATGAGGAGTTCAGTAGCAACAGCAGAATTCTACCCACCGAGGTTATCAAGGATTTCATGGCAAGACAACAGGCTCTTAAATGCTGAATGTCTGGAAACAATTAATATCTCTGTCGCCTTAAGCTACTGCTGAGGATAGTTACTGACAAGAAGCCAAGCCAGCTTACGCCACTCATAAACCTGATTCTAGTCCCAAAACACACTTACAACCTTATTGCTGCAGCTGATGAAATTTTAAGTGTTATCTAATAGTCAACCAAGCAGACCAAATAACTTTCTCTTCCTGCAGTCCTTACAAAAGACTCATACAAGTCAATGTTGGTTTTCATGTGACCTAGGTTTCTCTGTGCATGAGCATAGGACTTATCAAGTGGACCTACTGGGGATTTCCTTACCATGGGGTAGGCTTCGGGGAGGTACTGGTGGGGCCAAGATGCTCCCAACGTGGGCAGACAGGAATGGCAGGGCCTCTCTGGTTCCGCTGTCTAGGCTCCAGCTGCTGGGTGCTGCTGGCACAGCTGAAGGATGGAAACAGATTGAACTTGGGTAACATTACATTACAAGTTTTTCTTTGGGCTGGAGGCAATGGCATTTCTCCATTCCTCAACTGAGTATGTGGGTCTGGCTCCTTGCCATCTGATGTTGTACCTGACCATAAGATGGACCTGAAGCAGCAAGCACAAGAGAAGCTGTGTACTCTTTGGCTGAAAGGACTGGCTAGACTCCAGGGCCAGAGGGAATTAGGGGACTGCAACCTGCAGAAAGGTGATTATTTTAAATTTAAGGGTAAAGAGAAGTAAAGTACAAGCATAAGTGGCAGAAACCTCACTAAACACACCAAAGCCTATTACTGCACTATAATGGCTACATGGAGGATGACTAAGCTGATCATATCTAAACATAATGCAACAAAAACATTAACTTTAGTGGTATAGTTTACTAGGCAAAAGAGTTAATCACTAGCTATGATCACAGTTTTTAAAATGTGGTTATAAGGAATGAGATAATCCTATTTCAGAATTATCATCAGAAGACCTGATTTTCTTTAGCCAAAGAAGACAAGGAAGCTTTTCTCTCTTCACAATCATATAATACATACTTGTTACAATCTCAAAATGCCTTCAGTTTTGCATGGAAAAGAACTCAGGCAGAGAAACCTAAAGTAATAAATTCAGATCTGAGAAGCAATAGCTTCTAGGCTGAGTGACACTTGAAATGTCTGGAAAGATATGAACTCTTGATATTGAAGAAAATACACCCTTTTTCTTTTTCAGACACACTGCACCACTTTCTTGATCACAAGAAGCAGCCAATATACTAATCAATGTGCCGGAACAGAGATTTTATCTATTTAGTGCTGTGTTGGTTATTCTAAACCTGTTTAATATCTGAAGGGGGAATCAAAATGACTTGGAGAGCCTAACAAAGAAAAAATGAAAAAGCTCATCACCTTCAGATACAGAAGATAGACACAGTATAGAGAGATTAATTCCTCTGGCATAATTCTCTGTGTAGACAGGAATTACCTTTGATTAAAGCGCCTATGTTTTGATGCACTGTTCTTCTGTTTCTAGAATAACTATTATGTTTTTCATCTCTTTCAAATTTTTTCTTACCATCTCAAGCCTATTCTCTAATTGTATTATTTTAACAGACACTGAAACTAATTTTTATTAAAAACATTAGCTCTTTCTTGCAGACTCTGGATGACAGAAGATATGAGTTCTAAGAATAGGTCTGACAGTAGACGATGCAAATACATGTGGGGTTACAAAAAACTGATGATTTATCAGTGAGTCCATCTAGTGGCTACTAATGCCAAGTAGCAAGTGGGACTGTAACTCAATAGATGCCAATGTAATTTTAGTTACATTTTTTTTTCTAATGGGGCCGTATCCTCATTCCTCTGCATCTGTTTTGAGGACATAACTGGATGAAAGTAGTAGGTGCTAAGGACCTTCACTAGCAAAAAATAATCAAAGAGATGCTCAGCTAGCCTAGGATATTTTATGGGCCTTAAACTTAACTAAAGTTAATGGCAGCTGGGGGAGGGAAATAGGGTAGGAAGAGAAGATATGCCCAGGAAACAGCTTGTATCTTGGAGAGGGAAAGAAATGCCCTTCAGTCCCAGGAGTCACTGACCTGTGAATATTTCACTCTTAACATCATTGGTATTGTATATTTTCCATATTTCTGTACTTAGTGAGGGTTTTTTTTCTTTAAAGGGGTGAGGGCTTCACCTCCAAATCCATCATTGTCTAACCTTGGACTACATATGTATGTTCTGGAAGAGGGTTGGTGATCTTGAAGAAGCTTCAATATTCCCTAATTTTTTCCCCAGTCCAGTAAAATGTTTTACTATTGATTTTCAAAAGACCATCCCATCAAAAGATGTCCTCTATTCACATGAGTGTCAGCCCTAGGCATCTGGCCAAATTCCAATCTTCCTTCATGATTCTACCAGCCATTCAACTGCATGAGCAAATATTACTTACTTGTAAATCTGCTTCTGTGAACACATCATTTTGAAGGATTCTCACTCCTGAGTCTCAGCTCCCTAGTGTAAACAGGCAAAACTTCCCAAGCTCTGAAGGGTTTTTATGCTCCCTAAAGGTCTGTGGTAGTGGATAGGAATAAAGGTCACCCCACAACCAAGGCTGTGTTCCACAACTCTGTTTCTATATTGCCTTTGGAGCTTTTTAATTAGTTCCTGATTCAGCAGGAAGCAAAAGCTTCGCAAGAGAAAAAAATGAGCCAATTATAAAATCAAAATGATTGCAGAATTAGACCCTCAAACATGAAAAATTTAAAGATGAAACACACCTTAAAAACACCAATGCAAAAGTGGAAGGGAGAGGGGAGAGAACGAGTGAGAATCCTAAAAGAAGGTGGACCAGCTCCAGGGATGCACCTGATCTGTAAAGAGTGCAGGTCAGGAGAGTATGTGCAAAGATGGCATCAAGTTCAGTTCTGCACTCACCTGATCCTGCTGGTTAGAACAGCCTGAGGACTGCTCTAGTTTATACCAGCTGCAAATAGCCCCAATGGCCCAAAACACAGCCAGGGATTGGCATAATGCAAGGTCATCCCAACTGTGTCCTTTTCTCTGGCATCAGGAAAAGGAAGTTGAATAAGGACCTCTATGCTGGCTCTTCACCACCAATTATCTATATAGATGGATGAGGAACCTTGGGTTGCCTAAGCCAGTCTTTAGGCCAGAGTCTATCTGATGCCTTTCTCCCCACACTTGACCTGTTGTTTGGCCACTGAAGATCTATTAATCTGAACTTCAAAGAGTTCCAGTTGTGGACACTTGGCAAAGGGTCTGAGGTAAGTGCTGCAGGCAATACTGCAACCTTCAGTGCAGCCTTGGAAATTACCAGGATTGATATGGCTGTGTCTCTGAAGACATATCACTGCAGAGGCTCCCTAGATCTGTCCTCCAGCTTTGAAACTGTATGGAAAGGGGACAACTGCAGGTTTTTATCTGAACTTGGGGGCTTTGGCAGTGATATACTGGAGAGCATCTTCCTGTGATCTCTTTTGGGGGAGACAATGCCTCACTCTAGGAGCTGGAATTCAGTGCCTGTCACAGATTAGTGATTATATATGATATAGAGAAGAATAAAGTCAAGTGGTGTCTCTTCTAAGGCAAATAGTGAGCTGGGTTGAGGCTGACATGTCCAGACAGGACAATTAACAAGTCAAAGCACGGTTGTTGAATCAGAACAGAAAGCTGATTGCCATGGGCTGCATCTAGGATTTCCTGAAATTCTCCCATCATTGTTCTTGCACTGATGCAGCTCAACTAGTAAAACCAACTATGGGCATGCTAGTATAGACCAGCCACAAGTACCAGTTTGGCGCCCTATAGTATAGGGCAGTGGTTCTCAACCAGAGGTACACGTACCCCTGGGAGTACTCAGAAGTCTTCCAGGAGGCACATCAACTCATCTAGATATCTGCCTAGTTTTATAACAGGCTACATAAAAAGTCAATACAAATTAAAATTTCATACAATGATTTGTTTATACTGCTCTGTATACTATACACTGAAATGTAAGTACAATATTTAGATTCAGATTCATTTATTTTATAATTATATGGTAAAAATGAAAAAGTCAGCAATTTTTAAGTAATAGTGTGCTGACACTTGGATTTTTAGGTCTGATTTTATAAGCATATAGTTTTTAAATGAGGTAAAATTTGGCGGTACACAAGTCAAATCAGACTCTTGAAATGGATACCGCAATGCCACCATTAAAAATATGCAACAGTTGTATGCCACAAAATGGTTACCAAGCAACAATGTTGCTACTTGAGAGTACAGCGCAAAGGTCAAATGTTGAACCTACACAATGTTCTACTGATCAATAGTAATCTTTCCCTGATGGGACTGAAATTGACATTCATACCAATATTCTGTACTAGGATGATAACCACAAGCATTAAACTAGAGTTTCTTGTCCTTTCCTTGAGGAAGTTTTCTTAAAAGGGAGAACTCAATAGCACTGATCAGATGGAATCTGAAAAAAAAAAAAGGGCGTAAATCTAGTCCACTTGCCCATTACACTATGTGGATCTGCTCCCCAGCCCATATCAGTGCCTAGAACTACTGTATACGATCCTGTTGATGGATGGCTCAGAGCCTGGCTTCTGCCTGTTGGAACCAACACTTTATCTAGCTATACTCCAGGGAGCAAGCTACCATAGAAGCTCCTATTGCCCTAGAGCAGCCAAACCATCTGGGGAAGCCGAGTGCACTTGGTGGTCAAGTTCAGCAGTAGGAAAGCTATAGCTGAACAGTTTTTCCCTTCAGCAGCTGGTCTCGCTCTGCTGTCAATGAGAATTAGTACAGAGGGCTTCTCACAGGAACTGGGCTTGGACAAGTTCACAGGACATGAACATTAACAAAAAACAAGTTGGATAATGGCACTAGTGATTTACAGACAGTGGTAATGGTTTAAAAGGTTGCACATATGCCTGCAGTTGCATTTATTTACATTCACAACATGGCTCAGGAGCTGGGATTCCCTGATTATCCCCTACAAAGGATTATAAAACATTCCTAAAGAGACTAACAATCAACCACCTGCCCTTGATATGTGCACAAGGAATTTGTTTTTGCCAAAAGGAATTCATGTTTGTATCTTAATAAAACCACAACCTGATTTAACAAAATGCTCATCTCTACAGATGACGATGAAATGTCAAAAGCTACCTCACAGGGTAGTTTGGAGAATCCTTTGAAGAAAAAAAGCTCAATACACATAGGTATTATCCTGCAGCCTTTACTCAGGCAAAGCTCCCAATGAACACCATAGGAGTTTGTCTATGTCAGGACTGCAAGATTTGGCCCATTGTCATTAACAAATGGGCCAAATCCTTCTTCTGTAGTGGAGGCACTTGTGCATCTGTTTATAAATGTAAAGCATTAGCTCAGCTGTCTTTAGGCTGGCAGAAGCTCCCAGCTTAGTGAAACCTCTCAGCCTAAGAATATGACAGGACGTACAGAGGTGGAAGTCCATAAATGTACAAGCATGAACAGAGTGAAAGTACTACAAGATACAAGAACATATTTAAGAAAAGGAATACCTTTCTCAGCGACAGATAGATTGGGATCACTGCAAGGTTTGCATGGTCCGACCACTTGCTGGATCAAAGCGCGCTGAAAATTTGGAGGCTAAAGACGAGAGGAGGCAGCACAGAAATGTGAAAACAGTTACAGATTTGACAATACAGAACCTTGTGATAGCAGAAGAGCCTGAGTTAAAAATCCATGGAAAGCTCTAGCCTCTGAGCTTTCACATGAATGTCAGTAGGCAAGGGGCAGATGAGAGACTGTTTGGAGGCACTGCATTGTTGGAAAACATTTTAGCCATTTATTGGTTAAATGCTCCTGGAAGTTTTAACTCTTAAAGCCTCATAGCAATTGGATTCTTGTTACTCCAAAAACTACTTCTTGACCTCCACGGTCCTGGTATATTCCATGGCAGCCAAGATCAGCTAATGCAACCAACTTCATTGCTCTCTAGGTTTATTTCTGAAGGGATGGGTTGTTCTCAGTGAGGGCTGTTTACTATGGAAGTTGCTTTCTCCATCATTTGAGAGATCTGATTTTTTGACCTTCGTATCATGTTGCCAGGCTTAGCTGTGTTCCCAGCCCTTTCTGGATGGTTTTAATGAGATGCTGAATGATAGGAAGATGGTAGTGTTTCGAGGGTATTTTTTGCTCTGAAGAGTTCTGGGTTTTGAATCATGAATTAATCAATCTTTGATTCTGGGAGGCTGGGTCCTATATTTCATTTATCAATTGTGGTGGCATTTTATAAAGTTGATTCATTTCTTTCTGTTTCTAAAATTGTGTCCATCCCGTGCTTTAGGGTCCATGTACAAAGTCAAGTCATGTGACAGTTTATGATAGATCAGCATTTGCCGGTCAGGTTTAAAGTAAGAAGAGTCCATCCCCACAATGAGGACTTACAATTGCAACATACTAGTAGGGTGCTGATTTTAGTGTATCAAAAATAGTGGTTCTGAAAGGGGGAGAGAGACAAACATTGAAATCACTGCACAGTCTGATGAGCCACTCTGTAAATGTAGCTCAGTCAATGATTTCTGGATGTAGGGAAAGGTAAAAAGAGAAGAAGAGAAGATAATTACAAATGACAACAGTAAATCTATATGCTAATCACAAATACACAAATGCCATCGCTGCTGTACTAGGAAAGAACAAGTCTATTACCTGTCCATTTTCCATGATAGCTGCAGGATACATGGCACTGCTTGGTCGGTCCCGGTGGGTTGGCAGCAGCATCATCAGCTCCCGAGTGTGGCGGTACTTATCTGGTAGAGAGGGAGAGCCTGTAAACAAGTGAGAATAATCACGTACACATGACAAACCACAGAAAGAGCTCAGCTTGGCCTGGTGATCTAGTCCTCCTCCTTTCCTGGGACTCATGAATTACCCCAACAATTTGGATGATGATCTCATAGGACTCCAGGAAGACATGGTGCTGAGCCCATTTAGGAGCCGACTGTAGGTAGGTGCAGTAATAATCCACTTGTTATATAGTTAAGATATAGACAGATTGCTAGGTTTAGGATGTACAACTCAGCAAGTCACTAGCTGTACATTACAAGCCATTTACCCCTAAAATAAAAGTATCTGTCTGCATGGAATCAGCAGCAGTTGTGGTTTAATATGCCTACTCTTCCCTGGACTAATAAGATATCAGAGGTATGTATTCAGATGCCATAAAACTTGACTTTTATGACTGAATAAGTATGAACAAGATATCAGGTTGGAATACAAATACAACTGATGCTGGAATTTGCCTCGTGTGTGTCAGAGATGGTACAGATAAATGGTGATTCCCGTGCCTGGCTTCCTCTTTATTAATATTAGCCAGATAAAAATGGAATGTTCTTTGACAGTGATTTTCAACCCTTTTTCATCTGCAGATCCCTAAAACATTTTGAATGGAGGTGAGGTCCACTTGGAAATTTTAGATATAGTCTGCACACCCTCAGAGCCATTCTGTGAATTTTGAGGGCACTTTGTTTATCACTGGGCTTACCAAGCAGCATGCTGCTATTCTCAGAATACGTCAACAGAGGTTTGCCAACATGCTGGTATACAGTATGAAGGTATTTGCTCATGTGATCCAGTAGTTGTTTGTAATCTGGACATTTGTCAGGAGATATTACATTAGGAGAGGGTCTGTGTGTTTCATGTTTAATATTTATTGGAGTACAGCATTTTTTTACCAGCCTGCTTTGTTTTTTTTGCATTAGGCACCACATTCTGCAAGGAGCACACCACACACCAATGGGCTTCCTTATGTCTATAGCTACAATGATTGTGCCACAAGAATGATTCACGTTAATGGGATGGCTTGTGGATGTCTGGTAATACTAATACACACGCACTCATGGATACACAATAATATGCAGAAGTTAACATTCTGAAGCTTCAGAAGTGAGCTGTAACTTATACCGATTATTTGTGCCACAAACACACACTTCACAGGCAGCAGCACATAGCACATTATCCAGCCATGCCTGCTTTTGGGAGAGACATGTCCCATTTTGCAAACTTTTCACAACCACACACGCATTACCTGAACAGCACTCCCGCATATGAGCAGAGGTTTTCTTTTTTCTTCCCCCCCTCTAGTTAATGCAGCTTTTACACTACCAACAGCATAACATGCACCTTTCTGGACTGATATAGAGCACAGTGGAAGTAACAATGTGGCCAGCAGAGTGCAGAATAAAGTTCTATACTTGCAGCAATTTCATCAGGGGGGCATAAGGCCCAGATAAATCTAAACCCCAGCACTGCATAAGTAAATGCAAAATATTTGCAACCTAACTCCAATGACAATTTCTCCACAGACATAAAACAAATACATTTAGACATTCTTAGTTCTTATACACATTATCTTTAAAAAGACAGTTTTAACACTATGTGGAGTCTCTTTTATTCACATACACACCACAGATAGTCTATTTCTACATGACAAATATAAAAATACTGAACTTATAGGGGTGCCAAGAACTGCATCACAGCACAAACGACATTGCAACTTTCCCCCCTTCTATTTATCATTTGATCCTAATTTTTCTTGTGGGAGCAAATCGCAGCAAATATGTGCCATCAGTTTAGAAAGAATCACAAATCCCACAAAATCTTGCATTGCATGATCTTCAAAATCCCTTGCTCTATGCTGCTTTATGGTGGCAGAATCTAATTTTCAAAACCAGCCCTCCTTTTTGTGCCCTCAGTTTGAAATTGCAAATAACTATGGTTAGAAATGTCATTATAAATAGTGTCTCAGCATCTGATTTGCTGGCAAGATTGTGATGCAAAAAAAGTGGCTCATTTGAGATCCTGTTAACAATCAGGACTGCTATCTTGGACCTGGCTAAGGAGCATCTTCTCTGAGGCCCCTTTTGAATCAACTAAACATGCGGCGCACAAACACCTGCTTGGAATGGACATGAACAATCACTTGAAGAACAACCTTGGCTCATATCTCCTTTTAACCCCATTAGACTTAGAGTAGTGCTTCATCTGAGCGATCTCAAGGGGAGTGAATGCAAACTCAAAAATTCTTATTGACCTTGCTTAGAACACAGTGCTTCTCTTCTGCTCGGGCTAGGACGTGGTGCTTCCCAAAGGGTAAACAGGAAGTGCTTCACCAGGCTGTTAGGGGTTTGGTCAGGCCAGGCAAAACCAGGGAGGAACATACTCTTTAAATTGGCAAATAACAGTAATTTGAAATGTGTTTCTCTATCTCTAGTGCAAACTAATGGAGTTCTTACTGTATCTTGATTACAACACTTCTTTCTAAGATTCAACTCCCTGGATCCTGGCTGGAGGTGATGTGCATTGTAACATCACTGTAAGGTTTGCTGTGTACTATTTAATCTGTTCTTTGTTGATATGATCAGTATCAATCTATTTTCTTGATGACTATCTTCCCACAAATAAAATGTTAAGTTATTAATACACATTTCTATTACTTAGTTTATTTGGCTTATTGTTAAGCCTCAAACAACTGGTATTTTTCTCCTTCAGTGAACAGTGCCACATTTTGGGAGTGAAGGATTAGCTCTACCATCTCCAGGGCTGGAGGATTCAAATTTGAGTTGGACCTTAAGTACAAGTGACCTAGATAGTCTCTTGGTCCCTGTGAAAATTAATCCACCTCACAAAGCCACCTCTCTGTTCAGACTGACGGTAATAAGCATGCTGCTGGACAGGACTGCAGCTAAAAGGACAAGCTGGTGCAAGGATTAGGGAAACGGGATGCAGTTTTTCACTGCCAGGATAAGATGTGAACCTAGAAATGAAAACTTTTAACAAATGATAAATACTAGAACTAGAAACAGAGGTAACCAATGTTCAATCTAGGACCAGAGGTGATAAGAAATGTTAAATATGAAAAATGCTACGTGGCCTTGAGAAACGAGCTGATAGCCTTCGTACAGTTCCTGACTGATGCAGCATCTCAATTGGTAACTTTGTCGGCAGTTTCAGCAGAAGGGCCAAGGATTGAACGGGTCACGGAGACTGAACTATCCTCTCACCTCTAGAGGTGGTCCCTCCAGGACAGAGATGAGGCACATTGGTGGGGGCAGTGTGGGGAAGCTTGCACTGCTGCCGCCCGTGCTGTATCTGTTCTGTGGATAAATAGAGGGCTTCAGCCTCCAGTGTTGTCAATCCAGCACCTTTCACCAGCACTAAATTAAAAAGAATATAAATCAATGTAAAAAGGATGGAGGTGCATTGGCAGAGCTGTACGTGAAATTTGCATAGTACTTTGCTCTCGCCAGTGCCATCACTCATTTTAACAAGCATCAAATTCTCCCAATTAAAAAACAAAAACAAAAAAAAAAGTCAAATAAAGAAACCAAAGCCATGTTCATTTTGACACAGCGGAACTTTTATATCGTGAAGTTGTTTTTTCTGCTGAACAATTACACTCTAAATGGAGCTTTCATAATGACCAGATTAGAAACTTGCAAATTGTGAAGTATGGAAAAGGTCTAGAACTTTTATTCCACTTTACTGCAAATGAAGTTTTATAATAATTCATTAGCCTGTGGAGGTAAACATGCTTTTTGCCTAACTGAAAATGGACAAAACTGTCAGGAAAGAAATGTTTTATTTTGAACTTATTAAAATGTAAGCATGTAAGCATGGCAAGTAGAACAAAATAAAATAAATAATATCCAAAAATGTCCCTTCAAACAATACACTTTTAAAATCACTGTTTCTCTTGCTGTTTCTTTATTTGTAGTCAGTAGAGTTATCTAGTTCTCATCTATGGGAGGTGCTGTCGACTTAAGTATCAGCCAGACATCCTTTTATATTGTTCATCACTTTGGTTCCTAAGCAACAGCAGAGACCATAGCTGAGGGGGCAGTTGGTGATGCTGGCAAGTCAGACAGCTCAGAACGACTGGCAAAGCCTGTGGCTGTGAATACCGGATTTCTGAACTGGAAAATAGCTTGAAATGCTGCAAGCACCAAAATCTCACATGTTCCCCTGGAGGATTCAGGCCTCAGAGTACTAGCTGGGCAGGTCCATTTCCAGAACCTTCTTGACACGACAGTACCATATTCAGTTCCACCTTCCTTTCCCTGTTATGTCACCTTTATTCTAATTACTTTATTATTTGTGTTGTCATTATTTTCCTCCAGCTCTTGATAATTATCCAAGCTATTTTTATTGACAAAGAATCCCATTTCTCAGTTTTCTGTTCCACCTGATCCTTACATTAAATCATCCTGCTGCATTTCTGATATGGCAACAGACTGTAATTTATGACTTCATTGTAGGATCACGCACAAAGACAGGCTGGACCAAGAAGAAAAAAGCTCTTGTTCTAGTTAAGAAGAAACAAGTTCTGCTCCCTCTTCCGTGTTTACAGATACCCCTGGCCACATTGCAACCAGTGGAATTCCCTTCTGTGGGGAAGAGGGACAAGATCTGAGCAACTGGAACCAAGCTCAGCCTTCTGCATGAGGGAGGGAGGGAGGGACGGAGATGTAGCAGTGGCTGGGGTGGGGCAGGTGGACATGCAACAGAGCTGCCTCAAAAGGGGAAGGAAACAACCTGAATAGAGTTTACTAAAGCTCTGAGGCTGCAATAGCAGACATGGAGTGACTCTCCTGCATGGAGTGACTCCCTGGGTAAAAGGGGTTTAACTGCACTAAGCCTCGATACTCTAAGAGGTAAGGGAAAACAAAACATTAAGAGGTAAAATATTTTGTGTTTTTTCTTGTCTGCAAGTATGATCCAGCATGAAAGTCCTCTCTTAACTCTGGTATCTCTTATTCCAAGCCCTTCAACATTTATAGTATACATGAATGTTAACCCATCTCATGACTTCTTTAGAATGGTCTAATTTCCTTAAAGACACAAGATTGAACTTTGCCTTTTCCTGATGTTCTGCTTCTTGCAAGTACTGTAACAGATAATTATTTATGACCTTCAGTAGATTGTTTGCCATAGGGCAGTATAGCATCCTTTCTCTTACAGTGTCTGTGATGCAAGTGGCTGGCTCAGTTGTGTGGAAGCACATTCAAAACTATTACATAGTTAAACTGCCAGAAGTCAGCAAGTACCAAAGGTAGACACTCCACCAAATGTTGCTGAAAAGATGATTGAGACCGCTTTAGGGGTTACACAAAACATTTCAGAAGAAGTCACTGTTGAAAAATCAATCCCTAATTCCAAAAGTAAAATAGTAAAATTACAGTATATTTAAAGCATCTCAGCAGCACAATCTATAAACTGACAGGACAAGAGTCAGGGCCATTTAGGTTCCTGAACTCTTTGCTCAAAGTCTCTCCATTCTTACCTCGCGCACTGGGAGGTGCAGAGTTAATCATCTGGGATGGTGCAGAGTGGGTAGAGCTCAGGCTTGAAGTAGAAGGACTGGCCTGGGACGAGGATAAAACAGAGACGTTGGTGACTGAGCCTTGGTACCTGGAGTTAGGGTAAACAAGCTACAGGAGGCAGGGAAATCAGCAAGACAGAAAATGGAGTAGACTGGTGCATTATATATTCACCTGCCTCAGATCATCAAATCTGTGGGGAATATGACCTCTGTCTAGGAAATAGTTACAATAAAACTCACTATTAACACTTCAGTCACTGGGCTGTGGGACCCATTTTGGCCTTTCAGATTGATTGTCATAGATTGAAAGAGATATTACTAAGTACGATAAGCATCTCAACAAGAAAAACTAACTATTCTGCTCACTAGGTGATAACACACCCCTTATAAAGATTACCTTTACTTTGCTCTGTTCTTAGACTGCACTAGGAACTTTTAATTTACACCTATAGAAGAGTTAATCATATTTACCTTAGCAAGAAATCACTGGGAGCCTCCATGGCATTTCTATCAGTCTTTAGGAGATACTAATCTATACACCAGATCAGACTCTATGGGATTATTGCTATATCTTTTCAGTTCATAGCTATAGATAAATATAAGACAGAAGAAGTCTAAGCATGTCTATTGTACATGTAAATGATTCTTGTCCCAAGTACATGTACAAGGCATGTTCAATTATATTCCTAGCAATAGGTCCGTGATGTTGTATGGCAGCTATACCTGCATGTGGTACATGTCCTCAGCGGTCTCCCCTGCAGAACTGTCTGTTAGGACAACCAGGTTTCCTGTTTCACTGGAAGTATGGGAGGAAAGAGAGGATGACGAATGTCGGACTGAACCCAGCAAATTCAATGGGCTAAAGCAAAAATGGAGACAGAAGCAAAATAGGGTGCAAAGGTTAGACAATATTTTTTTCCAAATCTTAGTTTTAAGTAGGGGGGCCTGATCTTCAAAGGTGCCTGCAAGTCCCACAGACTTTTGTGTTGAACATCTTTGAAAAATCAGGCCATAAAGGCTTACGCAAATATGCCTACCTCTTACATTTTCATGGCTGTGAGGTTCCCTCCCCATTCTGAACTCTGGAGTACAGATGTGGGGACCCACATGAAAGACCTCCTAAGTTTATTTTTACCAGCTTAGGTTAAAAACTTTCCCAAGGCACAAATCCTTTCCTTTTCCTTGGATGGTACTGCTGCATCAAGTGATTTAGACAAAAATTCAGGAAAAGGGTCACTTGGAGTCCCTTATTCCTCAAAATATTCTCCCAACCTCTTTAACCGCCTTTCCTGGGGAGGCTTGATAATAATGTGAGTACCAACCAGACCCTTTGTCCCTAGGACACTGAAAATCAAACAGGTTCTTAAAGGAAGAACTTTAAAGTAAAAGAATCACACCTGCAAAATCAGGATGGAAGGCAACTTTACAGGGTAATACATAGATTTAAACACAGAGGATTACCGTCTAGGCCTAACTTTAAAGTTACAAAAACAGGAATAAAACTCCCGCTTAGCATAGGGAAAATTTACAAGTTAAAACAAAAGATAATCTAACACATTTCCTTGCCTTTACTTACAATTTCTGTAATTTTAGATGTATCATTTCAAGTATGTTTTCAAGACATGTTTTACCTGACTGGTCTCTCTCTCCAGAGAGGGAACAAACCAAGAGAGCACAAAACCTCCCCTCGCTTCAGATTTGAAAGTATCTTCTTACCTTATTGGTCCTTTTGGTCCTAACCCTAAGCTTCTTAACCCTGTACAGGTAAAATGATCCTGTACTTCAGGCCAGGAAGGATTTTATGTTACTGCATACATAAAGGTTGTTACCCTTCCCTTTATATTAATGATAATGGCAAAGATAATAAACAAATACTATTACATTTCAGTTAGCTACACACCAACAATATAAAACAAGGTCATTCAAACTTCAATCTGGGGCCAAGTTGGCATCTTTCCAGGAATCTGAGTGCTACACCTAACTTGCCTCAAACAGAGCAGACTGAAACCGCTCTCGTTTTTAATGCTGACATTCAACCTGTGGAGACAGCTTCCAGGAATGTTTCATCAAGCTCCAGCAGAGGCTACTCAGATCAAGATGGAGCATTTCCTGCATAATCTGTAGTCTCCTTGGTCCACACCTATGTATTAAAATTGAAGGAAACTACAGCTGAATGTAGAACTCTATGGCCCACAGGCTGCACTTTGATCGCTCATGATGTAAAATCAATTTGATATGTTCTTCTCTTACTCTGAATCACACATATAATATACAGAGTAGAATCTTGCTCAATCACACCAACATGGAAGCCCCTTACAAGTTGATGACTTTTGAGAAAATTGCCATCACTCCAAGTGAGTGTTGGACTGTAGAATTCTACCACACAACTTCTCGGATTTTATGCACCTGAAAGTGAGTCACTGAACCCTGTCCTACCGAACAAAGCTTTAAAACAGCTACATGGACTCACTCTTCAAAAGCAAAAGCAGAGAATAGGAACTGAGACATCACAACTTCTGCAGCATTCTTGTGTTTGTTGTTCTGTCTACTAGAAATATTTGTTTGTATCCTGAAGTCCAGCTATCATCAGTTCTAGGGTTGGCTTTAGGGATGGGTGCTCAGTCTGAATCAGAATCAAAAAGTTCAGATGCTTATCTAAGCCTTATAAGACTCTTAAATCTGAAAATTGGCCTGTTATTTTATTCTAATCTAATACCTTGAAAACGTCTCTTATTGTATTTTGTTTCTAGTCTAAGATGGAAATCTGAACTGTAAACACAGCAATGTGAACACATTTAGAACCTTAAACAAAGATTCAGTTTGAGCTCAATTCCAAAAATAAGCAACAAGACTTTTTTTGGTTGTCAAAGTATGTGTCTTATTTAACTTGAGCAGACTGCCAATCCCTCATTTACATGTCAGAAATATTAAAAGTTTGGACCTTCAAAGTCACTGTGAATTTTGGGCTCCTAGAAAAATCAAAGTGCCAGTTAAGGATATTTTGTCTGTATGTATAAACATTGCGGTGGAGTGGCTATGTGTCACCTTCCAGCTAACAAGCACTTAAGATTTCTATTAAACCCCTGGTTTCTCAGTGCAACACAGCTTCCAACCTAGACATGAGAAGAAACAGATGGCTTCCCTTCAAAGCTTTCCAGTGATGACTCTAAATCAAACATCAGTGATCACTGCAGACTAACAAAAGGGACACTTTTCTACAAAAGCTGATGTTGCTGCCGCCACTGTACTTCTAGACACCTATAAGGCTAGGCTTGTTTGGGCCCATAAACCTTATTAAAGTCCCTCTCTGCCCTTCCATGGAGTTTTGAGAACCCATGCCAGTACAGGATGATACATTTAGAACTCTCTGCTTAAATCGTTAGACATTCTAGAGATTACAGCAGAAGAACAGGTACCTGTGTCGATGCACCAGCTTGATCCTCTCTGGACTCATAGGACCGTGTGACACAAGAACACTGCTGCGTGGGGTGCTGGTACCAGAACACGCTGGACTCAACTTATCCAAACCAGGCAACTCCTACAAGGAAATACAAAATCACTTATTTACTTCAGAAATTTTGGGCTTGCTCATGGGAAAAGGGAAATAAGCTTTCCCTTTTTATCAAAAGACTGTGATAAATCTGTGACTATGTTCTTCACAGAGCTATTATGGTTCTGCAACTAGCCCAAGAGCTTTCAGAACCCTTCACTCCCAACTCAATTAGCTTGTTCCAAAAATTTACAGTCACCACCTAAACAATCTGCTGGAAGCTTGGGCATACAATGGACCAGACTGCGACTGCCTTCATTTTTAATATGAAGATACGGCGTGTAGAGAATACAAATACCAGCATGTAGTGTGGCCCAGCCACTTGTACAAAGATGGGGAACTGCAGGCTGGGAGCTGTAGTCTATGGGGACCACATCTCCATATTAAAGGTGGGCCATTTTGTAGAATTCTGGAGGCCTCATTTGTGGCCATCCTCACACAGCTAACACTTAGAAAATGTGGATTTGCCTTCAGCATATAATGTAAAATTACCATATGTAATTCAAAATGTTTTCTTAAATCTTTGAAAGCTGCCCCTCCTTTGTTTTTTAAAATGTTTATGAGAGAGTTAAGATATCTGTGAAAATGACACTGTACTATGAATAGATAAGTGGTCTGCCATTTCTTAGGACCCATTTAACCCAAACTCCTCAAGGAGCTATCCCAGAGCACTGAAGAAAAAAACAGCATAAAGGGACAAGTGGACATCACTCTTAGTCACAGTGGTGTCTATGGCTCTACAATGTCTGACAACATTATTAACAATCTGAGAAACAGAGAAATTTAGATTTGTCTTGGGATCACTGACTCTGCATGAACCACTGATTAAAAAAAACAAAAAACAAAATCATTAACCGACAGTCAGCGCTTGTAGAGACACTAATGATTATTCTGTGATTGTTCTATTCTCCCCCACTCCCCAGCCGGTGTTGCCTTTTCAGTGATGTGCCTCAGAATACTGAGGATAAGGGTGGGATGTATTAGGGATAAATTGGCCATAGGGAGAAGATGACCATGAGACCACTATGTGATCAGATTTCTTCAGACAGAACAGGAGCAGTCTTCTAAATGAGCTTTATCTTACATAACCTTTCTAATTCTGAGTTGTTTGGTTCTACAGCTGCAGCCAAATCTTGAGACACTAGTAACTGAGAGGCAGCACAGCTCACTTTTTGTATAATTGACTTTTTATTAAGCTTTCAAACAAATTGTCAAGAAAAAAACCTCTGATCACACTACTCTTCTGAGTGACAACACATTCGCATCACGTACCTATTTATTATCTGCTACTGAAGCTAAATTTTAGTCTGTATCTTCTTAAATAACCATGGATGTCCTTTGCTAGCGAATTTTAAGAAGTGTTAATTACATGAAATGGACATGTCTCCCCTCACTAAGGACAGCTGAGTGGCAAATGTGCTAACAAAGTAATGACTTCAGAGGCAGTTCCAAGAGGCAAGCTCTTTTTAAATCTCCCAACAAACCTAAAAGCAAATCAAATCATGTACACTTGGTTCAACAACACACCAAACAGGCCCCACTGTTTCAACGCTGGAGATTAACCCTGAAATTTCCTAAAACACATTTTAAGTGGAAGGCCCTATTTGTTCTTTCTATTGTTATAGAATAAAACACACATAAAATATGATGCATATATGTGAAATGGTGACTGCCAATTATCTACCCTGAGCAAATTCCTATGGTGGTAAAAACATCAGCAGCTGTTGGTGCCCTGTTTACATTAGCTCTCCCACCACTGCAGCACTGGACTAATGATAGGATTTTTCAGGCTAAAAAGCCTACAGGAGTTAAAATCATTCTGACTATGGGACTGATCCTCTGCCTTCTATTGCTGTCCTTGTCTGGTGAGACGACTTCCTTCCCCCAGTGCACAGAGCAGAAAAGGACTTCTCCCACAAAAGATGACTAGAAGGCATATCCCATCCTGGTCAGCATACCTCATTGCTGACATCCTGGTCAGCATACCTCATTGCTGAGTATGATCGGTTAACAGGGGAATGTATCCAGTCCCGCATATAGGTGTCACCTATGCAACAGGACAGCTGTTTTGTGAGATGGGCAACTAGTACTGTCTAGTCATCTTTCTCCCCATCCCGGCACAGCACCCTATGATAAGGGCAAAATTTTGCCCTATGTTACGTAAGACAGTTTGAATATTCAGCTTCACAGATCTTCTGCCACATCACGAGTGATGTAAATTAGAGGAGAGGGACCTTGAAAAATCCCAGGGACTATATTGAAGGCTCAGTTTGCAAATCTTTTGGGGCTTTAATTCTTGCACTCGAAACAAGGTTTCTTGTAAGAGTTAGACAATCCCTTAGGTTTAATATACACTACTTTTGTCCAGTTCCTGTGTGCATCTCACTGTAACTGAATGATTTTTTATTATGGCCCTGAACTACTGACAACAACCCGGAAGCGGTGGTGGTAGGGATTAGCTTACATGGTACAGACTAGATCGCATCATTTGGAATTGATCAATCAGTTTCTTATGTAGAGGACGCATCTCTGGATGTACAAATTTCTCATGTACTGCCAGACCAACTCCAAGAACATGCACCTATTAAAAAAAAAATTATAACATCATGAATCAACAACATTCTTCATTCAGACTAGAAGACACTGCATAGTTATATCCTCTAGTTTGGTCAGAGAGTGAGAGAGATCTGTAAAATAGATTGCTGAAAATTAGTAAACATAAGAAAGCTGACATGTATGTGTTTAACATACATTTTAAGTGAGAGACAATCACATTTGTGACATGTTGGATTTACAGTTGCAAGAGAGAACAGTAAAAAAATGACAAAATTGATTCACTCTGCAGAGCAAACAGTGTTGAGTCCTCACTTAGACAGTTCTTTGTGACACAGGAAATTCCCTTTCTCCATATCTTCACATAATGTCAGACAAGGGATCAAAGTTGCTAACGGAGATTTGTAGGGGGATTTTCTACAATTAATCTGAATCATAGAATATCAGGGTTGGAAGGGACCTCAGGAGGTCATCTAGTCCAACCCCCTTAGTGTGGGAATAGTGGCAAAGCTGCATGTACGCTACTAACTGTCAGCTCTCTATTGCTCATTATTTATTCACAAAGGTCCCATTTTTAAAGGTCATAAATATAATAGTGAGTAGGGTTATATAAACTTTCAGATGAGAGAGCACAGTAATACTTTATAATAATACTTAGCTTTTATATACTTTATATCAGGGGTCTTCAAAGTTTTTCCTCCACAGCCCCTTTTCGCGGAGGAAAAACTCACGCGGCCCCTGGGGGGTATGTCTGCTGAAATGCTACCGCAGAAAGTGGTGGCATTTCGGTGGGACAAAAATAGATCGCCCAGGAGTTCGGTGATCTCCCAGGCGGGATCGGCGGTGGCGCCAGGGTCTCACGCACCCCCTGCTTTGAAGACCACTGCTTTATATCATGTAGAAGTAGTATCTAATTGATCCTCACGACTCCCCTTGAGTATGGTAAAATAAACTTTATCCTTCTTTTGCAGGTGGAAAATCTGAGATACACATGGATTAAGTGACTCTCAAAGTCCATGCTACCTCTGCTGAATAATCCCCAAAACTCTATTCAGACTTGGACAGATTTTTTGAATATAGCTTAAGAATGTACCGGGTCACACCAATGGTCTGTCTAGCCCAGTACCCTGTCTTCCAACAGTGGCCAGTGCCAGATGTTTCAGAGGGAATGATCAGACTAGGGTCAGCGACTGATCCATCCCATGTTGTTCTCTCCCATCTTCTGGCATTTAGAGGCTTAGGACACCCAGAGCATGGTGTTGTATCCCAGACCATCTCGGCTAATAGCCATTGATGGATTTATCCTCCATGAGCTTTTTTGAACCCTTCACAATGTCCCCTGGCAATGAGTTCCACAGGTGGATTGTTCATTGTGTGAAGAAGTACTTCCTTTTGTTGTTTTTAATTTGCTGCCTATTAATTTCATTCAGTGACCACCTGGTTCTTGTGTTATGGGAGGGGGTAAATATTTTGCCAATCATTCATTTAACAGTGACATGATTTTTCTTTTTCATCACATCACTGACTTACAACCTATCCGGTGAGATTTTATATATTTGTGCAAGTGAGACACTGAGAACACGGGATAGAGTCAGGGACAGTGCAAGTAGGTTCTGCATATGCTTTCCCACATAGCTATGCCAACATATCTCGGTCATGACCTGTACCACCCTTACTATGTCTATCCTAAGACTCCATTGAGAAGAGGTTGCTAATTGTCCCAAAATGATGGGTAGTTTTGTAATGTAGAAAGACATCCATTGCTTAATAAAAGGAGAAGGCACATTTATTTAATTTATCAAAATTAGGCTTCAACTCAGGTCAATAGAGGCAAAAGGCTAGTGCATTATTAATTCATTGGCCTTCTCACTTCCCTATGCTTTAAATACACTGCAAAACTCTTGTGTTTCTTTGCTTCTGAATGAATTATTTAGCTCTGGGTTTGCAAAGTGATTGTGAGGAATTTACACAATCACAGCATTCTTCCTTCATCGTTAAAAGCACAGCAGTACCTGTTCCTGCATGAGCTCCTTGAGCTGAGTGATTTTTTCTGCATCTCCAGGGTGCTTGGTGATATAATCTTTATCAAAAAAGGCCTGTGGGAAAAAGAGATATCATCTCCTTATTAGGAAACATTTCATTATGTCCATATATCAAAGAGGGAGAGAAGGAGGAACAGAAATCCTAGGGGACCGAAGTACACTTAGCAAACTGAAAATTCCATTTAACTGATCTCTTCTAGTATTTTGGGACCTAGGTGAAGCTACAGTACCACAATTTTAGCTGCCTAGATAATTCTGTTCCTCAGTTAGTCAAAGGGATCACTGTTGAGTAGCATAAGGTATTCCCTCCCAGCCCCAAAGGATCACAAATCTAATCAAATCTCCCCATATGACAGTGCAGAGCACCATCATTAAGCCCATTACTTGAGTTTTATATAGCTTCTTTCATTTAAATATCTCAAGAAACTTAGGAAATGAGTGACTAAAGTAGTAAATAATGTAAGGGATGAAGAGCTTTTTCTATGCTTCTCTGCGGGGCACACACAACCCAAAAATGTGGACCAGCATCATCATTTTTCAGTATGTGTCCCTGTATCTCCTTTTTGCAACATACATCTTTAACTAATTCCTGGCAAAGGAAACAGCACATAAGGTTCCCTTAGGACTAAAACTATACTGGACACTGTCTGGCAAAGACAACTCTTTGGAAGAGCCAGCCAGCTACTTTCCCTCATCAGAGACCTCATCACATTCAGTCTCCATCAGCACAGAGAGCGAGTTCCACTGCTCGCTTTGCAAAATGTGTTTACAGTGTAGCAGCAAATAAACTGCCTGTTCTGCTATTGCACATGCAAGATCAGCTTTGCTGTGTCAATCAGAATTTACACTTGAGAAGCTGAGTTTTCTGCTGTGGCCATCTAAGCAGGACATCCAGAACCCATATCTGGACATTCACATCAAGACTTACCTACATACAAAGGGATTTACAGGTCCAAGTGCTGATATATAAACAACTAAATATGGGATTTCAGCATCCTGTTTAGATCACAAGTATGAAAATTGGACTCACAGGGGTAATTTTTTATATTTGACTTTTTATTATGTCATGCTCTTTTCAACACAGCAGGAGAAATGCTACTGGAAAAGAGTTGCTAATAGGTTGATACTAAATTCAAAGGTCCAGCCCCTGCTTACCTCCTGGTACCGTGCTATGCCTCCATTGACTGCTGCATCAATCACTCCATTCAGACACATGCTGAGCAGGTTAATGTTGCCATGCATTTGCTTGTGCTGATACTGGCTTATCAATGTCCTCAGCTCCTGGTTTTTGTTCTCAACAACTTGAATGGCATTTTCCAAAGGGCTTACCTCGACCTACAAGACAACAAAGAATAGTTCAATGCCACGGAAACCTCATTGCCACTACATTCCCTTCCTTACTATGAAACCAATTCCTACTACTGCTTGATGAGCATTTCAATTATTTTCTGATGTGCAGACTAGCTAGCCAATTTGTTATGATAGTTTTTCTCAACAGTTTTACTGTGTGCCAACAATACATCTAGTTCACCTGACTGTGCACTTCTCTTAGTAGTTACAATAGCTGTCACATGTCTCTGAATAACTGACTGAAGATCCTATCAAGATGCAGAATTGCATCTCACTGGCACTTACTCTGACTGCTCTGTTCCCTTCACACTGCTCCTCTTGTTATGTTTAGCAATTATTTTAGCTGAGGGAATGGATTCTGCAATATCCACCAGTGAAGCATGAATTTTTTTCAACTGCAAGACCCAGCCAAGAGACTTTAAATTGCAAGTCCTTCATTCTGAAGAAACTATCCATTCAAATCCCAGTTACAAGTATAACAAATGTTACCAGCTCTCGTCTCTCCACTTCAAACCACCGAGAAATCCCAGGTAAACTGTGAGTCAGCGTCAGAGTGGTACGTTCAATCCACAAGCTCTGCAAAGAATATAGTAAGTGGGGAACCCAGTGAATTAGGATCTGAACACTCTATTGTCACTGCAGTTGTTCATGAGTAGCTGAATAGAAGAGTGCATTAATACTCTGAGCCGATATTATGTTTTCCGCAATGGAATGTAACATGAAACTAAAGTTTGCTTTACATTTAAACACAAAGAAAAACAACTCAGTGTGCTTTAAAGCAATGCATCAAACCTTTCAGTTAGTTTCTAGATCTCAGACCCTAGATCTGCTATCAGTTAGCTGGGAACTAAGAGACCATTTCGGGTAATATGTCAATCAACAAAGCAAGCCCCATTGCTTCAGCATCCCTCTCCATGCCATTGCCACAAGTACCTTTTAAACAGAGTAGGCTTTACTTACGCCAGGTGTGCAACCATTGGGCTCAACAGTCCTGCATTTTATTTGAATTAAAACAACATCTTGAAGCACCAATTTAGGATCAAGGCCCCATTGTGAGATGTGCTGTACAAATGCAGAAGAGGAAGACACTCCCTGCCCTGGAAAGATTAAAATTTAGTTACTATTACTGACTGGTCCTACCTTAAATTCATTCTCTTTGTCCTTTGGACCTTTGTGGAAAGGCCTATCATAGCGGAATTTCCTGATGTTGTTGACGCGATAAAAGCTTTTTATACGATCAGGCACACGCTCCATTTGTAGCACATCAATATTGTCTGGGATGGGAGTCACTGCATATATCTGTAAATCTGAAAAATGAGAGTCAAAGAAACACACGGAGGAATAAAATAAGAAAACAATGAGACAAAACACAACTCCCTTAGGGATGTCCCATTACCAAAAGAAAAACGAAAGAGAAAGTATAAAATTCATGCTTCCCTTTTCCTTCCATTACACACCTCTCCTTTTCACTGCTGCTTCAAAGGTAGCAGCAACTTATTGGGCTAGCATGTCCACAGCCAGGGAACCCTACAGTGCTGTAGGAACTTCAGGCCAGGTTTTCAAAGGCATTTAGGCAACCAAATATGCACCTAATGGGATTTGCTTAAGTGCCTAAGATAGGGGTCGTCAACCTTTCAGAAGTGGTGTGCTGAGTCTTCATTTATTCAATCTAATTTAAGATTTCATGTGCCAGTAATACATTTTAGCGTTTTTAGAAAGCCTCTTTCTATAAATCTATAATATATAACTAAACTATTGTATGTAACATAAATAAGATTTTTAAAATGTTTAAGAAGCTTCATTTAAGATTAAATTAAAATGCAGAGCCCCCAAACTGGTGGCCAGGATACAGATAGTGTGCATGCTATTGAAAATCAGCATGTGTGCTGTCTTTGGCACACGTAACGTAAGTTGCCTACCCCTGGCCTAGGCAGATGATTCCCATTGATGATAAAGGAAGTTAAGCATCTTATGGTATGTCTATATTACCCGTCAGATCGGCAGGCAGCACTCAATGCATCGGAGATCGCTTTATCGCATCTCATCTAGACGATGTAAATTGATCCTCGAACGCGCTCCCCACTGACTCTGGAATCCCATCTCGGCAAGAGGAGGAAGCGGAGTCAACGGGGGAGCATTCATGGTCAACTCGCCGCCGTGGGGACAGTCAGGTAAATTGATGTAAGATAGTGAGACTTCAGCAATTCGTGTTGCCGAAGTTGCGTATCTTAGGTCGACCCCCACTTTCCAGTGTAGCCCAGCCCAAACTTGCTTAGGCACTTTTGTAAACCCCGCTAGGCATCTGGGCTGCATCTTTCTAAATACCTTCAAAAATCTGGTCTTTACTTAGGCTTTGTCTACACGCCCAGGTTGTACTAAGATAACAAAATCAGTTTAGAAACCAATTTAATTAAACTCATGCGACTTGTGTGTAGACAAGACATTAGAAAGGAAAGCAAAAGAAAAGCCAAACTATCACAACCCAAAACAAACCGTTGTTGTTTGGTGTTTCAGCATCACACAGCAAAGAAAAAGTGGGTTCTGTTAGGGATGGAAGGCAGAAGTGGGAGTGGGAATACTGGCCCTTCTACTCTTAGTAAACGTAACTTGAAGCTATTAGTCAGTAAAGCCAACGTACTGTTTATTATCCTCACTGGTGAAATAGGAGCCAGCAGGCAATCTTCACCTCCCATCTCACCTAAAATGTTCACACACTCTAACAAATGACATGTGGTCCAGTCCTCAAGGCACTACACAGCAATATTACTTTTGTTGTCTGCATTTAAATTCACAATGCACATTAGTATCAATGGAATTAAATGGACTCAAAGTCTAATGTACTGCATAAAAGAGGCCTGAATGGAAAGGAACGTGCAGTGTAAAAGGAAGGTGAATTGAAAAACAAACAAAAATGGAAAGTATGTGGAGAATAGGCATGAATCTAAATGCACAGTTCTCACTTGTGAAATTGCAGAAGGTAGCTGGGTGGATGTCTGGTGAAATGTAATGTTCAATGAGGGAGAGAGTGTCAGTTTCTGTTAGAATAAAGCACGGACCAGACTGAGCACATCTTCCCACACAGCCCTGAAAATGTACATCACCCATGACTTGGAGTATTACTGAAGCAAAAGCGACAATTATGTCCAACTGGTGTGCAATGATGTAGATAAATATCCACTAAACACAAGTTGAAGATGATTAAAATCATGACACCTATCACTAAAGCCAGATACGAACCAAGATCTTCTAAAATGAAACCATTTTCCTTTTCCTACACCCTTTGTGTCCTATAACAGTTTTATTAACATTAGGCTGCCTTTATCAAAGGATACACTGAGCATCACATTGCAAAATGGTGTCGTCTGGGTGGTTTGGGTGCTGCATTGCAATGGCCTGTGGGAACTCACTCAGCATTCTTTGTTGGAAGGTCTCCAGCCTTTCGTAGTCATGGCCTCGACATACATACTCCTTGTTCTGCAAAACAGGCATGAAAATCACTAAATCCCTACACCATCCTCTTGCTTGCTTTCTGTTTAATTGGAGGAGGTAGTCTTCATACATAACAACAGACACAAATCCATATATTTTTAAATTTTTGTTTTATTACATCAAAATAAAAATTATAGATCATAAAGTTATGAAAACATCTTTAAAAGATGTAATTGCTATTATTTACAATGTCTAACTTTACATCTATCTATAATATGGATGCCATCAAAAATAGGGAATCCACAACTCAGCCTCCAAGATGTGCTCACTGTTGGAACTTGGACTGAAGCAACTGTTTAGAATAACTATTGGAAGTAAAGAAAACGAGGAATACTTGTGGCACCTGAGAGACTATAGCCCACGAAAGCTTATGCTGAAATAAATTGGTTAGTCTCTAAAATGCCACAAGTATTCCTCATTTTCTTTATGGATACAGACTAACACGGCTACTAATCTTAAACCTATTGGAAGTAAGACATACTTTACTAATAATCTAGTTTCCTCTTTTGTACCACTAAAGGTGTAAACTAATCCACAGCAGGTCCAAATATGTTTTAAATTCTCCTAACCAAGTTGAGAGAGGAGCAGCAACAGGTTTTGTCCTGAAATGTAGAATCTCTTTTTTGCAAGCAAAATTAATGTACTGTCACTTTCAAAAATTAATCTAGATAAAGGGTTGAATCCTCTGAAGTCAGTGGTGTAACCTCAGCATGATTTGAATGGAATCAGTATAGGATCCAACATCTCTTCTACATCCACCCGAAAAAATTGTCCTTGTTTTCATTTGACAAAGTTTAGCAGTGAAGTCCAGAAAATTCCAATTAGGAGACTCACAGAAGCAATGTGCTGCCTTTTTTCACCCCATGCTTAAGGAAGTCTGATAGTAGTTCAGCTGTAAAGTGATGGGGCACTGAACAAAGAAAGATATAAACAACTGCATCTACTAACACTGTATTTGTAAAAACTGAAGTAGAGGGGTAAGCCAAGTCTTCATGCCATGGTTTATTGTGTAAGGAAAGCCTTGTAAATCTCACTCCCATAGACATTTGAGGCCTATGTATTTGAAAACATGATTTATAACAGAGCCATATATTTTAGAAAGAAGCTGCTTAGATACCTGTCATGATAGGAGTGACTCTTCCAGATGATATTTTTAAAAATAAGATATAGTTGCTTCTATCGAATATAGTCTGGTAAGGCCATCTAACTTGTAAATACACATAGAAATCTCTGTTGGGTGAATCTTATTTAGTTTTAAACTGATCAAAAATCTTGTTATGCTGCTTGGCAAAACAATTTCCCAGATGTTTCAGCCTCTTCTCTTCATTTTTTGTCTGGATTTTTAAAGACAGGAGAGAGGCCTGGAAACTCCCTCAATTGTGCACAGAGGCGCAAATCTTATTCTCATCCCACACACTAAATAATGCACTGAAAAGATCTGCAGGGACCCAGAATGGTGAAGGAATCCTCCATGCCACACTTGGAGAGCAGCTCTGCAGCTGCTCCTTCAGACACTACACCTTCTTTCATGGAAAGGAATGGCTATGCCCCAAATCTCCATTCTTCGTGAGAAGTTCAGATAGCCCTGAAAGAGCTGACTCACTGAATCCTCTTCTTCCATGCAGCAAAACCATACTGGTCACACTGCAGCCATAGCCCTCAATGCCCGGGCAAGTGTGTGCAGAAGTAGTGTAATATAGTCTTAAAATAAATACTGAGCTGTAATTTTGGGAAAAAAACCTGCCACAGTCTGAGTCTTCAGTGTGGTATTCATGTTTGGATTACATTAAAAGAATGCTCCATTACTGCAAGTTAAATTAGGAAAAATGAAATGGCAACCAGAATGAGGCTTTGAGACCGTGGTAATTTGAAGCAGTTCCTTTCATTTCTGCATGTTGTAATGAATCCTAGAGTTAATGCTGCTCAGTTGCAGAATTTCCAGATTGTGTCAGTCTTCTTTTACCACTCTTTAGATCTATAAAGCCTCTAAACTTATTTGGGATCTTTCCATTCTGTAAGAAAAACATGACTTTTTTAAACAGATCTCTTTTTCTAAAACCAGTTGGGCAATTAAATTGTTGGACCTTAAAGCTAATACAATACCCAAGGAAAGACATTTGCATCCAGTTAACATTTAATCACAAGAGATATAGGTGGAATGGGCTAAGGATGAAAGCTGCATTTAACATAGACTGGAGAAGGACATTTTGTTCTTTACCTCTACATTATATTTTTGCAAGAAGCTCCTCTAATCCAGAACTAATGGGCTGTTCCAGTGTCCTCCCACATATAAGTAGATTGATCCATCCCACTGAACAACTGCTCAGCAACAAGACCACCCGTAAGAACTAATCTGAATTGCATCTTAGCTAAATGATAGATTGCTTTTTTTTTATTAAACTAAACCCAAATAAATATATAGACACACAAACACCCCTCACCCCCACATCTTCCAGGATTTGTCACAGAACCATTAGATGCGGCATCATGGATTGGGAAAGTCTCTTGTCAAAATAAAATTTACAGGTAAGGGACAAAAGACTTAATGGTCCCCTGACCTGGCACTAAAGGTCTCTGTCTAGTATTTTAATAAGTATCCACAGGGAGGGCTCATGAAAACGTGCTGACAGAAAGACAAAAATTAATTTTTACTGAGTTGGAATATGGTGACTGGTGATCAGAATGCTTCCGTTGGCCAAGACTATAATAATGCATATATTCAATGGGGTCAAAATAAGATTGCACAGGCAACTGTAATAATGACATTTTCTAACTCGTGTGCTTTTCTTTGCAACCTTAACATTTATTTAACATAGCGTCACAGGGCAGGATTCCCTCACCCTGGATTTGTACTGCAGACAATCCTCATGCATACCAGTGGTAAGTTCATTACCAAATGCTGTAATTATAACGTGCTTTATACATGCTTGTTTCCCACAGCATAAGGCTTTCCCCCAAGCCTCTAGCTTCTACCGAGACACAGAGCAGGAGAGGGAGAGAGAGAGAGAGAGAGATCTGACCTCTCTGAGATCTTTGGCTTCTCTGGCCTTTTCTTCCAGCATTCCCCCTCCCTATTGTTTCCTCCTGCCTCTCAACTGCTTCCAGCTGAAGAGCTGAATGACACCACCAATTAGTTAAGTATTGAGTATTTAAAATAATACCTCATAAGTTTGCCCCATGTGGCCATACTTCCAAAGTGCACAGAGTGGGGAGTCAGCCTTAGGCAACTCACATTCTGTTACACGTGGGTTTCTGTATATAATGTTATTGGGACAAATGAGATCAGAGACCTTCCTGAGTGCATGAGAGAAACAAAATATGGTACTTCTATGGCAGGTGTCACCAGGTATCATTGCTACACTGTTCCAAGTTCTTTTCCTCACAGTGCGAGACGTCTAGGAAAAACATGTGGTGTTGCGTATTTTGTTTCACACGGTTCTCTGTGAAGGGAGCTATGCAACCAGCAAAAGTCAATTCTTGAGGCAGAATTGCTCCCGAGCCAACCTGATTGGTGTTGGGCTGAAAATTCTGATTGAAGGCATTGCCTGCATGCTTTTTGTGACCATCACTGTCCCAGGACTGGTGTTTGTTTAAAAAAAAAACATTTAGGATACACCCAGATTCTGCTTCACTGATTTTTCTTCCACTAGGAAGCTAATGTGCAAGGGCTCCAGACATCTTTTAGAAGGGCAACAGTATTATTTTGTATTACAATAGCACCTACAGGCTCCTGCCAAGATCTAAGCCCTATGGGGTCATAAATTGTACAAATAGTTAGTGAGAGCCTCTGCCCCCAAAAGTTTACAATTTATATAGACAAAAAAAATATGAGTGGGGAACCAGACTCATGGAGATGGAGGGACTGCCCAAGGTCACACAGCAGATTAATAGGAGAATTAGGATTAGAATTCAGGTATCCTAATTTCCAGTCCAGTGCCTCATCCATTTGACCATATTGCGTCTCCTGCAGTATTTCAGTTTCTCTAGTCTTCTGGCACACAAACTCAAGAATCAACTTCACTCTTATCAGAAAACTTTAGTCTATGGCCCCAGTAACTGCAAGATGTCATAGGTAGATAGGTGAGAAAAGCTGAGCTGCTAACTTCATGGACTTTTGGAGTCACTTCTTAAAGGCAAAAACAAACCACACACACATGCTGCATTTGTGGTATCTGTGGGTAAGTGTGCTGTTGAACTAATTACAAGACAGTCTTCCACATTCATCAGGAAGCTGACAGGAGAGTTCTAGTCTTCCTCACTACAAAATATATTTTATTCACTGTCAGTGCTCAAATCAACCAGCTGTCAAATTAAAGACTGATACATCACTGGCACAGTATCATGACCAACACGATGAAAATATTAGGGAAGATATTCTGGGTGTCATAAAAAACTGATGGACAGAAATGTCAACAGGCAATGACTCAGACTCAATGTAAACTGAAGTTATTTAAAATGGGACTCAACTTTTGGAATATGAACACAGGCATCTTTAAAACTGATGAATGCAAGGAAATTTTCTAGTTCCATTGCTACTACATGCTGCTTGAACTACCTATAAGCTATGAAAGAATTTATCCATTTGAGATCTACAGCCAACAGGGGACTATGGAGGTGGGATTCTTAAAAGTGCTTAGAATTGGTTTAGTTGCTCCCACTGATGTCAGTGGTAAAATTCCCACTGACTTAAATAGGAGCATAGTTAGACAACATTATGCACTTTTGATCTACTGGAGAGGACTCAGTCTCAGAAATATCTGTACGCTATCAGTCATTAAGAGAGAAAAAGGGAGTTTATTGCAGTTGTTACACTATTAATTCCCACTCTGCTATCAGAAACACTGCTATGGAATAGAATTACAGAATTAATGGGGATTATAATTATATACAGTGTATTTGCTGTTACTGTCACTAGCAGCAATTCCCACATTCTTATACAATTTAACCAAGAGTAATTGTTGTACCATCGAAAACTCATGCATATTCTTAAACATAGAGGCCAGGTCACTTAATTTCCAAAATGCAGCTGTATGTCCACAACTGAAAAGCAGGCTAGGTTCATTTATGGAACTACAGACCATAGGATCAATTCCTCTGTTATACTGACTAGTTTATTGTTCATGTTCTGAAATTTCCACTGCCAGATACAAAAGGTGAAACTGAGATAATTTCCTCTGGAAATCACCATATGTGTTGATACTGGTTCCTTCTACATTTTCTTTTCACAGCTGAACTACTGGATATGGTTATGCTTTTCTGTTTGTTTTTTTATCCTGACAAATCAATTTTATCATGTAAGATTCTGTAGGTTATCAGGGTTTGAGCACCCCATATATTCTAGTCCTTACTAATTTTTTTTTATGTTTACTCTTGTAAGATTTGTCATCTCTTTTGAACTCTTTACCCACTCCCACTCACATTCCACATCAGAATCAAGCTAATTGACACAGGCTTTGCATACCGTAGCTTTGGCTTAATTTTCTACTTTAGTCTGTTTCTGTTTTGCTCCAGCTCCCTTTTCTCCATCCAAACTGTGTGCCTAACTGTCCTTTTGCTTCTTTCATGTTTCTCATGTCTGTCCCTTGTTCTATGATTTCCTCCACCAGTGGGCACCTCTGTTACTGACCTATTCCAACATGCCTCCACCCCCTTCAAGTTTTTCCATAAAACTTGCTTGTTCATATTATCTACACACCAGAGTTTAAATTTTTGAACTCCCTTCAAAGTACTGGTAACTTATTTTTTTTTTAAATTGGGAAATCTTAAAAATATATACATTACCAACAAAGCACCCCCATACTCTCACCATTGTAGGCTGTGTCCTCCCTTCCTCCTATGCCCCATAAAATTGGTTACAATCTCTTGCCACACCTTCCCTTGAAGAAAACCAGAAACCTGGAGTTCTAGTTGTCTCAAGTTAGTTTATCTTGTCAGTGTAGTCAGCTAGGGCTCTACCTACATTAGAATTGTCAGACAAGTTTTTTATGAGGTGGCAAACGATAATCAGCAACACCATTTTAGGGATACAGGACTGGAAGAAACCTCCTGGGTCCTCAAATCCAGTCCCTTGCTATCACAGGCAACCCAAACATATAATTTCATTCATAAGCTTATCGAGTTCCATCTTAAAATCAGTTAGGTTGTTTATCCCCATTATTCCTATCGGGGCTGTTCTAGATCCCCACTTTTCTGATGCTTAGAAACCTTCCTCTAATTAGCAGCTGAAATTTATTCATAGTCGGTTTATAAACACTTGTTCTTATAAGCATTATCTTTTAGTTTAAATAGCACTTCTCCCTTTCTGCTGTTTACTTCCCAGATATATTTATAGAGAGCAATCATACTCACTCAGAGCCTTCATTTTGCTAGGCTAGGCTTTTAGGATTGATTCCTTATTAGAAAGAAGGAGTCAACCACGGTTGATCATGTATAGATTAGTGGACAATGAGGATCGACACCAGTTTATGTACTCGAGGGACTGTGTTTTACAGATGTGGCTGAACATGTCTGAAAATTCTAGTGTACAAGCAGCCTAGAAGAGTCCCCAAGTTGACATTAAGCTCTGACTTCTCCATGATCACCACCTTGTAGTGGTGAAGAGGATTGCGTGTCTCAATGACCCTGAGAGCGGTGCACTCCCTTAGGGGTACCCATGGCAGAAAGGTCAAGGGTGAGGTCCGAGACAAAGTGTGATCCTAGAAGTCCCTAACAGCAGAGCAGATGGAGAATAACTGCACAATGGAGGTGAAACTGTTGTGTAATGTTACAACTGCTGTGAAGGTGGATGAAGGCTGCAGAAAACAGAGGAGCTCCAATCGTCATGGTGCCCATGTCATTGGTTTCAAGTCCTTTATCTGTTCAGAATAGTGTGGTTATTGTTGTGTAGCAGTCTTCGCACTTTAAAAGAAGTCCAGTACAGGCGTCTTCCAGTTTTGGGGAAAAATAACATTGCACAAGTCAGAAGTCCGGTGGCGATCGGCGAGTGGCAACGGGAACAGGACAGTGAAATCCAGAAGTTCCTAATCACGGACTGACACACAGGGTGGGTGGGTGACATAGCCGCCTTGCTCAAGGATTGGGGCAGGGTGAGAATCTTGGCAGCTGCACCCATGACTGAGCAGTCCTTTTTTGGATCCATGCTACTCACCCCACATGGGGAGAGGGGCTATAAAAGGTACCCTAAAAACAGTCTTGCCTCTGTTTTTCCTGGCTGGATAGCCACCATCCAGCAGATCACCCTCTCAACGGTCAAAAATGTAAAAAACTCTTCAACTTTGGAACTTGGAACATGTGTGTCCTGATGGACAACTCAAAGAGCAACTGACCAGAGCGATGTACAGCCCTTATTGCTCATGATTTCAGTCAATTTAACATCAATATTGCTGCTTTATCCAAAACTAGAAGAGCTGATTAAGGACAAGTGAGGGAGGAGAAAGGAGGATACACCTACTTCTGAAAGGCAAAATCTTTAGATGAACCCCAATTGCATTGAGTGGGCTTTGCTATAAAGAGAAAGTTCATAAGGTGACTCTCTGAGTTACCAGTTGGCAACAATGAGAGGTTTATGACACTCTGATTGAGGCTCACGAAAAATCAATAGGCAATTATTATGAGCGCATATGCACCAACACTGGCTGCAGATGAGAAAGTAAAGGAAGATTTTTATTTTCAGTTGAAAACTTTTTTATTGGAGACCCCTAGAGAAGATAAGATCATCTGAGATAGTTGCAGGGGGTGAAGGTGGCCAAGAGGTGGAGGGGGCAGGGGTGTAGAGGAAGGGAAGAGATTGCACAGAGGCTAGGTACCTTTCAGGCAGAGTAGACACCCAGCTTCTTGGCCAGAAGAGTAGGGCACAGCTGCACCTTCTTCCCCATGCCACGGGTCGAGCTGGGCTCCCCGCCGCCCCCGGGGCTCTCAGTGGCGGCGGTGGCAGCAGCACAGGCCGGTCTGCAGGCAGATAGCGCCCCCAGTGCCTGGAGAGCCCTACTGAATCTCCCTAACCCCGCAGGTGCGGGGGGGCTGGCTGCCTGCAGACCAGCCTGCGCTGCTGCTGCCACCGCTGCTGGGAGCCCCAGGGGTGGTGGGGAGCCTGGCTCAGCCCATGGGGCAGGGAAGAAGGCACAGCTACTAGCTCTAGACCTTCCCTTTCCCCACTCTGTCACCGGCTGCTCCCCTGGGGGGAGGGACTGGCCCCGGGGGCGGCAGGGAGCCCTACAACCCATCCTGGACAACAATCCCTCACTTTCACAGGCCCTGGGAGGCAGGCCAGTCCTGGCCTACAGACAACCTGCTAACCTCAAGCATATTCTCACCAGCAACAGCACACCGCGCCATAACAACTCTAACTCAGGAACCAATCCATGCAATAAACCTCGATGCCAACTCTGCCCACACATCTACACCAGCAACACCATCACAGGACCAAACCAGATCAGCCACACCATCACTGGTTCATTCACCTGCACATCTACCAATGTAATATACGCCATTATGTGCCAGCAATGTCCCTCTGCTATGTACATCGGCCAAACTGGACAGTCCCTACGAAAAAGGATAAATGGACACAAATCAGATATCAGGAATGGCAATATTCAAAAACCTGTAGGAGAACACTTCAACCTCACCGGACACATCATAGAAGATTTAAAGGTCAGCATTTTGCAGCAAAAAAACTTCAAGTCCAGACTGCAAAGAGAGACTGCAGAGCTGCAATTCATTTGCAAATTTGACACAATCAATTTGGGACTGAATAGAGATTTTGAATGGCTAGCTAACTACAAAAGCAGCTTCTCTTCTCTCGCTATTCACACCTCCAGTTCAGCTGCTAGAGGAACACCTCACCCTCCCTGATTAGAGATAACAAGCTGGTTCAGCCTGATTGGACTAACCTTGTTATCTCCCACCTGGTTCTTGCCTACCTATTTATACCTGCCCCTGGATACTTCCACTGCATGCATCCGACGAAGTGGGTATTAGCCCACGAAAGCTCATGCTCTGAAAAAATTTCAGTTAGTCTTTAAGGTGCCACAGGACTCTTTGTCACTTCTGCAATTCCAGACTAACACGGCTACCCCTCTGATTCCAGAGCTAATTCGGCAGCTTTACCTGCTTATCCTTAAAATCTGGATAAAAGAGAAGATACCCAGTGAAATGAGTGATGCCCTGATTGTCACCCTCTTCAAGACAGGGGATAAAGCGGATTGTGGAAATTATCATGGTATCTCAGTCCTAGCCATTGCAGGCAAAGTTCTGGTGCGGATCCTTGCAACTCGCCTTCTGGCCCTGCGAGAAGAAATTTTACTGGAGTCACAGAGTGGTTTCTGACCATGTTGTGGAACTGTGGATATGATCTTCACAGCACGGCAGCTGCAAGAAAAGCGTCGGGAGCAAAACCAACCACTGTACATGTATTTATTGATTTAACTAAAGTCTTTGATTCAGTGAATTGCCATGCCCTCTGGACTGTACTCTCTAAGATTGGATGTCCTGATAAATACATCAGTGTCCTAAAATTGCTTCTTGATAACATGAAAGCAACTGTTCTAAGCGAACCTTTCAAAGAGTGAACCTTTCAAAGTCCAAACAGGAGTAAAACGGGACTGTATCATTGCTCCAACCATGTTTACGGTTTTTATCGTCATCATTCTTTACCTAATTGCTGGGAAGTTTACAGCTGGCATTGAAATCATTCACATAATGAACCGAAAGCTGTTCAGGATTAACAGGCTGAAAGCCAAGAGTAAGATCTCCACAACATTTATTGTGGAACTTCAGTATGCAGATCACAATGCAATCTTTGCCCACTTTGAGAAAGATCTTCAAACTATCTTGAATGTCTTTGCCGATGCTTACACATGCCCTGGTCTCACTCTTAGTATCACGAAGACTGAAGTGCTGTATCAGCCCTCTCCAAATGAGATATTACATGCCCCATCTATCAAAATCAATGGAGTGGCACTGGAGAATGTCGAGATTTCCTCTACCTTGGAAGTCATCTTTCATTCAAGGCACATATTGATGCAGAAATTCAACATCACCTGAGCTGTGCCAGTGTAGCTTTTTCCTGTTTACAGCACAAGGTTTTTGAAGATCACAACATTTGAACAGGCATCAAGCTTCTTGTTTATCAAGCCGTTATTCTTCCAACAGGTCCAAAACTTGGACAACCTATAGACCACCACTTGAATATCCTTGAGAGGCACCATCAGTGCTGCCTTCATAAGATTCTGAAGATTAAATGGGAAGACAGGCACACCAATATTAGCGTCCTGGAAGAGGCAAAGATCACCAGTATCAAGGCAATAATCATCTGTCAACAATTCTGCTGGAGTGGTCACGTTTTCCGGATGCCAGACCGTTGCCTACCAAAACAGGTCATGTTCTCTCAGCTGAAAGAAGGGTACTGTAACGTGGGTTATAGGGGAGGGACTGGCCCTGTGGGTGGACAACAGAAGCATTATAAGGACTTACTGAAGGACAACCTAAAAAAGTGTAATGACACTTGAGAGACACTTGCCCAAGATCACTTAAAATGGAGTGAAGTCCTACCTCATGGTCCCCTGCATTTTGAACTTGTTCGCCGACAAGCTGAAGAGGACAAGAGGTACAGAAAGAAGGAGAGACTGGCTTCCAGTCATGGTTAACAGCCTCCAGCTGAGCCTGAAAATATCTACCCTCATTGCAATAGAACCTGTGGTTCCAGGATTGGTCTTATTAGCTACCCGAGGACCCATAATTCCCATGGAATATGATCATACTCAGTAACAAAAGATCTCACGAAACTAAATGATTGGGCAACAAAATGGCAAATGAAATTTAATGTGGATAAATGTAAAGTAATGCACATTGGAAAAAATAACCCCAACTATACATACAATATGATGGGGACTAATTTAGCTACAACTAATCAGGAGAAAGATCTTGGAGTCATCGTGGATAGTTCTCTGAAGACGTCCATGCAGTGTGCAGCGGCAGTCAAAAAAGCAAACAGGATGTTAGGAATCATTAAAAAAGGGATAGAGAATAAGACGGAGAATATCTTATTGCCCTTATACAAATCCATGATGCACCCACATCTTGAATACTGTGTACAAATGTGGTCTCCTCATCTCAAAAAGGATATACTGGCATTAGAAAAGGTTCAGAGAAGGGCAACTAAAATTATTAGGGGTTTGGAACGGATCCCATATGAGGAGAGATTAAAGAGGCTAGGACTTTTTAGTTTGGAAAAGAGGAGACTAAGGGGGGATATGATAGAGGTATATAAAATTATGAGTGCCCTGTAGAAAGTGAATAAGGAAAAATTATTTACTTGTTTCCACAATAGAAGAAGTAGGGGCCACCCAATGAAATTAGTGGGCAGCAGGTTTAAAACAAATAAAAGGAAGTTCTTCTTCACACAGCTCACAGTCAACCTGTGGAACTCCTTGCCTGAAGAGGCTGTGAAGGCTAGGACTATAACAGGGTTTAAAAGAGAACTGGATAAATTCATGGAGGTTAAGTCCATTAATGGCTATTAGCCAGGATGGGTAAGGAATGGTGTCCCTGGCCTCTGTCTGTCAGAGGGGGGTGATGGATGGCAGGAGAGAGATCACTTGATCTTTACCTGTTAGGTTCACCCATTCCGGGCCACCTGGCATTGGCCACTGTCGGTAAGACAGGATACTGGTCTAGATGGACCTTTGGCCTGACTCAGTACGGCCTTCCTTATGTTCTTAATGAGTGCTCGCCCATCATCATCATTAGGCTCTGAACGTCATTTGAGACATTGTAAGTACGATGTGATATGAAAAAATGGAAGTTTGTAATGTACTAAAGCCAGAATTGCTGCAATAGGGTGCTGTGCTGAATGGAGAAAAAAAATGCTCTTGAGTCTGGATAAGACTTTTCACATGCACAAACTTGTTTGTATCAAAATTCCTGATATGATCTTGCAAATCTGTGCACCTGAAAATCCACCTCTCTGTCTCTTTACTATGAGTTATTACCAGTGGTCCAGTTTCTTTAGTTTACCCAGTAAGCTGGCTTTACGGGAGCAGATATAACAAGCTACCCATTTCTCACTGTAGTAAGCAAGAGGGAATACATGCCAAGACCTGACACATTTCACACCAATCACTGTGAAACAAGGCCAGCTTGTCACCATGGTTTGATGTTTTCTAGATTGCTGTGTTGATTGCATAACCAAAAATCAGCTGTAAGTTTTCAAAATGATTGGTGTTGATAAAGCTACCATTGGTTGTTCCTGATAGTTACAAAACAATACAAAATATTAAAGCACAGAGTTTGAGGACAGCAAATAGCCCAGTGGAAATGACACAAAAAAGTCTCTGAGCTGGATCAATCAGTTCTATCCCTTTCAAAGCAAAACTTCATTTTTATCACTCAACATTCCTCTCTCCCACAAAAACCCCAGACCTGGTTCATATGTTGTACTTTCTTCTGAACTGCCTTACCCGAAGGAAGAAGGGGAATTTCCGGCCATAAAAACCAACTCTGAAAAACTCAGGTTCCAAGCGCTGCTGTTCCATGATGTTATCATAATAGGTAGCTTCCATTTTCTGTGGACGGAAAAAACAGTTGATATCTAACTCAAAGTTCCTGCTACTGTTTCAGAATCTCAATCCACATTAGAACCTCATAATAATACTTTATATTTATGTTGTGCCTGTTATGTAAGGATTTCAGAACACTCATATATTACAGTAATTAAACAAAACTCCTGGGAAATGGGTAAGTTTAATTATCCCCATTTTATATTAAATTTTATCGGAGTTATTCATACACTTTAAGAAAGTGATTTGTTCAGGGTTTCAGAATTAGTTAGTGGCAACAATGGGATTAAAATCTAGATCTCCTGAATCCCAGTCATCTGTTTTAACCATATTCTCTCCCACAGATTAAACAGTGAACCAAAGGGAATGAAAGCGCAGGAAGTGGAGTTGGGCTAGACTATCTGGAATTCTGGACATCCATAAGTTTAACAGGAAGAAGGAAAAAAATGATTTGAGGGAAGGAAAAGGTATTTTTCTAGTGATAGTATGCTGGCTTGTGCCTAAAGCAGGCTCTCAGATTCCGTTGTCCAGCTGGACCACTTGCAATTCAAAGCTCAAAAAGGCTCACAGCAAGTTCACTATTAACAGTGGTTATTTTTTTGGAGAGAGGTATCCATTTTGGAATCCTAGCCTCCAGTGCAGGGGAACCTAATCACAACTTTGACGCAGACAGAAATCTGAGTCAAGGTTCTCAGTTCCTGCTTACACTAACCCTTCTTCTGAAAAAGAGGTACAGGTAGAATAAATGAACATACAGAATGATGTGGAAATTGAATGGAGAGAGACAGAAACTGGGGGAAAAAAAGAAGATGGGGGGAAACTCATCAAAGAAATTCACGTCTAATACAGATTTAGGAAACTGGAACCAAAAAAAAAAGTTTTGTTTTTTTCTAACAGAAGAGATGAGAATAAGAATCAGGTGAATGGCTGTTATCCACTAGTCAAGATTTTGTCACCTGACTGATTAAATCCAACTACTGAGGAAACAGCAATAATAACTAATCTACTGATGCAGTTTCAGGATAATGATACAATACTGAATTGGGCTTCATCACTGGACAAGCGTGCTCATCAAGCTGAGACTTAATTCACAAACACATAGCACTTTTTACTTTAGGATAATACTTGATATTTTATGTACATAAACCAGAATATGGATGAACCACAGAGTTTAAAATCCTTATTGATGCCTTGGTTAAGATTTTCTGATAAAAGCCGCGATAACACAAATTCACCTTGACAATTAAGTACTTGCTTTTACGAGAGAATCTACATGGTTGGCAGGAATACCATGAATTTCACTGTGCTTTGCATTGTATTTCTCTCTCTTAATCTTCTCATAAGCCTAGACTGACATGTTACTCTTGCTGCACTTAGAATAAATTTAATATAAAACCATAGCACTGAGGGGGAGACCAACTTGGCCACCAACAATGAAAATATATAAATAAATAAAATTTAATGCAGTAATACAAATATACATTATGTATTTGTGCTTGTGAGCACAGTTCATATTTATAAATTGAACTGTTGTCCATGTATTTATTGGTCATGTATTTATTGGTAATTACAGCTGGCAGGATCAGAAGTTACTTCAATGAGCCTATTTAGAAGAGTTATGTCTATTTGTTAGTAAAGGGTGCAGGAACAGATCTGTAATCTTGGCGGGGAGGGGAGGGGAAATAACATACTCAGAAAGGAGCCATCCTAACGGTGTGAGAAAGAATGTTTGTTTTTTAATTCAGACTTCTCCGACACTTCAGCAGCAATCACTAAGGAATGGATAAAGAGTTTGGAGGGAGAAGGGCTGGTTTCACTTACCCGAATCCAACTGAGGCTTTGATAATCATACAGATTTTCATACTGAAAGGCCAGCTCTCTGCACAGTGGGATTCCAAACTCCCAGCTCTGCAAAATCAAACCAGAATCAGACCAACTGGGATTCTCAGCCACAATTAAAGCTCTGAACAGTTAAGAATAGCGAAATGCATTTTTTGGGGAATTCATCAGAGATTAAAACCCAAGGAGCAAAAACACATGAAAATTCAATGCAATACAGGATTTCTATTAGGCTTCATATAAATGTCTGATGCAAGACATTTAGCAACTTGGTGCTAACAGATGCTTATGTTTCCACGAGCTTTACATGATTCTTAATTTACTAATCAGATCAGGAACTTCTTCAGAGAAAGATCAAGAGCTAACAAATAGGCTTACTGTTGAAAAAATAGAAAAAGAAGCTCTGTATAGCTATTCCAGCTTCTGCCTAAACCCCAATGGAACAGAGTCAGCTTTAATCATGGGGTTGGCCCTAGGTATCTGAAAGATTGCGTCTCTCTCCCTGAATATGACTGACCCCCACATTGACTGCTATTTTCCACAGAAACAATGATGTTGTCAAGTACTGGACAGAAGGAGAGTTTACTTATATGTACAGTAATTTGAGTTGTTTTAGATGATTTGTCCCTACGGGTGCTCCATTGTAGGATATGTGCATGCATTTACACTTTTGACAGGAGACTTTTATTAGGAATATCTGTAGGTCCATGCTTGTGCACTATACACGTTGTGCTCCAGGACCAGGGCATTTAGGAAGGGGCAGACCCACTAACTCTCCAGTACCTTCTCAACCATGAAGACTTCTAGACTCTGCAGCAGAGGGGAGGGAGGATAGTAGGTAGAGCACAGATAGGGACGATCCATCTCAAATATCTCATGTTACTGTATAGGCAAGTAACCTCTCCTTTTTTGAGTTATTGTCCTTGTCAGTGCTCCACTGTAGGAGACTCCTAAGCAGTAATTCAAGATGGACGCAGGTGCTGAAAAGATATATCTAAGATGGTTTGGAGGACAGCATCACTGAGGGCTCTATCAATCCTGGAAGCAGTTAGGATGGAGTAATGCTTGGAGGTGTGAGCTGAGGATCAGATTGTGACCCTGCAGATCTCCATGATAGGAATGCCTTTAAGAAGGGCTATGGATGTGGATTGAGCCCTGATATTGTTACTTTAGGTAGGGGATGCACCCCAACAGCTTCATAGCAGTCTACAATGCAAACTGAAACCCACTTTGACAGTCTCTGAGTAGAGCTTGGCTTGGTTCCTTTAACCTTTCAATGAAAGATACAAATAGTTGGGGGAAAGCCCTGAAAAACTGTCCTATCAAGACAGAAGGCAAGCACCCTTCTAATATCTAAGGCAGGGGTGGGCAAACCATGGCCCGCAGGCCACATCTGGCCTGTGGGACCTTCCTGCTTGGACCCTGAGCTCCCAGCCAGGGAGGTTCCCCCAGTCCCTCTCCTGCTGTCCTCTCTCCCCTGCAGCCTCAGCGTGCCGTGCCACCAGCACTCTGGCCGGCTGCTCCTGGGCATTGCTGCAGCAGTGTGGCTGGATCCAGTGGGGCTGCAAGCTCCTGTTGCTCTGAGCATCACGGTAAGCTCCTGCAGGGCTGCGTGTCTAGCTCTGGCAGGTGGCTGCCAGATACGCTGCTATGAGCGGCATGGTAAGGGGGCCGGGGGTCAGATAAGGGGCAGGGAGTCCCAAGGGGCAATCAGAAGACAGGAAGCAGGGGGTGGTTGGATGGAGCGAAGGTTATGGCGGGGTGGTTGTCAGGGATCGGGGATGTGGAGCTGGATAGGCGTGAGAGTCCCGGGGATCTGTCAGGGGTGCGGGTGTGGATAGGGGTCGTGGAAGTCAGGGGACAGGAAGCAGGGGAGTTGGCATGGGGGTGAGGTCCTGGGGGGCAGTTAGGGTGGGATGTCTCAGGAGGGGGCGGTCATGGGACAAGTAGCAGGGGGACTAAGATAGGGGATGGGGCCCCATGGGAGTAGTTAGGGGCGGGAGGTCTCTGGAGGGGGCAGTCAGGGGACAAGGAATTTGGGGTTTCGATGGGGTGGGAGTTCTGAGGGGGGCAATCAGGGGATGGGAGGTGGGTAGGGGTCAGATAGGGGGCGGGCCAGGCTGTTTGGGGAAGCACAGCCTTCCCTACCTAGTCCTCCATACAATTTTGCAATCCCGACATGGCCCTTGGGCCAAAATGTTTGCCCATGCCTGATCTAAGGTATGGAGGTTAGCTTCCTCTTTCAAGGTGTGCGGCTCAGGATAAAACACAGAAATGGCTGTCTTGATTGATATGGAACTCTGACAAGAACTTTGGCCAACAACAAATATGGGGGTGTAACAAAGGCTTGTCACAGTAAAAGATGGGGTGAGTGCTCCTATTTCCCCTATCCTCCTGGCTGAAGTGATGACTATCAGGAATGAAGTCTAGAAGAAGAGGCTAAGTAGCAGACAACTATCCATTGGTTTAAATGGAAGGTTCCTCACAGCACTGAGGACCAGGTTAAGGTTCCTTGGTAATGTGGAATTCCTGACATGAGGAAACAGATTGGATAAGCCTCTAAGGAGCCTGGCTATGGTAGGATGGGTAAAGATTGAAAACTCTTCAATAGGTGAGTGAAAAGTTGTACTAGTGGCCAGGTGTACTCTGATGGAGCTCTAGACAGTCCTAGGGCCTTCAAGTCCAATAGTTAATCAAGAACCTTCAAAGGGGGAGATTCTGAAAAGGCTATAAAATGGAAAGAGCACCAGAGGTGGAAGTATTTCCACTTTTGCAGGCAGGCTTTGCAGGTGGCTGGATTGCTCAAGAGTATGGATTGAACTTCTTGAGAGGACCCTGAGTTGGTTTATGGGGCCCATATCCTGTGTCAGGAAATCTGGTATGAGAAGAAGACACTGAGGCATTGTCAGAAAGCAGTGAAGCAGCTATAGGAACCACACTTGTCTCAGCCACTTTGGGAGATGCTCAGATACTATGATGATAAGGGCTTTATAAGTTGATATCTCTCAACCCTTATCTATCTTTTCTATTTAGATTATAAACTCTTTGGGCAGGGACTGCTTCTCCCTATCAGATTAACAACTACAGATAGTTAGGTGAGGTCTACACTGGGGCAGGGATTGACCTAAGATACACAACTTAAGCTATTTATCTTAGGTTGACTTACCTAGGCGTCCTCACGGCAGTGAGTCGACTGCTGCCACTCCCCATTCGACTCCGCTTCTTCCTCTCGTGGCGGAGTTCTGGAGTCGACGGGGAAAGCGCTCAGGGATCGATTTATCACATCTACACTAGATGTGATAAATCGATCTCCGATAGATCAATCACTATCCACCAATCCGGCAGGTAGTGTAAACGTGGCCTTAGATACTTCAATTGTTGCAAACAGGAGAATACTACATTGAGAGCAACATTAACGTAAATACGGCAGTCAGAATCTGACCTTACCATTTTTTTAATAGTAACTAAGGATATGTCTACACTGCAGTAAAACACCTAAAGCTGGCCACTGTCAGGGGACTTGGGCTTTCGGTGCGGGGATATACAATTGCAGTATTAATTTTCAGATCTGAGTTGGAGCCTAGGCTCTGTGAAGCTGCAAGGTGGAACGGTCCCAGAGCCAGGGCTCCAGCACAAGCCCGGGCTCCAGCACAAGCCCAGATGTGTACACTGGAATTTTATAGCTCTGCAATCTGAACCCCTTGGGCTGAAGTCTGCTGATAGGGATCAGCCACAGGTGTTCTGTTGCAGAGTAAACACACCCTAAAAGACCAGTAGTAATGAATGTGGATAGTATTTTTCTTGTTATATGCACCTTTATTTAAAAACCTCCAGACCACTTGATACAGTTTCACACCTCTCTTTATAAGGCTCTCCTAAATATCTCCTTTACCTTTTCTGCTCTCTCACCCTCAAAACCATGATGACCTCTTTATAACACAACATGACTAATTCTCCAAACAGGTATGTAGTAAGGGAGCACCCTAGGCACTTACATTCAGTTTATCTTCAGTTCTTAAATAGAGGATACATTATATCTATTTATTTAGGAAGTTTTAACAGGTTTACAAGTCGTTATGTAAACATCAGAAATAAAACCTTAGTTGCCAGAAAACTGAGAGATGCTATATCTTTTATTTGAAGAAGCTCAAAACATGGTAACTGAGATTTTGGGAACATTTAGAAAAGACAGCATAAATCCAAGAATTAAAAAAAAACAAAAATAACCATCCTAAATTTCTCTAGCTTTCGTGAATGGCAAAAACTAATACAGGAGTCTTTGCATCAGCTTTTTCAGGGTCTTTTTTGGTTGTCCTGGTAATATCTATAGCTTTAAATGATGAAAATCTTTTGCTGTGAAGACATGAGTTATATTTAGATAGTCAATAACACAACAGGAAACCAGCTGGAAGACCAGTTGCTTGAGTGCTCAGCATATCACTCAGACTTTATGATCTTACATTAATAGCATCTTTGCTGGGGGTTTCCAATTCAAATGAACTGATGCATTCTTATAGGCCAAAAATTTCCTTTTCAAATATTACATGGTTAAGGGTTTATATTTGCAATCCAAATGGCATTTATTTATCACACAAACATTTTAAAATTTCAATGTATGGACCCTTTGCCTCCTCAGATATTCTGGATTTATCTAAAAGAACAGCACAGAAAAATAAATTCTAAAGTAGTTTGAAAGGAGTAAGGGTCATTTTCTGACTCCAGAGATGCAGAGATCCAGCTGCGATGTTACAACTGAAGTTTATATGAACGTCTAATGTCTACTTTTAGATGTAGTACGGTGAAAAAATGGAAGCTATTCTTTTGACCTGAGCCTATAGAGGTCTTCCCCTCTGCTTTCATGTTCCTTTTTTTACCTGTGATCTGAATGCTATTATAATTGTATCTCAGTTTTCATTATTTCTACCAGCTCTGTCAAATGTACTTTGATATTACACCTGTCATCCTAAATCAAGCTCTCTCTTTCATTTAGATTTTAAACGGAGATATTCTATTGCACTGGGTGAACATTTTGTAGCTACAAATTGAGATACAAGGGAGGAAAACCCCAGGATATGAGTACTGTCTTCATCTTTTACAGAAGAGAGAAAGGGAGAGGGAGAGCGTAGATTTAAAAAGGATACAGAGAGAATAAACAGACAACTGAAGTGTGATGCTGTAATTCCACTCAAGGGGTACGGATACACTACCCGCCAGATTGGCGGATAATGCTTGATGTATCAGGGATCGATTTATCGTGTCTAGATGAGATGCGATAAATCGATCCCTGAATTGACTCCTCAGCTCCTCAGCTATTCACGTAGCTGAAGTTGCATGTCTTAGGTCGACTCCTCCCCCTCATAAGTTTAGCCCAGTCCAAGGATTCCGTCACACATGGAAGTGACCCTTAAAACAGTAGATCCCCTTGATTAAAATCTGTGACTTAAATGAGACTCATCTGTAATTTTATATAATACATAGATCTGAGTTCTAGCTGTAGGCCCTGTTCAAGTTTCTGTCCCCTCTCTGACATCATTCCTTTTTCCCCCTTCTCACCATGACTTCTTCACGTGTTCCTGATCCTCCACTCACCTTGTGCCTGATCTGTTTTTTACCTTCTACAGCCTCCTTCACTTACTGAGCATCTCTCATCTACCACCTTATTACAACCTTGCTCTACAGTGCCAGAAGTTCTTCACTGATTGACATCAAACACATTCAGGAGGCACTGATACAGCAAATCTCAAAATTCACAAACTGCAACATTTATTTACATGAGCTGCAGTTGATTTATGTGGGAGATTTTCAAAGGTGCTCAGCATGCACAGTTGGGGGCAGACATTCAAAAGATCTCAGAACTCAGTATGATGAGCTCTTTTGGAAACTTGGCTATTTATTTTGGAGCACAAATGTCAACTGAGCTCCAGTTGTGGGTACTGGGGATTTGAACATGCACTCTCTTGAAAATCTGGCTTTGCACCCCTGCTCAAAACAGTCAGGGAGAAGAATGTACACTCAGATGTCATAAATAGGATGGGCTTCATTAGGCTATTAAATATTGCTGATGGGGGGGCTAGCAGTGGACTTGATGCAAAATGCTGCTTAATTCACTGTCTTTAAGCTAACAAAGGCTCAATAGCGTCTAAGGTGCTGTCACTGAATATTTGGGTTTGAGAACAGCAAAAAACCTCTCTTAAATCTTGATTTCCAGCATAAAGGTTACATTTCTGACCTTGGCTAATAACATACCAACTAACTGTACCTTAGGGATGAAGGAAAAAGACAGAGAAAAGGATAAAAAATGTCTGCCAGCAAGAAGCTGGAGACTTTATTGAATTCCCTTCTTCTTTCTCCAGCTCTGCTGTACCTGAAGAGGTTACAACTTGGAAGCTGATAGACTCATTGCCAAAGAAAGCAGAGAAGATGCAGTCAAGCCTAGATGAAGTATTTCAATACTGAGAAATAAGGCGGAATCACTAGAATTCACATTTACTGAGAGAAAGTTGAAATCCTCAAATGTGAAAATGATACACAAGTTTTATAACACAGAATGGTGACCGAGATCCGAGAGATTAAAAAAAATCTATTAAAACAAGGTTTTTGCAGAAATTGCAGACTAGACACAGAAAATCAAGCCAGTGCCTAAAATCTTAGCACTACTGGCTTCTTGATATACAAACTTATTAAGGACAGAGTGGAAGTGATGGAACAAAAAACATCTTTTCTGCAGCCTGGGTGGGGTTAATGTGGCTTTAAGCCACTTTCGCGCCTTTCCAGTTCTGGGCTGCTCCATAGGCTGAAGAGGTTCTCAGCCTCAGAACCAGGGGGTTCTCAGAAAACAGGCCATAACTGCTGTCTTCCTCAATTTCTGTGCTGGAGGAATTCTCCCCCGCTGTATTCAGGGGTTTTATATCCCCTTTATGCTACTTCAGACCTTTTACACAGTGTAAAGAGGCTAGAATGGGATGCGAATCTCACCCCCATAGTGCTGCTAAGGAAACTCTTATAAAGGACAGACAGAACAAATTACAGCAAGCAGCACAATAGCAGCCACTGGTTGTAGAGACAAAGGCTTCTTCTGGAAGCCCAGAAAAAAAAAGAGCTAACAGAAACTGATAGCTACAAAATTCTGCTATTCCCTGATCTGAGCCCTGCTACACAGCAATGGCAAAATGTGCTGACTAGTGTCAAAAGGACTTTGCTGCTCAAGAAATTTCAGTTTCACTCCTGTTTTTAGCAAAACCCAGGAAAAAATACTTGTTTTGGGGAGCTAATTCAGTGATTCAGTTACTGTCTCAAGTAAAAGGAAGAAGGCATACAGCAGACAACCCCATAAATGTCCATCTGGAAGAACACTACAAGCCTAATAGTTCAAGAACCAGTAGTACTTTTGTTATATTGTCTCATACAATCGATAACATGTGAAACAAGACCTTACTAACCTTTAATAGTTACAGCATACACTATTTTATTTATATGCTCTCTGTACTCTTTGGCTAATCAAGTAGTCCTGAGATACTAGCTGAAGTAGATAAATCCGTAGAATGTAGTTGGCTAAATACTGAGAATATCTGAAGCTTTATAGAGGGGGTGATAGTCAGTTTTACAACACAAGATCACTACCGTGAGAACAAAGTATTTCTTTATTAATGTAACAAATTCCTTGTAAATACCCCACTCCCTTCCCTCGGTAAATTGAAGATAGACTTTTTCCATTATAGCTACATGCAGTATGTGTCTTTGCCAAAGAACATAGAATCATAGAATATTAAGGTTGGAAGAGATCTCAGGTGGTTATCTAGTCCAATCCCCTGCTCAAAGCAGGATCAACATCAACAAAATCAACCAACAGCTTCTTCAGTTACCGTGGCCAACGAAGAACTAAATGAAATATTAATCCCATTCTCTGTATGATGCCGTGGTGTTTGTGCCACTGCCCTCCTGGGTGAAAAAACCCCACCAGCAACAAAAAATCCTTAAAACTCAGGGAATTCTGCTAGTCTTGCCCCGTGGAGGAGTTTTTAGAGAATGGAGACAATGTAGACAAGGGGATAATCTGGTCTTTAATTTTTACAAAATTGTATAAATACCCTCTAAAACTCACCTAATGAAATCATCCAGAGGTATCATAACACAAGGGAGCATAGTTCATATATCACTACAGTAGTTTTAAAATTTGTTTATTTAGTGTCAGAAAGATAAGTCAAATAAGTGACATTTGCAAATTGCATTTTGTTCTGAGCCAGTGAATGGATAATGGAGTCCAATTGGAACCCCAAACCTGTGAGTAAAACAGCAGCTTAGGTGAGGAGGATTAGTCTTTAGTTTTCAGTGCGACCTAAATTCCACTGACCATTCATATTTAACCCTGAAGATCAGAAAACAATCAAATCTTAACATGAATCACAATACATATAAATGGACATTTTCAGCGCTTTCTACAAAGAGAAACTTTTTAGAAATGAAGAAATTGAAATTCGCAGGGCTCTTTATCATTCTAGTGATTCAGAATTTGGATAGAAGGTGCAGAAATTTGCTGGATTATTTTTTCTGGGTCTAACTCATCTAGTTCTGAGTTTTATGTTTATTCCTTCTCGTTTTCTCAGCTACTCTCTAGCTATCTGCTGTTTAGTCTAGAATGCTGAAAGCCCACTTATCACAGCCTAAGATTTTTTAGTATACTACTTAATTGAAAAGATGGGTTGGGAGGGAAAAAAGCAAGTCAAGGAAATCGAAGGAAGATGTTGGAGGAGAGCAGCAGTTGGCATACCTTCCCTTTGTTGAAGTAGTGGATAATCTTCCGGCACAGCCCCTCCTTACGTTGCCACTCTGTCTGTGATGGGTAGTGCAGGAACTCTCGCAGAGGTCTGTCCTCCCACTGAAGTAGCTCACAGTACAGAAGCAATGTAAATGCAGCCTCTGTAAGAACAGCAATCAGTGAAGACTGAGTAAATTACTACAAGTAAATACAATTCATGGGTTTGATTTGCACTTGGATTCTTCAAGCAAATCATGATCTGAAATTTACCTACAGAATAACCCAGTGGGGAACAAAGTGCTTGAAAACCAAGAACCCCTTTCTGAAACATCTGAGAGGTGGAAGCTACTTGGTTAGTGGATCAACAACTTCATGCTGTAGCACGACAAAGATGACATGTCCTGGGCACTCAGCAAAAAATGTGTTGGATTCCATTCCTGTCTTCTGGTCAGGGAGCTAACATGATGGATTTTCGCAACTGCTTTCTAACTGTAGCACCAATTACACTTTCCTGGCTTTTTGATGAATGATCTCTGAAGTGGAAAAAGCACCTTACTAACGTTTGTACTTTCCCCTTCAAAGTCATCTTTCTGACTTCCTCAAGTTCCCCAAAGTTGTGCAGATGTATACAATTTAAAAATAGATTCTCATCTTTCAACTGAGATATAAACATACCAACATATCAGGCTGCTAATGTTTTTATGATTCATTTCTCCGTAGGTTTTCTCCTTCTCTTGTAAACACCTCCTGAATAGGATACATGACTAACATGTGGATTCTGCCAATATCGAATACTAGCGAAGGGCTACCATCCACAAGGTCTCTTCAGCATCCTTCTTCCTTAAAGTACTGTTTCAAAATCAACCTTCTTGCTGGGTTTTTTAATTTATAAACTGGTCTTTTTCTTAAATAGCATCAAAGCAAGTTGATTAGCAGTAAGAAACAACAGGGCTTCTAACTCTTCTAATTAGCAGTAGTCGATCTTCACAAAAATTTCTAGAAAAGTATTCAATGAATATTCAAGGAGAATATTGGGAGACTCAACACTTCTGGCATAGATTCTAACAGCAGACCCGGAAGAAAGCCTCCTCATTACTAACCAGTGTAGTTCTCAGCCTGTAAGTGCATGTCACATAGCTTGTGGATGTAGCGGATATACATCTCTTCTTTGTTAATTTCAGATTTATAAAAGTTCTGAAAAAGAGTTGAAAATTAATATTCAGAAACAATCTTGAGATACTTTGTCAGTGTAAAATATCCCCCTACTTCCAGGCAGCTAATATAAGCTGCATATAATACGAAGAAAGTGAATTAATAATACGAAAGATTAGGCCCAATACTGCATTAAACTGGTGTAAATGAGGAGTAACTCCACTAACTTCAATGACGTTATGCTGGACTTAACATGAGTGTAAAGGAGAAAAGAATCTGGCCCATTGTATCCATACAAATGTGAGAGTGAAAGAGCAAGGTACAAGAGAGTGAATGCCCACAAATATGTACTGGTGATTCATTCCCTCTGCACTCTAAAAATACTACTGCCATCTCTAGAATCTACAGAAAAGGAGATGTGAGTGGGGGAGTGTTTGTACAGAAGGAGAGTAAAGAGGAGGAAGGGAAAATGATAAAATGCCTGTAGAAATATTTTTTTACTAAGAGTCACACTTGCTCATTTGCTGTGCTCTCTTGCCTCCTGTCTCAGTGGAACCATTTTATTACACTACTGTAAATTCAAAATGAAAAAAAAACCCCCTAAATTTTCAGTTACAGAATGCTGAGGCTACTAACCCCCTGCAGATCATAATACCTAACCCTTTCCATTCCAGATTAAAATACTGTGCATAAGATCATGATGTGTAGGTCAATAACATAAAAAAAGACAGTGTTCTTGCCATCAGGTTGACCGTGCAGCCAATCTTCTTGTTTTCTGTTTCATCTCCTTTCATGCAGTCCCTGAAAAGAGAAACACTGTTGAGACATTTAGACTACAAGATCACGTTTCTTAACTAAAGAGGAAGCTGTTTTAGAACCAGAATTCTCTCAGATGCCAAAACAATAGTTAAGGCTAACGTTTATATTTAAAGCACCCCCCCAAGAAGAGACTCCATACAGTGTAGATCTAAAGAAGTTATTTAAGGAAGTTAGTCTTCAAATAAGCTTTATTTGTAAAGTTAATTTAGTGCCATTAAAAGGTTCTGAATTGAGTGCCTTAGAGATTGAGACCTTCCATTTTTGCATGCAGAAGGTGCAGTACGAGCAGTGGCAGTGCCCGGTTCTTCAAAGTGCACCGATAACATGCCACAGCCCTGATCTCGAAGGACCACCTGTAAAGGGAGGAGTTCAGTCTTCAGGGTCATTCAGACTTTGTCTTCTGCTGAGATGGTGGTGTTTATTGGCTCCCATGCACTAGGAAAGGGACTGCGATTACTTTCTAATTTTAAAGGGGATCCTGAACAGGCATCAGATGATTATGGCCTATAATCACGAACTAAAAACCTATTGTAGAAGTGAAAAGCTCTGCACCCATCAAGTATCCAGATTTAAATATTCCAGCAGTCTAAGTTTCCAGCAATTCTTGGAAATGATTTACAGCTTAGCACCATAAAAGTTAATCTTTAGTACTAAGTAAGCTTGACTAGAATGACTTTTATAAATTTGCAAAGAAGAGACAAAATAACTTCTAAAGCCAGTGACATGGCAGAGGCTGTTGGGGACCACTGTGTCAGCGAACTGGTGGCCAGACACTTTCAGCTATCAGAAACAATTAGCAGTCTTCCATTTCATGGCTAGACTTGCTCCGTGTGTGACTTGCAAAACTATCACAACTCAGACTATTTGTCTGCTAACAAATGCTATACTGAGAGAACAGGCATGGCCTATTACAGCATGTTGGTGGAACACACTTGAAATGTCGCTGCCAGATTAATTTAAATTAAAAAATTGAGGATTGTTACTTGAATTAAATATGAACATTAATACTACAATCAATATAGTAGATCCTGTGTTGTTTTAACAGTAAATTCAATTAAAATAGATGTCCTTATATTTTACATTTTCAGTTTTTTGTTTTGATGAGTAACTGCATTGCAGAAGTTTTCAGGGAATAAAAAAACGGTTACTCACCTCTCCTAACTATTCTTTGAGATGTATTGCTCACATCCATTCCAATTAGGCGTATGCGCACTGCATGAACAGTTGTCTGAAAGGTTTTCCTCTAGCAGCACCCATCAGGTCGGTTGTGGAGCCCCCTAGAGTAGCATCTTCATGGCGCTCAGTATATGATCCTGCCAACCCAGCACCTCCTCAGTTCCCTCTTGCCGGTTACTCCAACAGAGGGGAGGGCAGGGGGGTTTAGAATGGATATGAGCAACACATCTCAAAGAACAATACTTATGAAATATAAGTGACCGTTTTTTCTTCGAGTGATTGTTCATATTGATTCCAATTAGGTGACTCCAAGCCTTACTTAGGAGGTGGGGCTGGAGTTAAGGAAATGCTGATTGTAGCATCGCTCTGCCGAAAGCCACATCATTTCTGGCGTGCCAGACGATGGCGTAGTGAGAGCTGAAGGTATGTATCAAGGAACAGGTTCCTGCCCTGCAGATTTCCTGGATCAGGGCCTGGGCCAAGAACACTGCTGATGAGGCCTGGGCCCTCATGGAGTGTGCCATAACAGCCAGGGCCAGTATTTTGGCCAGCTCGTAGCACGTGTGGATGTATGATGTGATCCAGGAGGATATTATTTGAGATGAGACCATGAGCACTTTCATTCAGTCTGCCACCACTATGAACAACTGGTTCGATTTCCAGAATGGCTTAGTGGACTCGATGTAGAAAGCTGGTGCTCACTGAACATCGAGGGAGTGCAGCCTCTGCCCCAGGTTAGTAGCATGAGGCTTAGGGTAAAAGACAGGCAGGAAAATGTCGTGACTGGTGTGGAAGTGCGACATCACCTTGGGTGAGACCTGAGTTGAGGGCCTTTAGCTCAGACACCCTCCTTGCAGAAGTAATGACTATCCAGAAGGCTACCTTCTATGTCATATACAGAAAAGAGCAAGTTGCCAGTGGTTTGAATAGGGGCCCCATGAGCCTGGAGAGGACCTGGTTATGGTCCCACGCAGGGACAGGCTGCCTAATCTGGGGATGTAGGCAGTCCAGACCTTGAAGGAAGCGACCAACCATAGGGTTGGAGAAGATGGATTGACCAGATGCTCCTGGGTGGAAGGCCAAGTTCAGCCATGAAGCTTCCAAACCCTCAGGTGGCAGGACCACAGGATATTGATATGAGCAATCATTTGAAGAAGAACTGGAGGTTTTGTCATGTGAGTGGGGACAAACTGGGGCTTCTGGCACACGAGCATAAGAAATTATTTGAGACTGTTGAATAAAGCACATTAGCCAAATGTTTCTGTTACAATGATTAGCAGCAAAACAGTCAATTATTAAACTGTCATCTTTAAGTTCCAGAGATAACAGTCCACTGAGGTGAATGGGACAGTTCATTATTGTTTCATTAGGTCTGTTTACATTCTGTTCACACTTTCAAGATTTTCTTTACAATCATTAAGGTTAGCTTTTTTTTTTTAAATGAATAAAAGTTGAGAATCACGTGAACACTATCTGCTGCACTGAGCATGGTCACTGAGTCATGGAATACATGGGGTCCTGCTTTTAAGAAAGTCTCCCTTAGCTGAGTTAGAAGGTACTGTGGTAGACTGTGATGAATCAGGGCCAAATATTATAAGAAAAGAGTAAAATCAATAACTTCCAACAGTTCTATAGTCCTTTAGCTTCATCATCAAGTAAACTAAAGACCAGTTTCTTCATTCTGACAATGTATCAAGAATGAACAAGAAGTAAATGAGAACGTGTGCATTCACTGTCTTAATTCAGAAACCACAGTTCTGTGTAATGGTTGCTCTCACATTACTCCATAGCACTGAATTAACCAACTGCAGGGTGACCAGATGTCCCGATTTTATAGGGACAGTCCCAATATTTGAGGCTTTTTCTTATATAGAAGCCTATGACCGCCACCTCCTGTCCCGATTTTTCATGCTTGCTGTCTGTTCACCCTGACTGACTGCTTCAAAACCAATACAAAACAGTTTTCTATACAAAAAGAATTTGGTGCATTACTAATTCTGTACACCCTTTTTGCACAATACTAGAATACTTATATTCAGAACACTTTACTGGTGTGACCAGGTACCTGTAGTCAAGGAGACGCTCCATAAGGCGAGTAACTGATGTAACAAAAGAGACGCCAGTCTCCCGCCACGTCTCTTGTTCAATCTTCTCCAGAAGGCTGTTTGGAAATGAAGAGGTAGCATATGAGGCTTCCCTGGAAACAGCCAGGGGCAACTTTGTTTCCCTTTCATACAGAAGGCTGACAGAATTACAGTCTTACCTGGGGTAGGGCCCAAAGAGCTGGGTTCTACTCCATGCAGCATGAAGCAAAGACAAGAAAAGATGGAATTGGCAGCAAAAGATAAAATTTCCCATCACAACAGCACTTCAAAAATAGGAAACAGAACACTGCACGTAACAAAAATTAGTTCCCAAGCTGCTAATGGTAGCTGCTTATAGCAGTATTTAATAGTAAATTCAATTAAAATAGATGTCCTCATATTTTACATTTTCAGTTTTTTGTTTTGATGAGTAACAATCAAATGAGTATTTGATGAGTAACATAGCAATGGAAAGCTATGACTGGGAAGGAGCCTAAACCCACTGTAACACATTTTATCTCCTCAGTTAAACTGTTAAATTCTGATCTCTAATGAGCAATCCCAGTTCAACATCTTGCATCACAACTGTTATCAGAGAGATCATCAGCTGCAGCAAGGGAAACAGAACATTGTTCTTGCCAGGTAAACAAAAAGAAAAACAAATTTTCCATTATTTTCTTTTCAAATGTATTTGCCATTTTTGCACGTACACTGATGGAGCCAAACTTCCAAAAAGTGTTTTCCATTTGTGTGCACTCAAATATAAGTGCATACTTTCTGAGTATTAACATAAAAGTGCACAGGTTATAGATTTACCTGCATACCCAAAACGATGGGTGTGCACAAGTAAATTCTATAAATTCCATGCAAAGGTGTTGGTGCACCCAAAATGCATGTAGATGTTTGTATGCCTCAAGCTGCATGCACATAAATGGAGACTGGACTGAGATTCTTTCGAAAATTTGCCCTGTATTCTGCTACTGATCTGAGAGGGACCACTGGATCAATTAAAGAGTCAGGATTTAACTTAGTGGAGATCACAGAGTGGGTCACAATATATGCCTTCAAACCAAGATCAGCATCCACCAAGGGAGGCATTTGAAAATCAGTCTTGGACATGGCTCAGCACCCTAAAACTAACAATGTGGGAGGAGCAGATCTTGAGATTTCAGGTTAGCCTCCTATTATCATTATTGTTTCTTGGGCTGGAAGGGACTAAAAATGCTGTGCACTGATAGGCTTTGGAGGGAGCAGTTTCCAACTTTCAGTTATGTATGATCTTCAAGAGTAAGGTAAGCAAAGGGAGAAAATGGAGGGAAATCTTAGATGCCCCAGAACAGGTTGAACTGCTTGATGGTTTAGCTGGCTCTCTGAACCGTCTGAAGACTATGACTTCACACACTGATGTCACAAAGCTGAGCACTGACTCATCTAGTGTGTCTGTGATAGAAACATGGACATCACTTGGACACTGTATACTGTAACCTATGCAGCATCAGTACTAGATTTCATTGCATGAAAGATTCAAAAAATATATTTTTATATTCTTGTCAGTGTAAAAGAGATGATAAGCTTTTTCATAGCCTCTCTCTGATTTGTGGCCAATGCCCCATGACACGATAACCTGTCAGAAATCCCTGTTCATTACTGTATTCTGAGGGAGGCCACGTACATTGCTGGTACTTTACAATGGATCATTATTTTGAAATTTCACCAAGCCTTCTAAAAGTGACCTTGTAACATGCAAGATGAAGGGATACTGGCATTGCTTACAGTAGGCTGAAGAGCTCCCTGTAGTTCTCATCTCCTTTTCCTTCTGATACCAAGCTATCCAGCTTATCAATCAATTCAGCTTCCACCTGGATCAGCGAGAAATGATGGGTTAGAAATTAACTGTGTTTGCAGAGAAGGTAAATTTCAAACATTAAGAAAGCTAAGATAATATTTTATGGATAATTTCTTATGCTCTGCAAGTTGTCTGATTTTATGGATGGATGATTTCTGCCCTGATACAAAAAAAGCATCTGAAATAAAACAGACCCCTTTAAAATCTACAAAATAATGGCTTGGTGGATTCAGTGAAACAACTGGCCTCATGTGGGTCAGTGGAAGAGGTGGAATATAGAGCTCAATTATCATCTTGTTGAGCAGAAGGCTAAAATGCGCTTCCTCGTGGAGATAAGAATCAGAGAAGTAGCAGTGTTAGTCTGGAATTGCAGAAGTGACAAAGAGTCCTGTGGCACCTTAAAGACTAACTAAAGTTTTAGAGCATAAGCTTTCGTGGGCTAATACCCACTTCGTCGGATACAAGCCAACGTTAGCTTGCATCCGACGAAGTGGGAATTAGCCCATGAAAGTTTATGCTCTAAAACTTTAGTTAGTCTTTAAGGTGCCACAGGACTCTGTCACTCCTGTGGAGATAGGCTTTTTGTTTCTTACAGGAGTCCTTGTCAACCACTTTATTTGTTTTTATCAATACCCAGATGTGGACTTCCTATAAATGAATGTATCAAGTAGAATCTTACCCTGTCCTACCTGTCAGTAACAGGAAAAAAACTTGTTACCTACCTTTCGTAAAAGACAGTTACCTTTTTTGAAACTGGTGTTCTTCGAGATGTATTGCTCATGTATATTCCATATTAGGTGTGTGTGCTCACCACATGCACTGGTGCTGGAAGTTTTTGCCTCCGTAGTTTCCATAGGGATCCAGCTCTGGTGCCCTCCGGAGTGGCGTCCGCATGGTGCTGCCAGCTCCCCAACCCTCAGTTCCTTCTTGCCAGAAACTCTGATAGTAGGGAAGGAGGGCGGGTAATGGAATGGACATAAGCAACACATTTCGAAGAACACCAGTTACGGAAAAGATAACTGTCTTTTCCTCTTTGAGTGCTTGCTCACGTCCATTCCATACTAGGTGAGTCCCAAGCAGTACCCTCGGAGGTGAGTACAAGTTCATGGACATATTGATTGCAACGCAGGTCTGCCGAACCCAGTGTCATTTCTGGCCTGCTGAGTGATGGCATAACAATCAGTAAATGTGTAAACAGGACCACATTGCAGCTCTACAGATGTCTTAGATAGGGATATGCCCCAGGAAGGCCACTGAAAATGCCTGTGTTCTCCATGAGTGGGCTTTGACAATCGGCAGTGGCAGAACCCCCGCCAGGTCGTAACAGGTCCTTATGCATGAGAGAATATAATTGGAAATCCTCTGCAAGGACGCAGGGTGACCCTTCATCCTATCTGCTGTAGCGATGAAAAGTTGAATTGATTTACAGAAAGGCTTGGTACTTTCTACTTAGAAAACCAAGGCCTTCCAGACATCCAGGGCGTGAAGACACTTCTCTTCACTGGTCTTGTGCACTTAGGGACAGAACACTGGGCGGAAGATGTCCTGGTTCACATGAAAGGTGGAGGCCATCTTTGGCAGGAAGGCCGGGTGGGGCCACAACTGAACCTTATCTTTGTAGAAGACAATGTTTGGAGGTTCTGAGATCCAGGCTTTAATTTTGGAGACCTGTCTTGCTGACATTGCCACCAGGAACGCAACAAGTGGGAAAAGGAGCAGGAACCCAGCAGCTCAAAGGATGGGCCAGTGAGCCTAGAGAGGACCAAGTTAAGATCCCACTGCGGGAGAGGAGCCCATACCTGCGGGAAGAGTCTCTCAAGCCTCCTCAGGAATCTGACCATCATGTCATGGGAAAACTCAATCTGTCCTTGGATCAGCAGGTGAAAAGCAGAGATGGTCGTGAGATGCACTCTAATGGAAGTGTGCGCCAGCCCCTGGTTCCTCAAATGGAGCAGGTAGTCCAGGACAGACTGTATGGAGGAATGCGAGGAAAAGATGCCCCGTTCGGATGACCAGCGGGGAAACCTCGCCCACTTGGCCAGGTAAGTCAGTCTAGTTGAGGGCTTCCTATTTTCCAGGAGGACTTGTTGGACTCCTCCCGAACAGGTCTGCTCCTCCAGGTTCTGCCATGCAGCAGCCACATCAAGAGGTGGAGGGACCCGAGGCTGGGGTACAGGAGTCGACCGTGGGCATGTGACAGCAGCTCTGGTCAGTTGGGCAAGGACTAGAGAGGGGCCACTGACAGGCTTGTGAGCATGCTGAACCAGTGCTGGCGAGGCCACGCTGGGATGGTCATGACGACCTGTGTGTTGTCTCTCTTGATCTTTGCCAGGGCCCTGCTGATAAGTGGAATCGGAGGAAATGTGTAGGGAACAAAGGGGGTCAGGCTTCGTGACCACAACAGGAGAAAGGCATCGGAGAGGGAGCCCTTCCTCAGACCTCACCGAGAACAAAACCAGTGGCATTTCCTATTCTGTCTAGGAGTGAACAGGTCCACTTGGGATGTTCTCCCCCTTTGGAAGATCATGCAGGCTACTCTGGATTGAGTGACCACTTGTCGTGAGAGGAGAAGCACCTGCTAAGCTGGTCAGCCAGTGTATTCCTGATGCTGGGAAGGTGACAAGCTTCCAGGTAGATCTCCTGGCTAATGCAGAAGTCCCATAAACAGAGTATCTCCCGACAGAGAGCTGACGAGCGCACTCCCCCTTGCCTGTTGATGTAGAACATTGAGGCTATGTTGTCCATCGGGACTCGTACCAACTTGCCCGACAGGTGAGGCAAGAAGACTGCGCGTGCCAGCTGGACTGCTCAGAGCTCTTTGATGTTTACATGTAACTGTGCTTCATCTGGGGTCCACATCCCTTGAGTCTGGAGGACACCGATATATGCCTTCCAGCTGAAGTCTGAACCCACTCCAGGACTGTTCCGTGGTTGGTCCACCACTGAAGCGAGGTAAGTATTGCCTGGGGAATAGTAATGATCTTTTCCAGGGGGTCTCAGGACTGGGAATAGACCGTCATCAGCCACTTTTGCAGGGGCTGCATCCGGAGCCTGGCATGGAGAACCACGTAAGTGCATGCTACCTTATGGCCTAGCAGGCACATACAGACCCTGGCTGCAGTTAGACAGAACGTGGAGACTTCTGTGATAAGATTCGTCAACGTGTGGAAGCTTTCCAGTGGCAGGAATGCCCTCGTGCAGGTCGAGTCGAGGACCGCTCCGATGAACTCTATCCTCTGCACTGGCACTAACATAGACTTTTTGTTGATTACCAGTAGACACAGAGAGTGACACATAGATTAAAGCACCACGACATTCCTTTGCACTTGAGACCTGGAACTGTCCTTAAAGACCCAGTCATCGAGGTACAGGCAGATCAACAAGGTATGCTGCTACCACCAACATGCACTTAATGAACACCCTCAGTGTGGTTGCCAGGCCACATAGGAGGACTGCCAAACTGGTAGTGGTGGGGCCCCAAACATAAACTGGAGGAAGTGCCTATGTCCTTAAAGGATCGTTATATGGAAGTATGTGTCCTTCAAGTCAAGGGCGGCATACCAGTCTCCCAGATCCAGGGAGGGCATAATAAAAACAGAGAGATCATGTGGAACTTTAGCTTCTTTAGGTACTTGTTGAGGTCTCACAAGTTCAAGATGGGCCACAGACCACCCTTGGCCTTTGGGATTAAAAAGTACTGGGAACAGAACCCTTGTTCCTGTGCTTGAGAGGAACTTCTTCCACCACATCCAGCTGTAGCAACCTCTTTACCTCCTGCGTGAGGAGACTCTCATGAGTGGGGTCCCTAAAGAGGGATGGGGAAGGTGGGTGGGAAATAGGGGAAGAAAAGAACTGGAGTGTATAACCCTGTTCCCACTGTGCTGAGGACCCTTCCATCTGAGGTAAAAGCCATCCAGGTAGGGAGGAAGAGGGAAAGGTGGTTGGAGAACATTGGGAAAGATGGATCTGGGGAACAATCTGGTAGGTCACCCTTAGGCGCACCATCAAAATGACCGTTTGGTCCCCCAGTTATTATGAGTCGAGCCCAACTGGGCAGAGGGTGGAGGTGGGTGGCTCGGGCAGCATTTTTAGTTCTTTGCTTGTTTATGGGGCTGGTCCTGCCGAGGCTGGCTCCCCTGGCACTATGGCTCCTGCAGTTTTAACTGCTTACACGCTGGGACTGGGACATAGAGACCCAGGTTTTCAGAATGGTATGGGAGTCCTTGAGAACATCCCTGTTTGCTCTTCAAATAGGGACTGGCCGTCAATAGGAAGGTCCTGCACAGACTGCTGGGCCTTGATGGACAACCCGAATGGGACTCGGAGCTACTATTGGCCAGTTGCTGGGAAGATCGTCCTGAGTAAGGCAATCTTCCTTTTGGAGATGGGCCATGATGGCCCAATGATCGGTGGTGTCTCGTGTCTGATCAGTCCTGGCATTGGGAACAGGCCCTTGGAGACAGTTGGGGCCATTCCTGAAGTTCTTGCTGCAGGGTGTATGCTTTAGAGGGTCTGCTCCAATCTACTAGCACACCTCAAGTACCTTGATCGGTGCCCCCTGTGCAGGGCCTAAGCAGTGCTCTGCTGAGGCTGCCTCTCCAGTGTTGAGAGGCGGCTGTGGGCAGGCCATCCATCTTGATAGGGAATGGTACCACTGAGGTGAGGACACATGCAGAGGTCCCAACTTGGGTTTTCCCCAAGACCACAGTACCATGGGAGGCGGTGAGGGCAGCACTGGGAGCGTCAGGATCTCCTGAGCTGCTTGAAGTGCTTCGGGCATCGATGGCACCAGATGCTGGCTGGGGCCTGCACCACTATCTGGAGCCGCAGGCAAAGCATGGGATGGCCTGCACCACTCGACTTGAGCTAGAACCCAAATTCCTGAGGGGGATGTTGAGTTGCCCAGCATGGACTTTGGCTCATTTCCTACCCTTTGCCTTCCCTTGTCAGAGGTAGAAGATCTTCCCCTCAGTCTTTGTCATGTAGCTGAGGTTATGTATCTTAGGTCAACCCTCCCGCCCCCACGCTAGTGTAGGCCAGGCCTCAGATAGATATTGTGCTCCTTCTTTGTCCTAGGTTTGAAGGACTTGCAGATATGGCACTTATCACTTATGTGCCCTTCGCCTAAGCACCTTAGGCAGCTGGTATGTGGATTGCTGATGGGCATAGGCTGTTTGCAGCAATCGCAGGGCTTCAAGCCTGGGGACCATGGCATGCCCCAACCCCTGTCTGGGACTCATTTGTAACTAACAAAGAGTTTGAGAACTACTACTAAAGGTAACTAAGAAACTACTAACTATATACAACTATTTTATAGGATTTCGAAGTTTGTAAGAACTAAGACCAAAACAATGCTAGCTAAAGCAGTAGATACGCCCGCATAACTCAGTCGGTGGAACATCAGACTTTTAATCTGAGAGTCCAGAGTTCAAGTCCCTGTTTGGGAGCAGAAACTTTGTTGGGTATTGGTCCTGCTTTGAGCAGGGGGTTGGACTAGATAACCTTCTGATATTCTATGTTCCAGCACTGTCACTGGCAGCAAGAAGGAACTGAGGGTGGGGCATGCCAGTGGTGCCCCTTATACCATAGCATGCCATGTGGGCACCACTCCATAGGCTGCCAGAGGCAATACTCTACGGATACTGCTGAGGGAAAAACTTCTGGCATCAGTGCATGTGGTGAGCACACACACCTAATATGGAATGGACATGAGCGAGCACTCGAAGAACTACTGTTGTTCTTCAAGCCGTGTTGCTCATGTCCATTCCATTCTAGAGGTGTGTGCATGCATGTGCACAGTTGGAGATTTTTGATTTAGCGGTATCCATAGGGTTGGCTGTAGTGCCCTCTGGAGTGCCGTACTCATGCGGTTATATATAGGCATTGCTGGCCCTACACCCTTTCAGTTCCTTCTTGCCAGCAACTCCTCCAGAGGGGCAGGAGGGCAGATAATGGAATGGATACGAACAACACATCTCAAAGAACAACAGTTATGAAAGGTAGGTAACTGTTTTTCTTCTTCAAGGGCTTGCTCATGTCAATTCCATCTAAGTGACTCACAGGCAGTATCTTTGGAGTTCACAGTTGTACGGCTTGCAACACCAGTCTACCAAAACCAGCATCTTCATGGAGCTACCGGGTAAGTGTGTAATGAGATGTAAATGTGTGGATGGTCCTGCAGATATCTTGGATCGGCACTTGGGCCAGGAAGGCTGCTGCCGAGGCTTGTCCTCTAGTCAAGTGGGTGGTTACAATTGCTGGTGGAAGCACTTTTGCCAGATCATAGCAGAAAAGGATGCAGGTGGTGATCCATGATGAAATTCTCTGAGCAGACACTGGAAGACTTTTCATCCTGTCTGCTACCACGACGAACAACTGCATTGACTTATGGAACAGCTTGGCTCTTTCAATAGAAAGTGCACTCCTGATGTCCAGAGAGTATAATTTGCACTCCTCTTCTTACTTATGAGATTTTGGAAAGAATATGTCCAGGCTTGTATGAAACTGTGAAGCTAAGTTGGGCAGGAAATCTGGATGCTGTCACAGCTGGACCTTTTCCTTGTAAAACACTGTGTAGGGAGACTCCAAGGTAAGCGCTCTAATCTCAGAAACCTGTGGGCAGAGGTTATTATCACCAGGAATGACACCTTCCAGGAGAGCAGAAACAGGGAGCAGGAAGCCAAAGGCTCGAAGTAGGGGGAGGAGGGAAGATGGTTTATTGTTCACTCAACTGATCACTCTTTTTAATTGTGATGCATAATAATTATAAGCCAAGTTAGGGAAAGTTCTAAGCAGTGATTTTTCTTGCTCAGCTATCACTAGCAAAGATTCTGGAATCATAACTCACTTGACAATTTTGTTGATGGAGCATGAAACAGAATAAAACACATTTGCTCTTCCATCATTGCAGCAGTTTGGCTTTGCAGTACTCACAGCAGAAAACATTTATTTGTGCTACTAGCCTACACTCCAGAAGAGTCACAGAGAGTAGGTATGTGTATTAACAAGGTGCACATTTTCAGTTTAGTTTCTGCCCATAACAATAAACTTTAATATAATATGGGTCAGTTGCCATAAAGAAGAGCAAGGAGGGGAACATAGCAATTTGCAGATAATTCCCTTTAGAGTGTAAAGTGGCATTTCTTTACATTCAATGCAACATGCCTTTACTGATTTTTTCTTTCTTTAAAGTGGATGCCTGTTGCTACAAAATGTAGATTTTGTTAGTAAACAGTAATCATAACAATAAGCCAAATCCTGAAAACATTATTATTATTAGCAAGCATGTATTAGTTAATACTGAGATCAATGGGACTACTTATGGGCCTGAAGTCAAGCCATGTGCTTCAGTGTTTGCAAGATATGTCCCACAAATAAGACAATGCCTGCATTATAGTTTAAAAGACACAAAAATAGACATCAGGCTACACTCTCATTGTAGCTAGCATTTGTGGAGATGCACTTTTGATAGGCCAATGGTAGGAAAATTGCTAAAAAGTCTCAATGCACATAAAGCCATACAGGGTATTTCATCCAAAGACTTCAAAGCACTGTAAGCATTTTTATTAATCACATGGTACTCATTGTACAGATGGGAAAACTGAGGCACAGAGAGATTAAAGCCAACATGTTGAAACTAACTTTAGGTGCCTCACTTTTGAGTTCCAAATCTGAGACTTTTAGAGTCTGATTTGCAGAAGCGCTGAGTAGTTGCAATTCCAAAGGAAGCCAATGAGCAGCAGGTGCTCAGCAATACTGAAAACAAGAACTCAGGCATCAAACGAGGCATCCAGAAACTGAGACACAGAAAATTACTGGACACTTGAGAAATTTTAGACTCAAAGCCCAATTAAAGGTATTTAGACAACTAAAGAGGCAAATGTGCTCCTAGTGGGTTTTCAGGAGACCCTACAGTGCCTGATTACCACTGATTTTAGTTAGGCATCTAAATGCTTTTGAAAATCCCACTAGGCACCCATATTTATCTTTAGGCACCTAAATATCTTTACAAATCTGGCCCTAGGTGACTTACTCAAGGTCATACAGAAAGTTAGCAGCAGGGCCAGCAATAGGAGTCTTGACTTCTAGTAAACCACTGCAAGCACTAGAATATCTACCTCACTACATACAGTTTAGCAAGCTTCCATTGTTTTTACCATTAGGAAGGAGAATCCACTTTCCCTTGCTCCCTGTGCAGTGGGTGCAACACTGTGTTCTGTATTAATAGGAGAAATGGCTATTTGGAAAATGCCTTATAGAAATGTTCATATATTGGTGGGACTTTGGTAGCAGTGTTGTAAAGGATGTTACTTTTTAATTAAGATCTATCCATCCATCCATCCATCTACGTTAACAGCTCCCTCACACTCAGAAACTTCTAGCACAGCATTGCAGAAGGGCAGAACAACATAGCCATAGAGGATATAGCAAGAGCCTGGAAAACCATTTCACCTGTTTGAAGTTGCCATTTTTCCTCTGCTCCCAGTCCATCATGTCATGAAAGATGGGGATCATGATGTTGCGGACTTCTGTCTGTGGGACCAGTGTGACACCAAGAAAGGGGCCAATCATTCCCGGAATAAAGTGAATTTTATGTTCACCTGGGCAACACAAAGCAATTTACATTTAATGAATGCCTTCCTTTTTTATTATTACCTGCTGAGAAGAAGGTGAGACTCTATGGTACAGACACATGCAACCTGTCCTTGCATGAATCCTAAAGAAGCAAACAGGTTCTTTCTCCAAAAATTATCAAATCAATGGTACTCTACGTTTTCCATTTTCCATGGTGAAGTCTGCCTGGTATCTTTACATTAATTAACCTTTACATTTAACAGAAACTGCAGATCCTACAGGGAAACTCATTCAATATCTGCTCCACCTTTATGCGCCAGCATGCATTAATTCTACCAGAGAAGACTGAGAGATTCCACTGCTGTTTTGCAGGTTCTGACTCTTAAGAAGAAAGGGTTTTTTCAAAGGAACTGTGACAATAGTATTTAATGGGCCAGCTACAAATCCTTTATGCTTTTTAGAGTTCCTTAACCTCAGTGGTGTGAAATTTGCAATTGAATGGACAAGCACCTGGACTTTGAATCAAACAGTGTCACCTCTAAGTAGCGGAAATATACAGCATTGTTAGCAATCACTTTTATAGTGTGCTTGCACTGTGAAACTTTAGTAAATAAAACAAAATTATCTGAAAAACACACTGATAGGGCAATATTGTTTTGAGATATAATTTCTCCTCAAAATTATCTTTCATGTTAAATTGACAATCCAACATACACCTACATATTGGAGGTCTTCCTCCAATAAATTAATCAGCCTCGTAGGTGGTCCCACAATTGCAAAAAGGCAGGGGTAGAAAAAGAGAAATAAATAAATCAGGAAAAGCAGAAAAGAATTATTTTGATTTAAAGAGATAATAACTTTAATCCCTAGGGGAGCATATGTCATTAACTCTGCAATATTAAAACTCTTACTTCTTTTTTGTCATTGTGCATGTGAAACATAAAGCAGATACTTTGGTATATTCCTCAAAATCATGATCGGGATTATTACAATTTAGACGTACTGGATTTTGTCTTTTAAGCTGCATGTGACATTTGTTTAAGCCTGTTAACAATTTCATGAATGTTGCTATCTACTTTTCAGACAAATGATGAGAAGCAAAGTGTGTTTCTAATGTAACTAATACAGTGGCATCAATGTGATGCATTCCCTGACAATGTGATGTGGCACATGCCATAAGATGCTACACTGCACTCCAGCTCACTTCAACCAGAAGATGTTATTTAGATCAGAAATAAGCACAATTCATAGTGTTGTAGACTATAAGGACAGAAGGGGTTGTGAGCTGTATGGGCCCATGGTGCCCAGGCTCCAGCAAATTCAGGGCCCGGGGAGCCTGGCTTCACCAATGTTGGGGACCCCAACAGCTCTTTCCACACTCCAACCCTCTGTCCCAACCCAGAGCCCACACCCAGCACCCAAACTTCCTCCCAGAGCCTGCACCCCAAACCCCTGCCACATCCCAGAACCTGCAGCCAGCACCATCCCAACACCCACCCTGTCTGTACTCCAACCTCCCGCCTGCACCCAAACTTCCTCTCAGAGCCTTAGATAGATGTGGGGGGTGGGGGAGGATGGGGGATGGGAACCAGGACTTAGACCCATTCTGAGCACCACCAAAAATTATACACAACTGCCACCCCTCAAGGCCAGAAGGGATCATTGTAATCATCTAATCTAACCTCATGTATAACACAGGCCATATGATTTCCCTGAATTAATTCCTGCTTGAACTAGACCAGGGGTCTCAAACATGCGGCCTGTGGGCAGCCCACCAAGCCCTTCCCTGTGGCCCGTGATGCTCCCCTTGGCCCCCCCATCCTCTTACCAAGCTCCCCGCGCCCCCTGCCAAGCTCCCCACAGCACTGCCCCCCGCCCTCCACGTGCTTCTCTCCTGCGCTGCTGCTTCCCACTGCTCCGCTTACCGCCAGGCAATTCTCTGGCAGCTTAGCAGTTTCTCGGAGGGAGGGGCCAGGAGTGGGAAGCCTCGTGCACAGGGGAGGAGGGGGAGAAAGGAGCGGAGATTTGGGGAAGGGGTTGGACTGGGGGCGGAGTTGAGGTGAGAACTTTGATGAAGAGGTTGAACCAGGGGAGGAGAGGGGGTAGAGCTGGGGTGGGAGCTTTGTGGAAGGGGTTTGAAGGGGACAGGGAAGGGATTTGAACGGATCAGGGAAGGGGTTGGAAGAGGCGGAGCAAGAGTGGAGTGTGAGTGCAGCCCAGTCCAGGAGGGTGCTGTAATAGAAGTAAATCTAAGTTCCTGTTTGGTCCTTTGAGTGAGGTGCATTATTAAGTGAATATATTTTATTAAAACTGCTTGGAAATGACTTCATCAAAAAAAAAAGAAATTCATGGAAGAAAAGAGTTTTCCAAGACAAATGGGAAAATTTATATTTTTTCACAGAAGTAAAAGATAAAATTCAATGCCTTATTTGTCAGCAAACGATTGCTATTCCCAAGGAGTATAAAGTGAGTCGGCACTACGACTCGATGCACTGTGAATAATACTTTTGTATCGTTGTATGTGTAACACTGAGGCTGAGTATGAGGCTCAGATTTGTTAGGTGACGGAGTAGTTCACCTAAGGCAGGAGTCTCAAACACGTGACTCGCGGGGTTATTTTCTATGGCCAGCGAACCTCCCCATGCCTTCTCTCCCCCCACTTAGTTTCCTGCAGCTGCCAAGCTCCCCATGCCCCCACCTCCTCCCTGCCTACCTCCAGGCACTTAGCACTTTCCAGGAGGGAGGGGGGAGGAGCGGGGAGCTGTGCGCTCAGGGGAGGAGGCAGGGCAGGGGTGGGACCTCATGGAAGGGGTGGGGACGGAGCCGGGGGCAGCGAGGGGTGTGTGTCAGTGATGCAGCCCTCGGGCCAATGAACTAGTCCTCATGCGGCCCTCATGGTCATTTGGGTTTGAGACCCCTGAACTAGACCATATCATTAAGAAAACATCCAATCTTGTTTTTAAAACTGGCAGTGATGGAGAATCCACCATAACCCTTGGCAAGTTGTTTCAATGGATAACTACCTTCACTGTTAAAAATTTATGCCTTATTTCGAGGGTGAATTTGTCTAGCTGCAATTTCCAGCCATTAGAGCTTGTTATACCTTTGCCTGTCAGACTGAAGAGCCCTCTGTTACCTGTTCCATACGTAGATTCTTATAGACTGAGATTAAGTCACCCCTTAATGTTGTCTTTGTTAAGATAACAGATTAGGCTCCTTGAGTCCTTCATTATATGGCATGTTTTCAATCCTTTCATCTTTTTTGTGGCTCTTCTCTGAATCCTTTCCAATATCAATGTCTTTCATGAATTTTGGACACCAGAAATGGGCACTATATTCCAGTAGCGGTTGCACCTGTGCCATATATCGAGGTAAAATAACCTCTCTACTCCTATTCAACATTCCCTGTTTTTTAATAATCAAGAAACACATTAGCACTTTTGGCCATAGCTTTACTCTGGGAGCTCTTGTTCAGCTGATTATCCACCATACCCCCCCACCAAGTCCTTTTTGGAGTCACTGCTTGCCAGGACAGAATCCCCCACATCCTAGAAGTAAGGCCTACATTCTTTGTTCCAGATGTAGGATTTTACATGTAGCCACATTAAAAGTTTATTTGTTGCTTGAGCCCAGTTTACCAAATGATCCAGATCATTCTTCATTATTTACTACCCACTCTTTGTATCATCTACAAACTTTACCAGGAATGATGGTATGTTTTCTTCCCAGACAGATAAATATGTTAAAAAGCATAGGGCCAAGAAATGATCCTTGAGGGGCCTCGTTAAGAACACACTTGCTTGATTATGATTCTCCATTTACAATCACATTTTGTGAACTATCAGTTAGCTAGTTTTAGTACATTCAATATATGCTGTGTTGATCTAGTAACATTTCAGTGTCAAACAAAATATCATGTGGCACAAACTCAAATGTCTTACAGAAATGTAAGTCTATTACAACTGGTGTAACTACTATTGCATAATTGCAGACAAACTTTTGTTTTTTTTAACCAGTAACAGACAATTTGTTATCATGCTTATCAGACACATTAATAAAGCACTCACAAATATGCACTTTACTGCATGTCACTTCAGTACATGATTCCTAACTGTGCACTTTTATAATTCTGCATCACCCTGACTTGTTCTGTTGTACCATTTGCAAGTGGATGGAAGTGGACACAGTGGTAAAGGTTTAGTTTCAGCTGTGCATTCATAGACCAGATTAAAGTCAAGAGTGTACAAGTGTATCTCAAGTACTAGACTAGATTGCAGCACAACAGCATGGATTTCCAAATGCTAACGCAGTGCCTCATCTGAGAATACCAAAGAAAAGCTGTTGAAACCAGTCACTACAAGAATTTAGAGTAAGGTATTCAAATTCATAGGAATGAGTTATTTCAAATGAGAAAAATATCACCATGGAGCTATGCAGAAAGTCATTTTTCTTAGTTCAAAGTTCCTGAAGAAACTACAAGGCTCAGCATGAACTCTGGTGTCACAGCACTAAAGCTGAATATTAGTAATGCAATTCTTAGACAACTTTCGCTTTTGGTGATTAGGAGGAGAATAGGAGACTGAGACATACCCAGATTCTGCCACATGCTGAACAACTCATATGCCATCATCACTCGCATGTCGCCGTATCTGAAAGAGACGAGATAGACAATCCCTTAATGGGACAAAATGCAGCAAGTTGGTTATCTAATGCAATTACATTAATATTTAAACTAAGGTTATACTTTTTAAAAACATCAAGGGATTCATCTAATTGTTGAATACTTGTCCTATGACCTTTACTTATGATTTTTCTGGGATGATTCCTCCCACCGCCTGTAATGTATGGGAGTTTGTGATAAAATGTATGTCCTACTTTTGAGGTGATGGAAAAAAAATCAGAGTTTTGGAGGCAAGGAGATCATATTCTTACTTGTCTAGAGTCTTCTTTCTCTTAGCTGGAGTGACAGTTTCTAGCTGCAGGCTTGGCTGATTTATAAACAGAACTGCCAAGCTGAAATAGGAGTTCCACACCTAGAAAGGAAATTAAACACATGACAGTCCAAAGGCAGAACAAGTTCTGAACACAATCATACATGCCATGTATACATTTTACAGAAGGCATCAGGTTGTTCCACCTTAAGTCAAAGGAAAATAGATAATTATGTCTAAATACACCAGATGTAATAATAAACTAAGTTAAAGCAGTGCCAGGAATTATACAAATACTGGAGGGAAAGACAATTAAAAGAATCCAGCAGCAAGGGAATGGTGCAGCTTCAGATGTAAGCCTTTCACCTCTTGACACCTGAATTTGACTCTGCATTAGGCCAAAAGTGAAATGAGTTTGGTAGTTTCAAATATTCCTAGTGAATACTTTTTCATACCCTAAACCACAACATAGTGTGTGCTTTGTATTACATTAGACACTATACATTCTTGACTTTAGCCAATGCAAGTGATCTCTCTTTTCGAAACAATAGAATTCATAAAGCTTCTGCTCTTCTGGGATTTCCCAGTTCAATCAAAGCCTCAGCAGAGTTTGATGACTGTCTGTATCAGCTAGTTTATTTTTTGAGCTAACATACATAGGGAACATAATCCATTAACAAAGAGTAGCCACTATTCCTGCACTGCTGCTGGTTTTAAAGGATGTTATGAAATTTTCTAGATTTCAATCCTTACCTTAAAATCAAAGTCTGATTCTGTGAAGTTCTTGTGCAGGGCAGAGGACAGGTACTGGACTGTTGTAACTATGATACTATAATTAAAAAAAAAGATCATTTTCAATCTGCACTACAAATCACATTCAAGAGTCTTTGAATGGCTCTGGGCACTGGTGCTTTCTGCTATATTTCAAAATGCATTTTGGCACTTTTTCTTTATGCGGTCATTTCACGACATCACCATAAAGATCACTATGTGGTGGTGTTTTTTTAACAAAGACTTCATATTAAATAAGGCAAGGCAGAATTCACAAATATCATGTTTTCCTGAAATAGTGTAGATTTTGGAAAATGAAGAGTATCTTTGTAATTTATGAGTTTATTTTCAAAAGTCCAGTACCACAGTTAATAAATAAAAGAACAAATATAATTTATTTATTTTTGTTTTTGTGCATTTCTTTAATCAAGAAGGCAAAATTTTTCAGTGACGCACAATCCACTACAGTTTTTGGAGTTTGCTGTAAATTGATCTCCTCTGTACATTTTTGGTAATATTTTGTAAGCTCTGGGTTCACTGGGAAGGTTACATTTTTTTTGTAGGTGCATATGCCTTTAATTAAATGGGAATAAATCATGTAATAACATGCAAGAATTAACAAAGTCTAATTTGCTTTGGTATAAAAAAGAAATAGGCTAAAGCTCAGCATCTCATTCATGTGATACTTTCAATGACATTGACAAATGCACCTTATTTCAACCTGAAGAGATTTCCAGCTAAATGGTGCCAGCAGGATCAGGCTATCTAGGTAACCAGGCCTTTTTACTTTATTTGGATTTCACTTATCCTGTAGTACAGCATGTAACCTGGGGGTTCATAACATCTAAAGCCACTTCTTTCACTTCTCATTAGCACTGTGAACTCACAGACCATACAACATTATAGCTGATCAATCAGCCTTCAGGAAGAGGTCCATGACATCATCTTGCAATTAACTGTGGACAAATGAGAGACTAGGAGGTAATCCCAGCCTCTGGGGGCTGGCTCTCAGCCTGCTGCTGCTATCTCCTAAAAACAACAGAAAATGCTCGACAAGGCAAAAATAAAAACCAAAACTCATAAATTCAAGCCCAAATGACAACTGCATAATCAAGAAATAATGATTTCAATCTGATACTTTGCCATCTACTTTAAGGACTGCGGTCTGCCCCTCCTTTTCTAAAAAAAGAAAATTGAGTCCACTACTGACCTAAGCTGAGTTGCTCTGATCTTTTACCCAAAGAGCAGTTTTAGAGTCAGTAGCCCAAGGCAGTGCACCAGGCACAAACTGTGAGAAAACTCCTTGGTGAGTTTTGTTGCTGTTTTTTAAACTGAGACAAAATGAAGACAGGTAACAATGTTGTTAAAAAGAAAATTAAGAGCATAAGCACTATATATCCAGGAGCTATGTACTACTCAGCAGCTCCTTCCATTTCAGTAACTTGGCTGAAATGGCAGAGACAGTCTTATTGGCTGTCCCTCCTTGCACCTCAGACTAAATGTGCATTTATCACATGGCAATAGGAAACAATGCCTCCCTCAATCAGGGAAAGATTTGAGGGGTACTTGTGGATAACTAGAATTGGTGTCTAGTTCTGCTTGGCACTTAAAGAGTGTTGCCTGTCTTCAAAGCAATGGACCTAAGCAAAGCAATTACCTAAACTTTACAGATGGGAAAACAGACAAAGGAGATGTTCAAAGGGGTAAATAAACTCCATATGTGACTCCATACGTGACATATGTGACCAACCTTGGGCAGATCACTTTAGCTCACTATCATTTGTGTGCATAAATGATACAATTTACATACAGGAAGCCTATTTGAACTTGGGTTTTGTGAAAAAAAAAGAGGTTAACAGTATTAACTCTATAGTACACATGCCCACTGGTAGCAGGTAAAACATGTACATGCAACTGATTATTCATTGTCAGAAGCCCTAATTTGGTCCTGATATCTTACGTAACTTTGCAGAACCAGGATTAGTACTCAGAAACAGTTCCTGCCTACAGTCCCATTCCCTCAGGCCACTAAATCACACTGTTTCTCTGGGATTGAGAAGCCCTTTCAGTGCTTTAAGTATGTCCTCACTCACTTGCTGGTGAGCAATCTCATCACCATCCAGTCCCGAGGAAAGACACTCATTTTCATCAGGTTTCGAAACACACAGAAAATCTTCAGCAGGAATTCCTAATACACAGAAAGAAGAGAATAATAAGCATTGGCAGCTGTAGGCAAATGGGTTTTCCTAGCCACAGCCAAGACAATTAAGTTAAATCTGTTTCCCTTGCTTGATCCCTTCGTCACTAGGCTATATAGCTCAGGACATGGAAGCAGCATATATGGGAAGGAGGCAGATACCGTTGTTTTCAGCAGGTGCATTCTCCTATATTTTAAAGCTTACAACGCAGAACTTCATTTTACTTTATTCCATATGACTTTTCAATAGTGTCATGCAGAATTCTGGTCTGAGTTCCCAGTGTGCCTTTAGGAGGAATTGTTATTTATTTAATTTATATTAAAAAGGGTATGTTTTCATGGTTCTAGGCACAACTGTCATAAAATAAAATTTTTACACATTATGTAATACGGTAATACAAGATCCCCTTTATGATCAAGAAGAAAGGATTTGCGAAAGGCATCCCACCCAGATGTCTGTTTCTAAAAGAAACACTTCAGTGAGAGAGACAGAGAGAGTATGTATATGTGTGTGTCTGTCATGGAAGGAAACCTAAGGGAGAAAGAAGGGTGGTCTAGTAGTCCTGAGCAAAGGATTGAGGAAAAACTACTGAGATCAAATCCTGGCTCTGCCAATGACTTGCCTTTTGACTTTGAATAAATCACTTAGCAAGTTACTATCTGCCTCATTTTTCACTTTTATAAAACAGTGATAGTAATCCTCTCAACTCATAAAAGGGGTATACATTATTGTTGTTACACCAACATAGTTACCTCACTATCTCCACAGCCAATTGAATCACAGTTCTTTTTACTGAGACTATCAAGAAGCTTGCCAGCTATGATAATGGTATCTGTGATGTTAGGTGAGAACAAGTTCAAAACTTTTCTTAAGTGAACTCAGTAGAGCTGGTCAAAACTTGGAATTTCTGGTTTATGGGAAATTTCAAAATTCCTTTCTTCTGATTCAAGTAGAAAATAAATATTTTTGAAATTTCTTAATTACCCAAAATTCCTCCCACCCCCCAAAAATACAGTTTTGGAAGACATTAATTTTGAAATTTCATTTTGGATTTTTCAGTTTTGTTTTGGAAGCTTGTTTTTTTGTTCTGGAATTTCAAAACTTTGATTTGATTTTTTATTTTTATTATATTTATATTATTTTATGACATGTAGATATAGTAAATATCATTAAAGACAGCTACTTCTTAGTACTTGCTGAAACATCTTAGTAGCTACCTTTAATGATTTTTTAAAAAAAATATATTAAAAATAGACTATTTAAACTATTATATAATATTATGAGTCAGTGGCTACCGTGCATAATGTGCAATACTACTGACATAAAAAAATGTAAAAATTATGGAATAAAAACAGGTATAAATAAAATAGAATTCAAAATAACATTTTGAAATTTCAAAGCACAAATTCAAATTCCAAAGCAAAATTTGGAAATCTGAAATTAAATTTTAAAACAAAGATTTACTGAAATGATATCTGTTTGTTTTGAAATTTGAGAGAATTTTTATCAAATTGACAACTTTTTCAGAAATATTTCAATTTTGATGAAACCAGCATTTTCTGTTAAAAATTCCACAAAAATTTCCAACAAGCTCTACTCTTATGTATATTCTATGTCTACTTAAGACTCAGTATGAGAGTGCCACTATTGAAGAAGTCATCAAAAGTTAACTTTAGATCACTATCAATTTGTGCTCCATTCAACCTAGCAACCTAGAGGTAAGAGTCTCTGTTATCCCAAAGTCTATATTTCTGAGCCACTCAGCCTCTCTCAGGATACATTTTCATTGGTATTTACAATAATTGGAAGTTGACAACCTCTTCCAAAAGCACTTCAGATCCTGTTCCACTTTGTTTGTTCAGTGTTTTAACAGGTTTCTACCATGGTGTCAATTTGGTATTACTGTTCACTCTATTACCGAGCTGTCACACTAGCCACAAAAACATTTTGTATATAACCCCATCATCATACTGTGAAAGGAAAGTGACAGCATGACTGTTACTTCCGTCAGATTTATGTACTGCTTCTTGATGTTATTCTGCACTTCAGAGCCATTTACTGTGGTCTGAGACATGTTGCCTTCATACTGATGCGGAGGTAACAGGTAGGCTTCTCTCCCTTTGAGATGGACACCTCAAAGCAGGAGATGGTTGGAATGCCATCAGTGAGGGTACATAAACTGTGTACTAAGCAACTCTTTCTTGGCCACTAATAGCTATGATTTAGGTCACCACTCACAAATGGGAATTTGGGGAGCTTGTTGAAGCATACCAGGTAGAGTAGGCTGACCAATACTCCAACAGACCAAGGAAAAAATTGCTGTTGACTTTTCTCTGCTTGGTATGCAAAAGTCAGCCTTGGAATATAATTATCTTTTGACATAAGAACCAACTTCAAACCTTTGGATTTTCTAGTCTATATTAGTCTGCAAAGACTACTAGTCTGTAGTTCAGGCTATGCTCCACAAAGTACCATAATGATATCTATCCCAGCTACTTATCTGCTCCCTATTACCATATGATCTGAACACCTTGTTATCTTTAATGCATTTATCCTCACACCACTGCCATGAGGTAGGGAAGTGCTATGGGTATGACTAACTGCAGCTGAGAGGTGTTATTCCCAGTGCAGGTAGACAGATTCATGCTTGCAGACTAAAAATAGCAGTGTGGAAGTTGCGGCAGGCTTGGACTTGGGCAGCTATTCTGAGCCACTGCTAGTGCCACAATATCCACACTCCATAAACTTAAGGTGAGCTAGTGTGAGTCTGTCTACCCACACTGGGAATCAAACCTCCGAGCTGTACTGTAGATATAGCAGAGAGATTCTGGATATGTCTACAATGCAGAGAAAAACCTACAGCACAGTCTCAGAGCCTGAGTCAACAGACTTGTTTAAGATCACACAGGACGCCTGGGATGGAGGTAGGGACTCCCATTTTCTAAGCTACTGCCCTAACCACTGGACAATACTTTTCTCTAATAATAATAAACAAAGTATATGAAACATATAGTGACTATATCTGTAGTGAATGTGGATGTTCAGCAAATTAAGTGAAAACACTTTCTACATTGTCATCTATCTGATTTCTGAGGATAATATTTAATAGCGGCTTCTAAAAAACATGTTTTGTTCTACCTTTAGCTCATCCTTGCTCTGAAAGTTGTCCAGTAAATGTTGAAAATGAGTATCTGACATCTGACGAAGCAGAGACAAGAGGCAGGACACATACTCTCCCTGTCAAAGTAAATGAAGAATTATTTAGTCCACACAACCAAAGAACTTTTTAGATGTAAAATTCAACCTGAGGTAGGAGATAAAAGGTGGGATCTGAAATGGCACCAATGCATATGAAAGAAAAGCTCATGTGCAGAGATTAAAAACACTATATGACAAATTACCTCTATTTCCTGCTAATACATAGCAAAAACTCTCAGAGGTTGTGGGTGCTCTTTTTTCAAAGGATTTATTACAAATATCAGAGTTTAAATGATCAATACTGACAGTCAAGGGATCTCTCTCCCCCAGTATGCAGGCGAAGTGAAGCTGCTCTGAAATCAAGATCATACATAGGAAACAATGCTTTGCAGTTATATAGCTCCTTTCACCACAACCTCTCAAAGTGCTTTACAAAGGTGGGTAAAAATCCCCACTTTTACACATTTGAAGAGTACAGCATAAAGGGGCTAGGCATTGTTTCAAAAGTAATGTTGCAAGTCAGTGGCACTCAGGAATGGTATCTGTCTCCACATTACTAGTTCCCTGCTATGACTACCAAACGTGTCTCCTTGTAGCAATTGTATGTCTAAGCCATTGAAGCAATTTATTTTTAAACAATTGCAAAGATTTTCTGAGATGTACCTAATCTTGTATCACATATTATAGATACTGTGCTAAATATGAATGTTCATGAAGAATATTTCTGAAGAGATTTTATATCTGGGAGTGTCCTGGGCAAGTTTATTTTTCAGATGGATTCAAGATATCTGCCCACATGCTCTGGAACATTTATAAACTTTTCTGAGCTACTCCAATTAATGTTAATCGTCTTGTCTTTACAAAGAAAAAGGTTTGTTCTTACCACGTGTTAGCTAACACTAAGTAAAACAATGTACAATCATAGTGAAGAAAAGACAGTTGTGGTTGTAACATGTTAGCAAGTGAAAGTAAACCCTAGACTCGCCCCTACAAACTGCCTTGTCTTCATTAGGAATTTACCTCATATTTGTTACTGCATTTTACCTAACAAGAGGTTAGGAAACATCTTAGTTCCTAGTGCAGAGGCACTGACTGAACATCAACCTGCACAACACACTCAAATTCCCAGCCAATTTGTAAGAAAATTAACACTAGATAGAAAGTGTTTTGGAGAACAGATTGACAACACAAGTAGAGCTGATATCAGCTCAGTGTTTGAATCAAGGAGGTTAGGATAGACTGTGTAGAACAGGGGTTGGCAACCTTTCAGAAGTGGTGTGCCGAGTCTTCATTTATTCACTCTAATTTAAGGTTTCACGTGCCAGTAATACATTTTAACATTTTTAGACGATCTCTTTCTATAAGTCTTTAATATATAACTAAACTATTGTTGTATGTAAAATAAATAAGGTTTTAAAAATGTTTAAGAAGCTTCATTTAAAATTAAATTAAAATGCAGAGCCCCCCAGAATGGTGGCCAAGACCCAAGCAGTGTGAGTGCCACTGAAAATCAGTCTTTGGCATGCGTGCCATAGGTTGCCTACCCCTGATGTAGAGCAATGAGTCAGGAAGGGAGAAGTCTGGATGGGAATTTTATTCTTTCCTCCCTCTTTTAATGAAGGACAAGGAAGAATTCTCATTCTCTCTTTATCCCATGCTGCTGAATAATTTGGGCCAGCTGTAAGCGTATTGGCACCCTTTGCAAAGATCTGATTTAGTGCTATCTTCATCTCTCTTTGATCCTTTCCTCCCACCCAGCTCAGCAACGCACTTGATTCCCTATCTGTTATTTCCTTCTCCAGAAGGATGCACCTGTTTCATTTGTGGGAAGTGATAAGTGTGAATCAGTTGAGCAGAATTTCTCCAGGGACTGAAGTGAACGGCACTGGCCTGCTGGTGAGCAATCATAATATTCCCAATGTTATTTTGATGGCCATTTAGAGGTGGAGCCCTAAATCATCCCCTAATTGGCATACACCAAACACTACCAAATGATAATTTGCAACCATAACTTCAAATGTAATCCAAGATAGTAACTATAGCAACCAGGAAATCTTTCTGGGCCCCATCAGTTGCTGATGTAAATGAGAAGCAGCTTGACTAGTGCTCTGTGACAGATTTTTTTTAGTGGAAGGCATGATTTCATGAGTGGGAAGGGAGGGAAAGAAAGCTGTGATCGTTCATGCAGGAGAGATGGTAATGAGGTGTAGGTGGTTGTGAGGGAGTGGGATAAAGGGAGCTGAATGTTAAAGAAGCAGGAAATAGAACCTGATTGTTAGTTACTAACAGTGATTTCGGCTGTGCACTGCGGGCAACGCTGCCCTCTTACCGCCTCCTGAGACTGCGATTTACTCATGATAGTAAGTAGAGTCTGTAAAAGTACATCCAGGAGGCTCTCCACCATCATCTCAACCTCCTCCACTACATCTGCCTCCTACAGTGAGCAGTAAGAATACAGAGAATTAGTAGCTGAGGACAGAAATGGCAAGCCCAATGTGCAGCTCCAACCACGCCAGGAACAGCCTTCATGATGGGACTCTGATAACTTTAGAGAAGCTTGAGAAGAACTGTTACCAAAAGAGATTCCTGGAGATGGAGGTTCGGAGGGAGAAAATAAACATTGCCCTATATAGCAGACACTGTCATATGTCTGCAGTGTTACAGTATGTGATTTCTCACCTCTTCCCTTCCTGATAAAAAGATATAGGAACACATCAAAAGATATAAATTAGGGCTGTTGATTAATCGCAGTTAACTCACGTGATTAACTAAAAAAAAATCATTATTAAAAAATTAATAGAATAATAGAATACCAATTGAAATTTATTAAATATTTTTGGACTTTTTTTGACATTTTCAAGTATATTGATTTCTATTACAGAACAGAATACTAAGTGTACAGTTCTCACTTTACATTATTAATTTTTATTACAAATATTTGCACTGTAAAAATGATAAACAAAAGAAATAGTATTTTTCGAGTCATTTCATACAGGTACTGTAATGCAATCTCTTTATCATGAAAGTGTAAATTACCCATGTAGATTTTTGTTACATAACTGCACTCAAAAACAAAACAATGTAAAACTTTAGAGCCTACAAGCCCACACAGTCCTACTTCTCATTTAGCCAATTGCTAAGACAAACAAGTTTGTTTACATTTATGGGAGATGCTGCAGCCTGCTTCTTATTTAAAATGTCACCTGAAAGTGAGAAGGCATTCGCATGGCACTTTTGTAGCTGGTGTTGCAAGGTATTTATGTATCATATATGCTAAACATATGTATGCCCCTTCATGCTCTGGCCACCATTCTAGAGGACATACTTCCATGCTGATGATGCTCATTAAAAAAATAATGCATTAATTAAATTTGTGACTGAACTCCCTTGGGAGGAGAACTGCATGTCTTCTGTTCTGTTTTGCCCTCATTCTGCCATACATTTCATGTTATAACAGTCTCAGATAATAAATCAGCAAATGTTTGTTTTAAGAACACTTTCACATCAGATTTGACAAAACACAAAGAAGGTTCCAATGTGAGGTATCTAAAAACAGCTAGAGCACTCGACCTAAAGTTTAAGAATCTGAAGTGCAATCTAAAATCTGAGAGGGACAAGGTGTGGAGCATGCTTTTAGAAGACTTAAAAGAGCAACACTTTGATGTGGAAACTACAGAACCCAATCCACCAAAAAAGAAAATGATGCTGGTGGCATCTGACTCAGATGATGAAAATGAACACACGTTGTTCTACTCTGCTTTGGATCACTATTGAACAGAACCTGTCATCAGCATAGATGCATGTCCTCTAGAATGGTGGTTGAAGCATGAAGGAACACATGAACGCTTAGCACAACTGGCATGTAAATGTCTTGCGACGATAGCTACAACAGTGCCACACGAATGCCTGTTCTCACTTTCAGGTGACACTGTAAAGAAGAAGCAGACAGCATTGTCTCCTGCAAATTGCAACCAAACTTGTTTGTCTGAGCGACTGGCTGAAGTAGGACTGAGTGGACTTGTAGGCTCTAAAGTTATACATTGTTTTATTTTTGAAAGCAGTTTTTTGTACATAATTCTACATTTTTAAGTTCAACTTTCATAATAAATAGATTGCACTAAGGTACTTGTATTAGATGAATTGAAAAATATTGCTTTTGTTTTTTACAATGCTAATATTATTTGTAATCAAAAATAAAGTGAGCACTGTACACTTTTTATTCTGTGTTGTAATTGAAATCAATATATTTGAAAATGTAGAAAACATTCAAACATATTTAAATAAATGTTATTCTATCAACAGTGTGGTTAATCATGATTAATTTTTTTAATTGTGCGATTTAATTGGAATTAATTTTTTTAGTCGCTTGCCTGCCCTAATATAAATCCATAATGAGAGACCTGTGCATCCATGACACAATGGGATCAACTTCTGTTCCCCTATGTTCTGTGGGAACATTATTTTATCGTTTCTTTCATCCCATTCAAACTTACAGCACTACAGTGCACAGTTCAAAATACTCATTGATGTGACTTATTTTAAACACCATAGACTTCATCCTTTGGAGTAACCTGGGATACTTCAATGCCCTGTACGAAATTGTGAACTTTTACAAAACAACTGAGGTGCCATTTGAGATAAGAGTATCCTGAAGATCAAAGCCGGCTGTTTAAATCAGCAGCAATTTCTGAAAATAAGTGTGCTTTCATTGATTAGATAATTTTACAGAGTTCTCTTAACATTCACCATACATTCACCATAAAGTGCTAGTTACCGTTTCCTACAGAACAGCAAGTGACAGGACTGGGTAGGACTTTTGAGCCCCACAGATAACTGAGTTCCAGGCTAGGGTGAAGAAAATTAAACAGTATCAGTCTTGCTGGGTTTGTCTGAGGTTGTGTGTGTGTGCGTTTATTTTTTGCAGCAAGAACATGCTGTAACCCAGAATGCTATGAGTCATACACACAAAGGCAGTAATTCACTAAGGAATTCTCTTGCTGCTAATAAAGTTAGAGTTCTGTTATAAAAAGATATATATGCAATAGAAACTATCTCAGATTGTGCTTCAGTAATTTAGTGTTGGAATGGAGAAGACAGGTGGCCAGATTACCAAGGAGCTGGCCTTGATAATGGAGAAGATACTACTGAGGATCCCAGAGCAGATGAGTAACTCCTTCTGCTGTCTCAGATGAAGGTGAATGTGATGAAGAACCACAGGTAGCAAGATTCGCCGGGATTCTAAAAGAGGGAAACAAGACTCAGAATTATTCTAGGACAGACCTGAATTTCAGCAACCTTGATATTATCCAAAAACATTGTATGTGGAAACCGAGGAATTAGTATTAATATAGGATGCTGATACAGCAGGATTCACTTAACTGCCCCCCTGACAAACATACTTGATTAATTGTAGGGATTGCTACAGAACAGATTTTCAGTGTAATGCATTTCAAAGGCACTAAACAATGAATTAATGGTACATCTAAATGGCATGCCTGATGTTAACTACTGTGAATGTGCTTGCAAACAACAGGTGTGAATTGCCATTTGCTAGAATTAATTTCCTGCTGTGTGGCCCTTTATTCACTTCATGCTGCTTTCACAGCAGCTCAGTGAGTCAAACTCTGAATATATTTAACTCTTAGGAAATTAGCTTATCTTTATGGGTTAATCACCTTAAGGACCTGACTGTATTCACTGCACAAAATAGTGGAAAGGGTGAAATGTTGGAAGCAGGGAGGCTTTCTGGCTTTTGGGAGGTAGGGCCACATCAGGATTCTTGCAGGCAGTGACTCACTGCTAGGAACTTGGCTACACTTGCAGCTGTAGAGTGCTTTGGGTTAAACCAGCCTTCTGAGAGCGCATTAGGGAAAGCGCTCCAGTCTGTCCACTGACAGTTGCAAGCGCACATAGACGTGCACTCAGGGTGTGCCGGGTGTGCCCAGGCACACCCTAATGCAGGGGTGGGCAAGCTCGTCCTGCCTGGCGCGCCTGTGCTGTTGGCCAGAAAGATTCCCCCCGGCCCTGCCCCCGCCTTCCCCCATCTCCCGGAACCTCAGCGCCCCGCGTCCAGGACTGGTCCTGGACAGCGCTGCAGTGGCTTGGCTTCGGCGAGGCCTGAGCTCCTGCTGCTCGGTCTGCCGGAGCTCACAGCCTCGCCCCCTTACCATGCCGCTCTGAATGGCAGGAGCTCAGGCCCCGAGGGAGCCACGCCACTGTAACGCTGTCTAGAGCTGCTCCTGGATGCGGGGCACTGAGGCTCAGGGAGAGGTGGGGTAAGCAGCATGGTCAGGGGGCCGGGACGGGGCGGGGGGGGGATAAGAGGCGGGGGGTCCCGGGAGCAGTCAGGGGACAGGAAGCGGGGGAGGGCGGGTGGATGGGGCGGAGGTTCTGTTGTTTTTTTTAAAAATATATATCTAAAGTGACTCTTTCCTGGATCTCTTATTGCAACTCCTCTTTCAGTGAGTGTCTTCCAGGCTGCAAGCTTGCTGGGGCAGGAATTATCTTCATATCTGTGTCTTGTTCAATGCAGTTGTAATAAGAAATAATACTAGAATTGTAGCACAGTGCATTCCTTTGAGCACGGATAATCATAATAATTGGGTGATCACTTAATAAGAATGTTTTTAATCAGTGTATATGCTTGTTAACAGTATTGTTCTGTATCCTAAATCGCATGTTTTCTACACTATCTGAAGTCACATAAAAATTTATTTATGGGGGCATATCACATAGAGTACACCACATTCTTCACTGGCGGAAAAGCTCCTTCTACGTAGAATATATACATAAAGAACGTACATACACTGTAAGTACAACATAGCTAACAACTTCTCCAAGTTTGTTTGTATTCTTCACTGAATGGTTCTCCACAAAGCAGCTGCAAAAAATGCAATACAATCCTACTATCACTGTGCTAGATTTACCGGGGCATTCAGCCACAAGTGTTACAAATGGATGATACTGTCTTACCTGAGAAAGAAAACAGGCGGCTGTCCACAGTGCGTGCTATGGATTGCAGTTTAACTACATCCATCGACTGCCCAATATGAACTGTACTGGGCATGCTTCCTAGAGTTCCCCTCACAAACTCTGCTACTTCCTGCACAGTGAACATCTGCAATAGCTCATCAAAAATTGCAGGGAAGGAATTCAGTAAAGCAGCCTGAAAAAAGAAAATGAACAAGCTATGATAGTTTTGATTTCTGTAACTACAGAATAGGGATGACACATCACATATATTTGTGTGAAATACAAATAAGAATGGTAAAACAGAGTTAAGGGTCTGAAAAAAGCTATTACATTCAAAATGGTGGCAGGTGTTCTATTTCTGTATCACCTTGCAGCTCACAAAAGCAAAGAACTTCTGGTATATAAGATTATGCTTTATTCTGGAAGTTTTGCAATATTAACATACTATATAATACGTTTAGCACAGAGTGATTTAAAAAAAACATAAAACCCAAAACAGTACTGGCCATATTATAGCCTCATGGTTTGTAAAATGGTGGTTTTTAAGGACAGGAGAACAAAAAAGACAAAATCCCAAACTGGTCCAAATATTTTTTCTTGATTTTATCTTTTAATGAAAAAAAAGTGCTTCGGAGTTAAGTACTTCTATAAAGTTTTTGCACTGAAACAACTTAATAAGGGAGAGTTACAAACCATTCTGAAAGGTTGTTTAAAAATAAGATACTGAGACACCCTTAAAAGCATCACCATATGATATTACTGTACTTCGACAACAGTGAGGCAGGGTATTTTTGCATGAAAATAATGCATCATACCATGCAAACAACAGAACAAAATTATTTCTGGGATAAGGGGATATCATTAGTAGCTTGGAGTTATCCCTGAAGGTATCTCTGGACTGGAGGAAGGACTTCAACATAACAAAAACAGAATTCTTCTTTTCACACTCATGTCCTTCCTTTCTATTCACTTCTCCATGATGATAGATAATTCCATGAGCCCTCCCAATCTCCAGGCCCACATGCCTGATGTTATCTTTAACTCCTCCCATTCACCCCTCATATTCAGGATGTTTTACAATCCTTGTTTCTTCCTTTACAGCACATCCAAAATCCCTGTGCATGTCTTAATAACCTTTCACCTGGACTACTGTAACCTCTTCTCTAGTGTTCCCAACAACTTTCTCACTTCTATCCTATCTATCCAAAATGTCACCACGAAACTCACTTTTTGACCATATCATCCCCCTTTATGAATCCCTTAACTGACTCTACAGTCCCTTTGCGTAACAATTTCAAAATAATTGAACTCAATTTGTTAGGCTCTTTCCAGTTCTCCTCTTGCCTATGTCTCATCAGTGGCTGTCCAGCACGCTCCTCTATTCTGCCAATCTTTCTTCCCTCCACGTACTTTTTCTTTTCTCCCAGAAGTACTTCTGTGCCTTCTCTCATGCTGGCCCTTAGACTTGGAATATCTTCCCTGATCCTATACACCACACAATTTCCCCCTTCAAAACACTTTTATCCACAATCCTTCCAACAAACAATGATCCTCTAGCTAATGTCTTTTACACAAATATAAAAAATGCAATTAAGAATAAAATAATTTAAAAAAAGCCTCTCAAAACTAACAATTTGTCCATTATAGTCCACAACATTCTCTATATTCCTTTACCCCTTCCTCCATTTCTCTTGCCTGTTATCTCTACATTCTTGTCTTGTGATCAATTTTAATTACACAGTGGCCCAAAGAGCTTACAAGTGCCATAACATGCAACATATACAGTGGGACCCCACAATACTGCGACAATCAGGATCAAAAAAAAAAAATCAATTGCAATAATGGCGGGGTCGCGGTATTGCAGGATTACGCTGCATCAAAGCAGTGGCCGCTGCTGACATCGGGAGCTAGCCGCGCCCCGCACTATAAACGGATTCGCGCTATAGTGGGGCGCGGTATTCCGGGGTCCCACTGTACATGTTTAATTAAACCAATAACACTCTGAAATATTTCAAAAATCTCAGATTATCTCTTTGACGGCTATTACAATGGTTGTGAATCTCTGCATCAGTTTATCTCTGTGATAATCTGATGATTCTGTAGACTAACTCTGAGGGGTCTGTGACAGCCTTTGGGATAAAGGCCTGAGATGTCAGTATTATGGCTCTGGGTATTCTTGCAACAGTTCGCCTGAAGCCTGCCTATAAATCTTTCTTCTGAATGGGAGGATTTCTGTAATGATTTAGAAAATCTAGTAACAGTTCAATAATATGCTAGATAACCTGTGGGATCTCTATGGTGGTTTATTAATTCTTAGAAGGGTATGGCTCCTCTCTGTACAAGTATCCGCAATAGTCTGGTATATTTCTCTTGTTAGATCATTGAACTGGAAAGAGGGCAGAATCAATTTCACTGTGATGGTCAAGAAAGAACATGGAGAGAGAGATCTCTAACATCCTGGGTGAAAGGAAAAGTGTGAAGAAAGATTTTTTGCTAAGGTCTTGAGCATTTCTCCCATGGCTTAATAGCTTTTCAGTTACCTGGGTTTCTTTTTATTCACTCAAAAGACCTAACTCTGGATCAGTGTATGAAAATATAAACAATGAACAGGAACAGGACTGTTCTAAATTATCATCTTCATCATTAGATTTAAGTCTTTGCTAGAACATTACTGAATCAGTATTGATATGAAATATTCAAAAGACAAGTACTGGACTAGTGTTACTGTAATACAATGATACACGCACTGAAAGAACCTAATCATTATAACCAAAGGCTTGAACTTGTAAATTGCCATTTGCCACAATCATCCTGGTAGAAGCAGAAAGGATGAGCAAGGTCCAAGTAAGTCTTCTCTTTCATCATTTGTCTAAAATATAGTCTCTCCCACCATTGTGTCTCCTGACAATTGATATATTAAGCATCCTTTATAATGAAGGATGCATAAGATCCAATATCTTTTCTCTTTAAATATTGGATCTATAATATTTTCTTTCTCGTCATTGTTTTTCATGATCATTTAGTTATTAAATACATCTTGTTTACTGCAGGATGAATAAGATCCAATATCTCTTCTCTTTCATGACTGATTGGATATACTTTTTTCCTCTCATCGTTGGTTCTCCTTAGCAAGTTGACTCACGTAGGTATTGACGACCACTTGTACTGTATTTTCAGTGTTTGAAATCCTACATGTTCAATCCATTACCAGAATATTCCACATCCCTCTCCCTATTTAAAAAAAAACGCTGAACAGTTGTACACTGCACTCCAAAATTATATGCAGGAAAAGATGGATTTTGGGTAGGGAAAGGAGAGTCACAGGGCACATCCGTGATGAGAGAGTGGTTCAGGCAAAGTGATTATTACTTACAGAATTAAACGACGGCCTTGAAGTACCACCACACTTTTGTGGGGCACATGTCCCAGCTCCGCTCACCTGTCCTCCAGGCTGAGGGGCCTATGGGGCAATGAGGGTCGAGGGGGCAACACAGTGGCAAGTGGGAAACAAAAAGTAAACTTTTCAAATATTAAACAGGATAGGTTTTATGAATATACAAATGCCTGAAGTGAAGACATTTCAAAAGACAGTAGTAACACAGGGCAAAAAAGAGAGAGAACAATCCTGTTCTCAGTTCAGTTTCCCTTAGGTATTTACTACAGCCCAAATGAAAAACAAAAGAATGGTTTCCCCAGACACTATTTTTCCCCTAATGTCAGTTTACCGGCAGAAAGTTGCAGTGATTTTTGATGACCCTGGTCCATACTCTTGCTAAGCGATTAAACCAAAGGCTGCAGCAGTGGCTCTCAAACTCTGTCATAATGTGGACCACATCTTGAAAGAGAGATTGTCTTGCTGACCACTTTCCCTCCCACTGGGAAAATTAAACTTTATTGTGACAACTACAGCAATTGCTTCCATGGAAAATCCTATTAGGACAATATTAAATGTATCTGTAACTGTCTTTTATTGCATTTTAACAACTGAGAATGTCGAGAACCAGCACCACATTACCAGTCAGCTCTATACAAATCACAATTTGAGAGCCTCTGAGCTAGGGTATGTAACTATAACAAAAGATCCTACTGTTTAAAATGTTAAGTTTTAAATGTTAGTATAATGATCCTTACAATAACATAGAGCCAGTCTGTGACATCCTTACTCACACCGAGGAGTGTCTTACCTTATGTGAACTTCCACTGAAGTCAATAGGACTGTTTGCAGACTAAGGCACTATCAAACATGAATAAGGATATCATAATATGGTTGTAGTCAATCCACAACTGATTCCAGTAGTGATGGTTAAACTGAGGATGTGAATTTTTCTAGGGCTTCCTAGTTGTTAACTACATATCATTCAAAACTTTTCCACTATGCATAGCTGCTGTGACCTACTGTATTGACTTGAGCTGTTACTTTTCTTTGTGACTAACAAAAGAATTAAAATTCCTTTGTGCCAATTCTGAGACATGCTTATGAATGAGACACTTAACATAAAAACAAAAAGAATGTAAAATGCCTACTCTAACCACATAACATGACAATACATTTGTCTCCCTTCTTCCCTGTAAAACTGCCCAGCTGTTCTGCATCTGTCCACTGTCTAAAATAACTGTGCAACTATGTCACTCATTTCAGTAAAATCAGTAAAAATTCATGTTAAAGGGTACAAATTATGGCTCTTAACTATCGGATGAATATGTTGCTTGTGCACAAAATAGCTGCCTCTGCACTTGCAGGTGAATTCAAGTATAGAAAATAAGCTAACCTGTGTGAAGATGAGAGTCTCTGAGCTCCTGCTGTCCAAGCTGAGCACGAATCTGATAGACTGGAAAAGCTCTTGGATACTGGAGCGAAATTGTTCCTCCTCCATTCCACAAGTAGCTCTCGAGTAAAGGATTCGAGATTGGACAATGAACTTGAAAAGATATTCCAAGGCCTTAATGAGGAAGACAGGAATGAGAGTAACAAAGAAAGAGAGAGATAAGGTAGCTTTAAAGCGAGCCAGGAAGATTTTAACAACATTATTAATAACAGAATTCTTCATTCACAGAGAACAGGGAAAGAAAAACAGGCTGTGTAAATTAAAACAGTTATGTACAACCTGCTGATAGCTAGGTGTTCTCTCCTCACCAACAGTCTTTACTATGGAAATCTCTCACTAAGATAAAAGGTGTGATTTTAATTCAAGTTAACTGAATTAAGGCAAAATCCTAGTAAAGATAATGCAATAGGTAGTTTTCATGCAAGTTAGCTGGTTGAACTAAAAACTATGGGGGAGCCTTTCAACCAGCTTTCTAACTTAGATGAGAACTACAAACTACTTTGTCTTCAATAGGATTTTACCCCGAGTTAACTAACTTGATTGAGAATACATCTTTTGTTCCAAGAAAACATAGCAGTGACGCTGCAGCTGCATAGGTTAGCTACTTGAGTAAATATCAGGGTCATGGGTGGGCCTGCATACCCCCTGCTGCTGCTGCAGCTTCACTGCTATTGGTATTCAAGCTAGCCAGATCAAAGCTAGCTTAGGTATAGCTACATGTGCTGCAGTAACACCAATTGCTGTGTGAAGATACCATAGATGGCATAATATGGTAGGCATGTACTGGGGGTGACTATCCCCTACTGATGCTTGGCTATGCTATTTGTAGCATGCTTAGCTCAATCAGAGCTAGCATAGATATGTCTCCTAGAACTGGAAATTACACCTCCAGCTCCAAATGTTCACATACCCTTAGAGTAACAGAAGAGGGCTTACCTGGGGAAAAAAACCTGCTCTTCCCTCGGGACATGATGGCCTGGCCTCTCTTTATCTCCTGGAACTGCATGTAGAAATAGCAGTATATGTGTGTGGAAGGAGGCAGGAGCAGGAAGTGAGGGTCTCTGGTAGGCCATAACTTTACTACCAGCAAGGATCTGTTGTACAGTAGCAAACAAAATTCCCTTCTCTGCAATTGCAGGGGGAGTTAGGGATTCTTCTATCTCTCTCCCCACATGGCAACTTCTCTTTGTCCCTATTTAGCCCAGGCAGAGAGGGAATAATCCCCTTGAAATATAGCATTTAACACTATATAGTGAGTGATAATTACTGCAGTTCCAGAGGATTACCTCAGTGAGTTATTTACAGTAAAGTGAAACTTCACAATATGGCTAGTATAGACTAGCATGAATGGTGTACAGTGAAACCCCGCTATAATGCGCCCTGCGATAACATGAATTCAGAAATAGCGCGATCAGAAGTTGGCTCCCCTTTTTGGATCTGGGGACACTGGCTCCCGGGGACCAAAAAAGTGGATCATGGAAAACGCGGGGTCGCGTCATACCAGGGTTATCATTTCAAGCCAGTCAGAGGCTGAGCACTGGGGATAGAGGCGAGAACCCCGAGGGTGTGCCAGGGCTGAAGGGACAGCCTGGGATGAGCAGGAGCTGAGTGCCGGGGACTCTCGTGAGAGTCACTGCTGCGGCGCGCCAGGGCTGCAGGATCGGGCCGGGATCATAAGAGAGCCCCTGGCGCTCAGCTCCTGCTCATCCCAGGCCGACCCTGCAGCCTCGGCCTGCCCTCAGGGTTCTCGCCTCTGTCCCCGGTGCTCAACCTCTGACCGGCTTGAAATGGAAACCTTGCTATAACGCGACCCCACATTTTCCACAATCCAAGTTTTTGGATCCCAATTGTCATATTCTAATGGGGTTTCACTGTATTTTAAAAATGTATTTACCCAAATGCTTTAACTAACATATTTTAAAAATCACTGATCTAAACAGGGCAACTAGCTGTATTTTTATGACTCTATAATTTTACATATCAAGTGGTAGAGATGGAGTCTAGGGATGAGCAAAGTGTCAGTGTAAAAAAAATACTGTCATAGTGCATCCTTTATTATGCTACCCAGCCCAGTATGATCAGCAACAGTAATCACAGGACTCATAGCTAGCTGAGAAAATGGGTAGAACTGAGTGCCAGTATCCCATACGAAAACATAGCACTCTCCATTCTGATCATATGGAGTACACAAGCAGCAGCAATGAAACGTATTTCAGGCCTGTGCCATTTTGCTTCAGTAGGCCCCTCCCCCTTCCCTCTTCCATTTTGGCATGGCTGAAGTAATAGCTGAAGCGCTGTTTGACGCCATTCTCATAGTCTGGGTACCAACAGCTACATTGTCTAAAGAAGCAAAGGATAAGTTGGATCCCCACAGCTGGCACAGAGACATAGTTAATGTACCTTCCGGTGAAAACTATTCCTGACTGTCAGAAGCAAAACTCTAACATTCTCACATCATACATCTTGCCCTGTCAGCCAGTGAGAGTTCGAGGACTTGCTCTCTAAAATTTGTCACCGCCAGTAAGACTTATGTTTGTAGAAATCTATGGACTGATTTTAAGAACAAAGAATTGGGAAATGAGATTCATCAAAAGTGTCAGCACAACTTGAGAAGTCACAATGTCCAAAGACCTCCATTATCTCAGGAACAGTGGTAACCTTGATCACGTGGTCCAGTTCAACTTCCTTTTAATTTACATGGCTCAGGACAACATAATCCACTGAGGAATACCTCACACCAAAGAGCTCCACCAGGTGATAATATTCTACTCTTGATCAGTTTTCAGACTGCTATTGCAACTTTTGTTCACAGGAACATCAGCTCTCATACAGCAGTTTTGCACTATAAGTGTGAGTCTGCTGCCAGCCTTACACACACAAAGTCAAAACTGGGCTTAGTCATCCACATGGTCTCAGTCACTCCCATTTGGTCCAGATAGTCACAGCACTGTCTCATGAGCACATAACATTTGACTTGACCCAGAAACTACTTTCCTCATGATCCAGTTTGAAAATAGAACAAATCTCTTCATTTTCATCTTCCTTCTTTACAGAGTGCTCTGAGTGTATTACAATTTCTGCTCCACTTTGCTTCCAGGCTGTCAACCACCAAATTCTAGAAGTTGGAGGATGCAGCAGTGTGAAGTGACTTGAAATTCTCCATAAAAGGAAAAGTCCACTGTGACCCAAGGAAGAGGATTATAGGATTTGAATATGAAGTTCCATACCATCTATGAAAAGAGGAGTTCTTTAAAAGACCCATGCTTCTGGGGGCAGGCAGCTATTGCTGCAATGGCTGCTCAGAATTCCCTCACAGGGTTAGGCAGAGCACTAGGTGAGGATGCATACACATGACTGTGGTGGCAGAAAAGCTGGTGCATGGGCACCAACAAATCATGTTAAATGTTAGAGGCTCAGTTAGTCCAAAAAATCACAGTTGTAGAATGAAAGGCCCTTAGAAAAGCAGAAATCATTTGAAATGCTCTGAAACTTTCTGTTTTCTTGAACACTATTATTTTGGAGGCATTTGTCTGACAATTAACAAAAACAAAAGGGACTTCAGTCTCTAAATGGAAATTAAGTTTCTGCACGTATGGTCAAGACAACAAGCGGCAAAGGGAAAATATATGCGGGGTGGGGGAGAGAGAGAGAGAAATCATCTCCATAGGCACCAAAACCCTCTGCTCTAGTCTTCAGATACTCTATGAATCCTACTGTTTTATAGCACAGACACTATGAAGCACAAAAGACTGGAAATACAGCTTGAAGGAAGTGGTAGGGAGCATTTAAAGCAAGGGAAAGACTGTCAGACTAGTACAGAGAAATAAGCAAAAAGTAATTTTTCAGGAATAAAGTACATTTTCTTTAAGTCTTATACCAGTCCAGTGATCATAGGGACTTGAAGTAGTAGTAACTCAGAAGCGTGGACTCTTCTTTGGATTATTGCTTGGAGACATCTACCAAAGGCTACATAGGCAACTTGAAACGACGCAGGTAGCAATAACGGTCCATCTCTATACAGATGCTTCACCTAGGTCCTGAACTGAAGCTAATGTTCAGGATGTAGACACAGAAATGAACTCTAAAATGTGAAGTCAACAAATAAATCTTGACCTTATAGGCCTTTGACATAAAACGATCCATCCTTCAAAAGAAAATGAGGGTTCAAAGCCTGATCTGTGTCCGAATCTTAGAAACAATTTGTTTCTTTCTTTCTACAGTTACTGAAACATTTGAGCATCAATATCTTAGCATAAATGTGAAGGTGTATATTAGCTGGAAATATCATTTATGAGAAAGGGTGACATATTTCCATTTGCCTGTTCCAGAATCTGCTTAAAAAGGTTGGACCTACTCAAGATGAAATGATCTATTTCAGGACCTGTCAGTGAAGCCAACTTTCATTCCTCTGGGTTCAAGAAAGGCCAGCTGAGAAAGAAGTTTGTGTTTCTCCACCTAGTGAACATCTGAATTCCAAATGTATTGGTCTTTCTATAGTAAACCTCTTAATCTTGGTGACTTTGAGTTCTTGCTGTTGTAATATAATTGCAGTAAAAAGGTAGCACTTTATTTGTTTTCTGTGGAACTGAACTAGTGCAAAAACTATTCCCCTGGTTTACACACAGGGATGGGAAGCTGCGTTTTCCTTCAAAATCATGCTCTGTTAATTGACAACTAATCCATGCTCTATGGGATGGTATCTGTCATCACCATGGTCCACTCAAAGGCCCATTTACTGTTTTCTTAAAATATTCTAGAGCTTCATCCAGTGTGTTACTGCCAGAAATAAAAACCAGAACTTCAGACTCCCAGTCTGTGCTCTAACCACTATAAAATATTACTTCTATAAAGGTGAAATCTACTACTGTGCAGAGGGCCAGCACAAGGCCAATGACCCACAAAAATACTACTTAAATCTACAAAATAGGGGTTTTGATAGGAGTTAGGGAAGCATAGACCTTGTAGTGGCCTTCTGCACAAGGATGAATTTCACCGTAAGATTAGAATTTGAACAGTTCTTGACAAAAAGTTGAAATTTGCTCTGGACAAATGAGTACTGGAAACCTGTTCAAGATCAGGTTTCATGTGCTTTAGAGCAGCCTCAGCTCTGTAGAAGCCACAGCCTCATTGTCATAAATATCTGTATGTTAAAACACATACCCTCATTGCTTCCTGGATATGATCTTGTCGTACAAGCTCAGCTGACCGGTCCATGTACCACTTCAAACATCGGATCAGTTCTCTGAGTAAGAGAAACATTGACAGAACATCAAGCAATTATCTGAAAGTGGCCAACTCTGAAACCTACTGGGTTTTTTTAAACAACTTGGCAGTTGTTTCCTTAGACAGCAAAAAATGCAATATGCTCTCTTGTTACACTCACTTCCAATAGTTAGGCATATTAGTCTAAACAACCAAGCTTACCATAATGATATATGTATTAATTTAAATATAAAAAAGAAATTTCTGACACCAAAAAATAACTCTCCCTCCATAATTAACTCAGATGGCAAGAAACAAAGAATCAAAAAGGGGTTATACCAAATCACTGCAAACAAAGAAAATAATCAGTTTACAGAAAATAAAATACATGTAGTATCGCTCTTTGGCTAAGTAATCTGGGTAAGGCTCTTATACATAAGCAATTTTCAGAAACTGTTTGAAACTGGAAGAGACTACCTTATGAAAAAACATGGAGAAAATACCTTCATCTAATTTCCTAAAGTGCACAAGACTGTTTAGAATGCCCTGAGGAATTACATATGCTTAAGAACAAGTTTGTTTAGACACCGCCTCATCAGAAGAAAGAACTGCTAATAACATTTTCCTTAGATCTCTAGTGACCAGATGTCCTGATTTTATACGGACAGTCCCAATTTTTGGGTCTTTTTCTTATATAGGCTCCTATTACCCCTCACCCCATCCCAATTTTTCACATTTGCTGTATGGTCACCCTACTTAAATCAAAGATGTCACTGATTATTAAAAATTGTGAAACTGCTTTCTCATCCTTCTGAACTTCACTGTGCTTTGTGATCCCATACCAAGCATACAATTTCCAATTTGTTTTAAAAGAACATTTTTAATGTACCCTTGTAGTGGGGCAGTCACTCCCCTTTGCTTTGGCCAAGAAAGGGTTAAAAGCCAGCCTTTGGAGAGAGCTGGGGCTGAGGGCCAACAAGCAGAGAAGCTAGGCTGATTGGGGGAAGCAGCCACAGCTGTGGCTGTACTCAGTTAGGGCCCAGCTGGCCCTTATAAAAGGCCTGAGAAACAGGCACTAAGGAGACTCACTCTAGCATTCTGGAGAGAGGAGGACCTGGCTGTCTGAGTAGATAGGGAGGGTACCTAGGGTATAGCAGTGCTGGGAAAAGGCAGAAGGAGCTAGGGAGCTCAAGCCTAAGAAAGCCCCAGGCTGTGGGCCAGGTTAAGATTCATGAAAAGGTACTAGGGCTGCAGGGAGGCAGCCCAGATCTGGCTCTTTGCCTATGATGACTGGCTCTTACACTGCAGTCTGCCACAGGGAGTGGAGGGCTTGTTGCTGGCTGGCAGTAGCTGCAGACTGAGGTGAGGTGGTGATAGTGGGTTTGGGATTCCCTGGAGAGAGGAGAGCCACAGAGAGTGAGGGGGTATTACCAGTGGGCATCACCCCAGGAAAGAGGGGCACCGGGTTCTGTGAGGGACATGGGGCCAGCAGCAAGTGGGACATTGGCCTGCAAAGGGTGCTCCAGTTGGAAAAAGAATGAATTCCTGGATGACCAGCAGGAGGCACTGCAAGGATGAGTCATCGCGCTGTTACAACCCTATTTAAGATTTTTTTCAATACACTATAACTTGAGTCCTCTATAATACCAAGACCAAGAATGATGGAGCTGGAAGATTGTAATCTTCACTTTATTTTGACTCAATTTGGAATTTCCTAAATTAAGCACAAGAAGCAATCGAGGAAAGGTAAAATACAATCCTGTCTGATAACTGCTACTGCTTTCTAAATCTGACTCATGAAGTAACATTTCATTGTAATATACTGGAGAATAAGGCTCACCACTCTTTTGAATGTTAATGGAAATTAATTTTCTGATTCTCTGTTGAAATGAACATTCTGCCTTTAATCTCACAGAACAGAATACCTCCTTGATCTAATCTGAATACTTGCTCTCTTCTTTGAACCTAGCCATAGGAAAAGGTTTGAGAGACTAGGTGATTTGTCTCCCTAAAGTGGAGGCTATTGGTCTTATGCCAATGGATGCACTCCTGGTAAGAAATGTAAGAATCATTTCCATGATCCCATCTTATGTTTCATGTAGGCCTCAAGTAGCCAGCATCCTTCTAGTATAGGAAGTCCGGATGCTCTGTGGGACCCAACAACACAGTTTCTAATGAGTTGCTGCTGAGTGACATGATGTGCTGCCTCACTTAACAGAATTTCTAGCCCCTGCAAACTAAGACTGGGCCTAGGACTGGCATAACATTCAGCAGCTTTTCTCTGGGGTTAGATTTAGAAGTCATGCTACAATTTTTTTCTCCAGAATGTCTGATTTTGAATACCAGATATTCTGCTAGTGTAAAAGTTATGACTCTGGTGCCCATACCACTCAAAAGTCTGAGAGTGTTACTGTACTAAGTGATGACAAAACACAACCTACTTGTAAGCCAGTGCTCCTGCAAAGTGTTTCTGAATGTACATATCCATAACAGGTCGGAAATGGAAATATTTGCTGTCACGCAGCAGATTTATGATGAAAACCTGTGGAAGATAGAGAAGAGAACCCATAACAGAGCAAACTGCACATGTTACCAGGGATTAAATGAACAAGCTAAACAGGCTAAGGAACAGTTAGATGTTAGTGTTTATTTTTCATATGCAGACAATGGAAATGCTCCTCTCTGACTTATTGTTTGCCCCTCCCTTACTGACAGAAGTAATCCTTCTCCTCATATTTTGGCTATGTTTATCCTACTCTTTGTACCCAGTAACATTACAGAAAATTACAGGGATAGAACTTCCAGCTGTATCTCTCAGCCATTTTAAGGTAATAAGATAATAACAACAAGGCATGGTAAGGTAATAAGAGCATGGGAATACTGACCACCAGGGAAAAAAAAGTACTAATTTAATAAGAGTAGGGCTACTTACCAAAGACTGAAAGACCAACAGGCCATACTTTTCTGTATTGTCATCCAAAATCACAAACAACGTGTCTAGAATGTCTTGCAGAAACTGAAATGGCAGGAAGAGAAAGAGAATTTAAATCTACAAATCCTGCTTACATTCAAGGAATTCTCAGATGTGACATACTTTCCTATGCCTTTACCACCATTCTGCAGGAACAGACCACTTAAGATTCACCTGTTGTACGTTTAAGAAAAATTACTTATTGCCAAGAATGTCTCCCTTCCTTTTACAAAGAACAATTATAAAAGAAAATGATAAACACAATTTTTTTTTATTACAAACTATTTTCATTTAATTTACATAGTGTTTAACTTTCACTGTCTCTGGGCAGATCAACAGCATTGCCCAAGACTGACAAAACTTTTCACTGTTCTGCAGTTGTAAAATCACATGAGATAGCATTTCACATCAGATACAAACACATCCACTGATTCACAGTAAAAAGTATGTGTTTCAAGACATGGTTAGTACAAAACAGTGATATTTTACAGGACAGAGATTCAGGGTTTTTTTTTTTAAATCAAATATCTGTGCAACAATTTAGCTATACAATGCCAGCCCCTTTTGTCCATGACACAGTAGACTACTCAGTGTGTTGATCTCCCACTGCTTTCCATTTCAATAAATAGGACCCACTGGAGAAGAAGATAGCAAAGTGCTATAGGTGAAGCTAATAGCAGGCACTGTAGGCTAGCTTTGTGCAATCTATTCCACCAGATTCTCTGATGTGGAAAAACAAGAACAAAATCCATAATGATTTATGAAGTCCCTGAAAAGATACAGCTGTCACTGAATGGCAGTGAATTCCAGAAGGGAGTCAGTCACCACTTCCCTTGGAATATGTTAAGTCCACATATTTTTTACAATTTCCTAAAGAAAAATCCTCCCTGTGCAAACCCTTGCTGTACTGCATTGAAGGGAAAATTTATTCCCAAAATTATAGAACTTTGTGAAGAAGTTAAATATGGACATGAAGGAGTAGGCCCATTTTGCTCATAGTCATATAAGTCAACATTCAATATGTAGCATTATTCAAAAATGAGTACTACTGGAGTGGGCAGGTTTTTTGGGTTCACTGTCCCAGAGGCCAAACATGCCTCCTTCCAGTTCTTAAATTCTGCAAAATAAATGGCAGGGAGGGTTCTCTGCATTTCTGGAACTAGTGGACAGGATAGCCACTGTCTTCATATATGGCATGAATGTGTCCTTCTCAAGGCTCACAAATGTGTGAATGTATTTTGAAATATCATCTTTGATCTGGAGAAGCCTGAGGCATATAAGATAACAGAAGATGCAAAATGAAATTGTGTCTAAACACCTATGTTTGGATTGAAAAGGCCAGGTTTTCAATTTGGGGTTTCCCCCTCTCTCTGGAAATGACCAGAGAGTCCACCCTGGACCTTGGACATGTTCTTATTAAAAACTTAATCAAAATACATACATATTTGTGAAAAATTTCAGTTTTGGTGAAACAGCTTACTTTTACGAAAAAACATTTTGTCAAAAATATTCTGACCAGATCTAATTTTGAGGCCTAGGGAGAGATTTGGAAAAGTAGAGAGAGAGAGATCAAGAAAGCCCCCTGTAGATAAGAAGCCATTGGAGTCATGGTAAGGGAGAATAATCTACTTGCTCTGAAGGGAAGGATTTGGGCAAGACATAGAAGAAAAGAGATCTAAAAAGTCAAAATAAATTTGCTTAGCCATCTGGCATTTTCTGAGCCTACTTAAATCCAAATGCTAAAATTTTTGAGGTTTGTCAGTCATAACTAATAGCCACCAGATCGTTGCTTTGTGAACAAGCAGAACTACTCGGAAATCAAACTGTCAACTGGAGTTTCATTTCCATCATTGCCTCCATACAAGTAATGAATTTTTGAGTATTCTTGTTTATTTAGGAAGGGTGTTCAGAGACAGATACCTTTTCAATATTTCCACACAGAAAACATGGTTAATTTAGAGGTAATGTTGCTTAACTTTACTTTCTTACAACAATGCAAACACTAAAAACAAAGGAAATCATAAGTTAAGGCAACATTCACCCCAAACTCAATAATAGCTATAGACCCCTTTTACAGTTACAGATAGGTATCAAATTTTTACACATTCATCCTGAACACACAGGCTACAGACCCCAGCAGACTAGACCTGAGAGTTCTCCCATAGGTCTTACAGGTCAGAATGATAGGTGCAGGTTGTATAATCAGATAACAAAAGACCATCCTGGTTATTTTAATTCATAGAACATAACAGGGAAGGTTTCCTTTCTTTCATGTTGAAAGAGTAAGAGGAGGATAAGGAGGGGTTAATTACCGGTACAGAAACTGGAGTGCTTCGAGACATTTTGTCCCTATGGGTGCACACGTGCCCATGAGCTTTTGATCAGAGATTTTTCATTAGCAGTATCTGTGGGTCCCACCTGCACCCTATGCACAGTCATGGTCTAGACTGAAGGAATATAGGGAGGGGCAAAAATCAATTAATGACAAGTTAATGATGGAATTATTGCAGCCAGGGATACAATCCTGAATCTCTGCATTTTTTTGAAAGTGTTCAGAGATGTCCAGGTTCAGTCTCCATCTCCCTTTTCTCTTGGGAACCAGGAAGTACCTGGAGTAGAAGTCTTTTTATGTGAAACTGTTAGGAACCAGTTCAATTGCCCCACAGCAGCAGGAAAGATTCTACCTCTTGCCTTAGGAGATCCTTGTGAGAAGGACCCCTCAAAAGGGATGAGGAAGAGAGAATGGGGTTGAACTGGATGGCATAACCCATCTATAATATTTCAAGTATCCACCTGTCTGATCTGATGTATTCTGGGAGAGGTGTACATTACACAGTGGCAGCTGGGCAACGTGGTGCACCACAAGATCCATATTGAGATGATTTGTGACCTTTAACCAAATGGTCAAAATGAACCAGAGGATGTAACAGCAGCATCGAAAGGCCTGAAAAGAAGCTTTGGTATCATCTGACCTTTGGAGATGATGGTTTGAAACTGGTTCTTCTGATCCCGAGGCAACTGATCAATAAAATGAGAGAATTTGCTGTGATGTGTGCAGTTATATTTTGACAAGGCATGATGATTGACAATCCTCAATTGTAGTTCAACTGAAGAGTAATTCTTGCAGGGAAGGAGGTCCAGGTGCTTAAGATCCTGGTCATGAGGAGCTGATTTAGACAGCTCGTGTTTCTCTCATTAACCACCCTGATCACCAGACAGTGTGGGGAGAGGTGGGAGAAAAAGGTACTTTGAGCCCTTGATTAGCATATAGTACTTTTTGCCAGCACTCCTGTATGTAGGCGGCATGGTAGCCAGTGTTTTCCAAATGGCCATGATTATCCAGCCTGCAGGAGAAGTATGCAAGATATGCTGGGGTTCCTGTATCCTCTCAAGGGGAATCTGTAAACTCTTAGTTACCCTCTTCATTAGTTCTTGAAAGACTTTGAAATCAACCATGTAGGATGGGGGAAAAGGGCATATCTGCCACCTCTGAAGGAAAACGATTTATTGGAAGGTAATGCCTCCTTTTCTGCCCTTATCTCTTGTTCTTTCAAGGGGTCTTCCTGGAGAATAAGGTCCCAGTGCCGCCTTCTCTTGATAGGTCCTCTTCTGTGAGGGCATTCTATAAAATTAGTCAGCATAAGAAGCCCCAGGGTTCCAGAAAGCCCATTGGGGAGGTACATAATGAAAGGGGAAGGGACCGTAAGGTTGCTCCTACCAACACTGGCAGGTTGGAAATTAGCTTATTCTAGGGGTCTTGTCTTTAGGGTACACCACTGGAGAGGGAGGTTGGAATGGAAATGCAGTGGAATCCTGTACAGAAATGTCTGAGTCCAAGTTGGTGCTGCCCCCGGTATCTAATGGATGAGCTAGGAGTGTTCGTACCGTTGGTCATGTCAGTACTGGTGGTTGTGTTGGTATCGGATTCTGAGTTGGAACCAGTGGCTGACTTTTAGTGTGGAGGTGCACAGGAGCTGCGCAGTATGTCAGGACAGGTGGGTACAGTGGTACTGGTAGGAAATCTCTGTGTACCTCTCAGTACAGCAGTTTCAGGCTGTGACTCAGAGAACCTCATAATAGAGGAGACTGGTTGGTATCAGCAATTCTGGACACTGCTCCTCAAGCTGAGGTGAGTTGTGTGGTACTGGAGACCATATGGATGGGCACAAAGCATGAAGAGGGTGCCTGGATTGGCATCGGTGACATTTTCTTCAAGTCCTTGGTCGTGAAGGGCTCCAAGGGTACCGATAATCATGCTGAACAGGTCTGTTTGTCGTAAGACTTCTCAGCATGCATGCTGGAAGTATGTGTCTTGTTCATGAGTACCGATATCTTGATACCATGGATGTAGAAGCCTAGTTGTACCCACAGTGCCTTCTCAATCCCTGGCCTTTGGGGTGACTTTCCCCTTCTTTTAGACGCCACATATGCAGATAGTGATGTCTCTTCCTTTCAGAGGGCTTTAAACTCTCTGAAGCTACCCTTTCTCTGCTCATCGGAGCCAAAGTCATCATCAGAATGCTCTGAGAGGTTGAGGTCAATGGATGCAGGGGGAGTCAGATGCTCAAGTAAGGACTGCTCCAAAAGAACTAACTTCAGTCCCTCAGCTTCCTGGATCTGCTCCTGAAGCTAGAGCAGTTCTTACACTTTGATAGGACATGGGACTGTCTGAGGCAACCATAATGCCCATTGCCAGGGGGAAGGACCCATGGCAGGTCTGGCAGAGTTTAAAACCCACATTTTTGGGCATAGCCCAAAGAGGGAGATCTGCAGACAAAGGAGGTCAAAGGGCAGAGACCTTGCTGGGTGGGGGAACCCCCAAAAGCACAGCTCGAACCAAGAAGAAACAAAAATAATAAAATAAATGGTCAGCTAGGTGTGCTGAGCTAGCAGACACCACAATGCTCCCTCTCTAGCTACAGGTGGTTGAAAAGGAACTGGAGCTGCAGTGGGTCCACTCCTCACTAATATACCATTGCTCAAGAGCACGAGGACGTGTAGGGAGCAGACAGACACATGGACACTGCTGGCGAAAAATCTCTGATCAAAAGTGCCTGGATGAGTGCCCACGTAAAGTGGAACCCCTTCGGAATAATAACTCCAAGAAGAAGCTGTAGTTGGCAGGGATAATGTGGATTTACTCAGTGTTTCTGGAGTTTAGGATTTTTGAATTACAGTGTTTTAAATTACCAGCTTTCATACATTTATTTTCTTAAACTTGTCTAAATTCTCTTTTAAATGTATTAAATAACTGCAACAGTCTAATGCTGTTATAGATTAATGTGTAATGTTCAACATGATCTCAATCTTTAACTTTTTTTGGTCAAGGAATAAAGTAGAAACATGACTTTTCCTTATATACACATTGAAAATATATGTACACAAAACCCTGAGCCCCCTAAAAAATACCAGGTACATAACAGTCATATTATCTGGGCTTTGAAAATTGACAGCAGAGAGTCAGTCACAAGAAGACCTCTTCTGGTTTTCTCCCTCAAAGACTCTTATCATAAAAAATAACTTTTCCATCAGTAAGAGTGACCATTAGTTGACTCAGTACCTTAACGATTTCCTCGCCATTGACATGCCTCAGTCTTCCTAGGATATCCAATACACGGTCTGGGTAAGCCTTCCATTTTAAGAGGGCAAGCAAGTCCACTGCAAAATGACACAAGAAAGGAACATGCACTCTGATATACTGAAAAGCACAAGGAGACTGCAGAATGTCTAGTAGAGGCAGTACATGGCTGGGATTCTAAAGCTCAGAATCAGTCTGACAACTATAGAGGGCCAGACCAGCCACTAATAGAAAGACAGAAAAATGTTTAAGTTTCCATTGCATTTTTAGATCTTGTCTATGGTCTCACTCCTGCTTTTCATGCAATATAATGAAAGACTGAATTACGGTATAAGTTTAACTGAAGCCTCTAAAATACTAACAACAGTTCAAGAATCCTTCTCATAACAAAAGCTTGTGGGTTAGAAACATGCTCAGAACCAGTCAAAATTTATAATCAAGTAAGGTAGGAAGAAAGCCCAACCCCAAGATGTGAGAGAGATTGCAGAGGTGATACTTGTTCCACGAATTACTCCTCACCTCAAAGAGAAAACCAAGGAGTAAACCTCAGAAACATATCCTACATTATTGTCAAAGAAATTAATGGTGTTTAAAAAGCAAAGGTTGTATTTCTCCCCATTTTGTCTTGATGTTGCATTCTGGGCAGTCACATATCTGAGGACATGAAGTTAGCAACATTAAGCCTTTATCACAGAAACCTTCAATACAAAGCACAACAGAGCTAATTTAGAATTGAGTAAACGTGCTAAGTTTGAATTTATTATTCTCATGAGTTTAATCAGAATTAACCATGTTTTATCCTAGCCTTTGTGCCTCTATTTACAGAAATATATATACTATCTCTGTTACTCATTTCCTTAAAAAACCCTGTCTCTACTCATTCCAGAAGCAATGGAGCTTAGTAAATATAAGCACAGTTAACATTAAACTATAGAAAAAAGCAACATTATACTGAAAAAAACAGAACATGTTTCAATGCCCTTGTTTTCAGAAAGGACAGTTATGGTACCGTTCTGGGTGAGTTTGGTGGAGGAGAGCTGGGTCGAGATCGAGAAGGTCTCTTTGGTACTACGCTGGAAAATGAGGCTAGAAGGGATGTTAGGGCAGCCGTTGTAGTCCTCTTTGCAGCAGGGCAGCCCCAGGTACAGAGCATGATTATTAAATGTGCTGTTCTCATCACACTGCAGATACATAAAGGAAACTAAATTTTACCCAGTGAATTTACTTAATTCCACACATTCATGCCTTGCTAGCAATTGACTCTGAATTATTATTTGTATTATCATAGCACCTAGGAGACCTAGTCATAGATCAGAATCCCATTGTACGATCTTCTGAGTGCACAGAAAATCTATATACAGAAACCTATGCTTGCCATCGTCAGGTACAGTACGTTAAGTCACCTGTGCCTAAGAAAATGTGCTCTCCCACCCACAGACCCCTTCAGAATTTTTAAGGACTTTCAGATGCACTACATATATTGTTTGAGAGCTATATCTATACATTGAAGGAAAAAACTAGGGTAACCTGGTAAGGACAAAATTACTCTGCTAGCGTATTACCAAACAGGATTATGGTGTCTCACATTACCAGTCTAGTCCATAACAGCACATTTTCAGAGCATAAAAGTGTACAGTAATAACATGCCCTTATAGCATTCTTGGATGGTTACGAATACTAGTGAGTCTGTATTTAAAACCAGAGAGGAGTCACAAAAGTCATAATAATTTGAGGGGAAAAATCAATTGTACCTGAAAAATGAAACCCATCTATACCAAGTCCTATAATATGTGATCTGTTATAAACAGCTTCAGAATCCTATCACTATTTCCTCATGTAATGAAAAACAGCATTATCAGAAATGCAATGACATTTACTCAAATGTATCTACACTGAAATAGGAATAAATAGGTGGCAGGCTGGCAATGCAGTATTAGAAGAGTTGTGAGCTCTGGTACCTTATAAACATAAAGCTCGTGGATATCATCTGATAGGGTGGTGCCATCATCCCTCATCAGAGGAGTGAATGCAAAGCCAAAAAGCTTTTTTTCTCCTTTGTCTTTAGCTGCAACAGGAAATAAAGAACATAGAGAAACATTTCTGCATATGCTACAAGTGTGTGTGTGTATAATTCCCCCCCCACCCCGCACTCTCTGTACTACACACTCACTCCTTAGCCTCTCTGTATTTCTAATAACCAATGCACAAAGCCACACCAGGCTTCATTTTTATATCTATTTATAGATTAGAGATAGAGGTAAATAGATACACACACACACACACACACTGTACTAGGTCTCAGTTTATGCTATTGACCACCAAATTAGTCTCTACAAATGTAAATCAGACAAGCCTTTATCAAGATTGTGTTGCCCAGAGTAAATCATATGCACAACTTGTAAAGACAATATGTCAAAGAAAACAATAGGGAAACAACATGGGAATCTGTTGTCCTGAACTGTGTGTGCTAATCTAGAGTCAGACCCTCTTTCTCTATTCTCTTAACAACTCTTGAAAGCACCAGGATTCTTAAAATTGTACTTTAAGATTCCTTCTTTCAGTGACATGGCATTCTAATCCTCTACTTGTAATGGAAATAAATCAAAATTTTTAGATTTGTTTTGGACAAAAGATTATGGTGCACTCACTGGAGCAATGCCTGAACTCAAAGCGAAGGTGAGACCCACGAAACCTGTCAATGGGGATGGGTAGCTTGATAATTTCCCCCCAACGAGGGCTGTTACTGTGGTAGAGGACAAAAGAGTGATATGCACTTCTGTTTGGCTCTCCTGAGCCTAAACTGATACAGTCCTGGAAGAAAACACAAAAGAAAGAATAAAAGACATCATACTGCTACACAAGTAGGATGACCACATGTCCTAATTTTATAGGGACAGTCCCTATTTTGGGTGCTTTTTCTTATATAGGCACCTATTACTCCCTATCCCATCCTGATTTTTTACACTTGCTACCTGGACACCCTATACACAAGTCATTTTATTACACTGTGAGAGCCTCACACTGAGGTTACTGAAATCTAGTGTATTTTTTTTTCTCTGTATAATTCATACTCTTCTGCAAAACACAAGGACAGAGATAGAAAGAGAATCCTGGATGCAAAGGAATCTGAAGTTTTTTGAAGGGAGATTCTTAGAAACTGTGCTTTGGCTCAGAGGTACAGCTCTGGGACCTGTGTTTCAAGCAGCATTCAGACAGGATTTCTTTGCTTTCCTTTTTCCTCAGATTATTGTTTAGTTACTCCTGCATTAAGTAAGTACAGGATATATATTAATGAACAGATCAGAAGGGAAAAATGGGCAGTAACAGATAATTACTCACTTTGTAATTGGGCTTCTCTGAAAACATAATTTGGCTAGATTCCTACTTTTGGGTCTCTGCTCATGAATGTGATACAGGGAAGAACTCTCTGAGCTCTCAATTTTTTTTCGTCTCTTTGAAGCACTGGCCATACAGCCTCTTTCTGAGATCAAATGCCAGTGCCTCTGTGCCCTTAGAACATTTTATTTCATGTCACTGCGTAATGGCAAGCAAAGAACACTCAAGTTAATAATTGCCATCTAAAGATACTGGAGTGGATTCCCACTCTTGAAGACTAAAAAACTCTAGGGTAGTCTTGACTAATCTATACATTCTCAGCACATGGAGGAACAAAAACTGTACAAGTCAATTTAATTAAGGAGCATCATGGAAACTCCCTGAATCCCCCACTTCCCACAGGAGGCAGGACAGTTGGGAGAAATAGTGCAGGTGGCAAACAGCTAGAGAAAGGATTATATGTTCCCAAGGAGGAGAAATCTCCAGGGTTTGTACTGAAATACAGATATACAAAAAGGTAAAGCACAAGTGCATGCACTGGGCTGGTCACTTGCAAAGCAACCTGGGAGCTCTGACTTCACCATACATCTTAAAGCAAAGCAGAAAAAGGACAGTTGAAAGAATCTGCAGGTATATATTTTTTCTGCAAGAAAAAATGATTTTGTTTTCGTTACTCTCACTCCCCCAAGAAAATAGTAACCCAGTTTTTGGATTATTGATTTTTTTATCTTTTGGTTGGGGGTAGGTTCCTCTCTTTTAATGTTCTGAACAGTTTGAAATATTTATATGGAAGGAACAAAACAGAACAGAATAATTTCAAAATAGAACAGGTGCAGAGAATGCCTACTAGGATGATTCAAGGAATGGAAAACCTACTTTATGAGAGGAGACTCAAAAAGCTTGGCTTATTTAGATTGACCAAAAGAAGGCTGAGGGGTGGCATGATTGCTTTCTATAAATACATCAGAGGGATAAATACCAGGGAGGGAGAGAAAGTATTTAAGTTAAGCACCAATGTGGACACAAGAACAAATGGATACAAACTGGCCATCAACAAGTTTAGGCTCGAAATTAGACAAAGGTTTCTAACCATCAAAGGAGTGAAATTCTGGAACAGCTTCCCAAGGGGAGCAGTGGAGGCAAAAACCCTAACTGGCTTCGAGACTGAGCTTGATATGTTTATAGAGAGGATGGTATGATGAGATTGACAACAATGGCATGAAGCGGATCTGTGACTGCTAGTAGCAAATATCTCCAGTGGCTAGTGATGGGACACTAGATGGGGAGGACTCTGAGTTACCACAGAGAATTCGTTCCCAGGTGTCTGGCTAGTGGTTCTTGTCCACATGCTCAGGGTCTAAACTGATCACCATATTTGGGGTCTGGTAGGATTTTTAACCCTGGATCAGATTGGTAAAGACTCTGGGAGGGGTTTTTTTGCCTCTACAGCATGGGGCAAGAGTCACTTGTAGGTTTAAAAGAGTGTAATTGGTGGATTCTCTGTAACTTGAAGTCTTTAAATCATGATTTGAGGACTTCAGTAACTCAGCCAGAGATCAGGGGTGTTACAAGAGTGAGTGGGCGAGGATCTGTGGCCTGTAATGTGCAGGAGGTCAGACTAGAGGATCGTGATGGTCTCTTCGGACCTTAAAGTCTATGAGATTATAATGTAATAGAATACTCTGGGGGCACTAGGACTGAAGTGCCCCTCCCCCCAGGTAAAACGGCAGAGAGGAAACAGCCAGAAGGAACAAAAGCAGCCAAAGCAGGGACCACTGGATATTCAGAGAACTTTTTATAACTTAGACTGGATTTTCTATGCCCTATTCTGATTGGCTTTTTTTTTTCAACGAGCGCCCTGCGCAGACACAAAATTTTTATCTACATTTGATCCATGATCTACAAAAATGGTCCATGGATATAAGGCGGATATCTGTAGAGTTGCAGGGCTCTATCTCCAACTCCCTCCATCCTTCACAGTCTCTGCTTCACTTCACACCTGCCCCTCTTACCTCCTTCCCTATCAGCCTCACTCTCCTTCCATGCCCTTTATATTTAGCTTATCTGTTTCTAAGTAACCCAAAATAAATATAATCATGTAACTAACATGATATTTGTTGCCATTACACTGTTCACTCTGCTTGTTTATTATACCCTCTTCCCCAGCCTTGTGTTTGTCTTGTCTATTTAGACTGTAAACTCATTGGGGCAGGGACTCTTTACTACTGTGTATTTTTACAGTGCCTAGAACAGTGTGGCCAATTCTTGGTTGGCTCTTAGGCACTACATAATAAATACAGTATAATCTCTTTTAATATTGCTAGAAGCTAGGATATAACAGATAAAGTGATCAGCACTATAAGGAGTTTATACCATGGAAGTAAGATTGGATACAGGCCTGGGCGAATGGTTTAATATTGTGACTGGAGTAAGACAAGGGTGTGTGTTACCATCAATCCTCTTTGCACTGGCAGTATATTGGGTGATGAAGCAGGAAACACAAGGCGTCATGGACGGTGTAAAATTGGTTAGTAGAGACTAGTTACAAAATCTTAACTTTGCTGACAGCATTGCTTTACTGAGGCCAGGTGTACGCTACCAGCTAAATTGGCACAGCTATGATCCTGGCAGTGGTGTCAGTTTAACAGGTCTGATGAAGACATCCTAAATCGATGGAAGAGCACTCTCCGATCAATTTGTATACTCCACCTCTCCTCCAAGAAGCGTGAGGGAAGTCGGTGGGAGAGTGTCTCCCATTGATCCAGCGCAGTATAGACAGTGGTGGTATAGTGGTAAGTGGAGCTAGCTATGCTGATTTCAGTTTTGTATTTCAAGTAACTGAAGGAGCATAACTTAGATCAGTTTACTGCCGTAGTGTAGACCAGCCCTATGTATGAAGTGGAATGGAATGACTGCCCTTACATCACAGACAAAACAAGCGGCAGCAAAATTTGGACTGAAAATCAATGCAGAGAAAAAACAACATTATGAAAGTAGAAAACTGGAAAACAGATACAAAGGTGTGCATAGATGGAAAAGAAATTGAACAGCTAGCAATGTTCTGCTACCTGTATGTGTGTGATGTCATTCAAAGGTGACTGTGATAAACATATACACACAAGATTAGGAAAAGCAAACACCCTTTTTGGAAGGATGACCAAATTTAGTCAAACAGATCTTCACACCAAATGATACATCTAATTATACTATGCGATTGTACTGAGCATGTTTCTGTACAGAGCAGAGACATGGCCAATGACAGTGGCTAACAAAAAGAGATTGGAGGCATCCCATCAAAGGTGGTGGAAGAAAATACTGAATATTTCATGGAAAGACAAAATTACAAATAAAAGAGCAAGGGAGCCAAGGGAGCAGGATATGTTATAAAATATCATCAAAGAAAGACAGGTCAGCTGCTTGGGACATATATACCATATGGAAGACAAAAGACATGCTTAGCAAGTATTGAAATAGGTATCTGAGAACGGAAAGAGAAAGCGAGGAAGATCAAGGAAGAATTGACAGAAGACAGTGCCAGAGGACACTGAATGATCTGGCATCAGCTGGGATGAAATACCAAAACAAGTGGTGAGTGACCATAATCAGTGGAGGAATTGGACTTTCCAATTTGTCAGCAGCTCAAGAGGACCCAAGATCAAAAGGTGAGGTTTCTCTCTTTCTACGTGTCCTCTCCCCCATACAGAAGACTTCTGTATATGATGTGGCAAGGCAAATATTTGCAATGTCAGCCTCAGCATTTCTCTCTGTGGTGGCAGACACAGGGCTGGATTAAGTGAGTCCTACTCTGGAGGTTTTTAAATTCTTAACTTCGGTTTATTTACAATATTTACAAGATCAGGCTTAGGGTAGGCTAGAGTAGTTCTCTTAAGCAAAAGAACCCCATAATACAAAAAAAAATACATCTCCTTGACCCCTGACTAGAGTATGAACTTATTATGCTGGTTTCTAGTTACTAGCCCTTCCCCAAAACCAAAGTAAATTCAATGTTTCCCATGCACGGAAGAGACCAGCCTTCTCACCTAGGCTAAAACTCTTTTCTTCCTGCTGCTCCTAATCCTGCTGCAGCTTGTTTCTTCTCCCTCCTTGCACTCTCTGACTGGAGGAGGGGTCTTTAAAGGTCACCAGCAGCCGTTAATTGGACTAAGGTGTCTCTAATTAATTTGAGGTAATGTCTTTTCAGTTCATAGGAAAAAGGGCCTTCACCATTATAGGATTGATACACATGCCTTCCACCACTCTCTTACAGCTGTGAAGCTTGACTTTGTCACAATGATCAATAATTTTGTTAAGAAGTGCTTATTGTTATATCACATGCTTCTACATATAGTAGAAAAACAGTTTATTTGTAAGGTACCAGTGCCTGAAGCATTCAAAGTATAGGAATTCACATGAACTAATAACAATTCCATCTCCCCTGTCCCTCCCTCCACTACAATAAGAAGGCCTTTGTATCCTGTTTCTCAAAAGAGACTTAACACTAATACCCATGTATTAAAATCACTGTCACTCAATTTACTTAATACATCCATTCTTGCTTGTAATTTGGTAAGAAATTCAGTGGATCCCTTGTAAGAAAGTGATTTGTGGTCCTGGATTCTCTGAGGAGGACCCAATGCTCTTTTATTTACTTCGATTTGGGATGCTTTTGAAATGAAGTGATAGATTTTTAAAATCAGTTACGTATAAAAAAAAAATCTACCTAACAATCTATATGAGTCTCTAACCCCTCAATTCTGAACCTTTGTCCTTGTTCCTTACATGACCTCACCATCATCCAACAAAGGAAACACTCTAAAAGGTTTAATTAAGAAAAAGAGAAACTTTAACCATAATTATTATTGAATACATCAATAATAATAAATGTGCCAAATCTATAAAATTAGTCAACATGTAATGTTGGCATGCATAGCTGAACCATGAGCCATACACTGATTCTAAGTAAGATGAACTGAATATATTCCAAGCTCCTCCTCATGTCAATGGACAGGCCATTTCAATATTGACCCATATTTTTGTTATTATTTATATTACAGTAGCAGCTAGAGGCTACAACTGAGATTGGGGCCTCATTGTACTAGGTATTGTACAAACAGATACCATAGCAAGAGACAGTCCTTGCCCAAAAGAACGCAGAATCCAAACAGATGAATTCAAGTGGACACAGCCTCAAAATGGAGAAATTGTGTACTCAATGCACAAAGAAACTCATGTGTTTTTAACCTTCAGACCAAATATTTAATTGAAACATATAAGGCCAGATTCTCAGCTGGTATCAGTCAACATAGCTTGACTGAAAACAATGGAGATATTTCAATTTACACCAGCTGAGGATCTGACCCAAAATTCAAAAGAATGTTCCCTAACTTATAGAGCATTTCAAATGTTCAAGCAGCTGTCCAAAAAAGGAACTGATTAACAACAACTGAGGATTCCTAAATAGGAAACACTGTGGGATATGGACTATGGGATGTGATACACGTAATAACAAGCAAGCAAAATATCCAACCTAGCCCAATAATAGCCCACAAGAGAGCAGAACTCTGCTCCCTTTAATCTGAATATCTCTATAGTTTATTACTTCAGAATAGCATGATGAAGCATATCAAATTTAACATCTATTGAACTGAATTTATGCCAATTGCCGATATGCAGAAATCATCACCACCACATAACAGAAACACACTATACAGCATTCAATTTGGAGACTAATCCTGTCTCATCTCTTTTTTCACTGTCGAGTTTTCTGCGTGATGTAAAAATTTTGCCAATTCATCTGCCAAAGTTAAAGCAAATGAGACCAGCCATCTGTTAATTTAGTGCGGTAACTTATCGTTGCACATTAATATCGTCATCCTTGTAGAAGACAGTTGACCTATTAAGTGTATACTGGTGTTGTAAATGTATAGAAAAACCCAGAAAAACAGAAAACTTCAGCTCCCCAAACATTAGATTTCTAGTTTGTGTCAGCCTCCAAAATGCTATAAAGATTAGACAAAGAAAGTTTGCATTTAAGGTCTTCCTTTCAATTTAGGTGAAGATCTCCAAGAATGATGAGATCTATCACTTTAATAGTCTCATCTTTGTAATGGATTTTAAGATATCTAGGCATCCATTCGCCAAAAACTTACACAGGTTTATTGCCGTAAGTGTTTCAGCATGATACTAAATTAATGTTTTATCTTTTATTTTTAGAATCATTCTGCTTTTGTTTCAAACTATTTGCAAAATTTCAAGGTATTTTACTTTACACTTCATACATGTGGTCTAGTTAATCTTCATTTTGGCCATTTAGAGCAAGTGGCTTTTAATTGTATACTTGTGACGTCCCTGCCATTTCCCATCAGTGAAGCAGATATCACTCAAGGTCAGATAGGATTTTGATATTAAACCGAAGGAGAAGCTGCTGCTGCAAAGACATTGTCAGCCAGAGAACTTCAGCTGCAATAATTCAGCATAATAGGACAGAAAATGCAAAAGAATGCATTAAAGATTCATAATTTTTTATTGTAAACATTAATAGTAAGGAGTTTCTGAAAGAGCTGCTTGATCCAATATCTTTAGTGTTTATATTTGTTTTCCCAGAAGGATCAGCTGAGTTTCTTGAGGCTGCTTACGCAGTGGGTTGCAGCCATTTTCTTCCCCAAGTTTCTTTTGATTAATTATAGGGTGAATTTAATAACTTTTAGTGCTTAATGGAGAGACTGATAGCAATTCTCTGTTCCAAGTATACAGTAATTGAGCAAAACTGCGCAAGTTCCTCTCACAGTCAAAGCACCACAATTCCAATTTGAAATATATTTTGCTGTTCCTGGTCTATGGCCTATTTTGAACAGAGACTGCTGGCTGTGATAAGGGGTGCTAAATTATGTAGTAGTGTGAAGAACTTCCACTAAAATTAGACTGAAACCACCAAACTTATTGACTTGGGAAATAATTCAAATTTTAATACAATGCCTTCTACAGACTTCAGTGGGACAACACAATAATTTTAAGGACATCTCAATCTCTCCCTAAAGGCCCGAGTCTATCATCCTTACTTATATTTTATAATATAAAATATTTACTTATATACTTATATCTACTTATATATGTGTTGGTTCCAGATATCAGAGACACAAGGTAGGTAAGGTAATTTCTTTTATTGGAGCAACTTTTGTCTGGTGAGAGAGATAAGTGTTTGAGCTTACACAGAGCTCTTCTATAGGTCTGGGAAACTCACTCAGAATGTCACAGCTAAATACAATGTGGAACAGATTGTTTAGCATTAGTAACTACCCCACATTTCAAGGGACCATTCAAGATGAAATGGTCGGTTAACAACTCTCCAGTCATAGGGAGGAAAGGAAAGGGGAGGAGGTTGTTAGTGGGCAATAGACTATTTTAATAAGCCATAAATCCAGTGTCTCTAGTCAGTCAGATACAGAGTGACGTATTCAATCCTCATCCTCAAAGGAAACTTGTACAACACTTTCAAAAGACAAGCCTGGGACTTAACTTCATAACTTTTGCAAGACACTAAAAATTGTGAGCCTGTCTCATACACCCTGCAACAGTGGCTCCTTTCCCAGGGCTGGGCTTGGCTCCCCATTCTGGGCATTGCGACTTGGTGCACAGGATTAGAGTGCCATTCACATTTGGCCCAGCCGCCCCTTCATCATTAACAGAGGAGCAGCTGGGCCAAACCTGAGCAGTGCTGTGAACCCACACATCAGAGTACAATGCTATTCCCTCAAATTTAGTCAGCCACACCCTTCTTTCCTCCCACCATTGGCACAGAATTCTTGAGTTTTGATCCACTATGAGTGAAAAGTGTAACTAACTTAGATTTTCACTTAATGTTTATTAATGTTTTGTCCAAGTCCACAAATTCAGAGGTTTCCCATTATTTCCCTGCTAGCAGAATTGGCCTAAATTAATTCAAGCCTAGTAGTTGAATCCCTTGATCATAGTATAGAAGTAAATAAAGAACCCAAAAGGCCCAAAAAGTTGAAGGAAATCATTTTATTCAAAACTTTCCAGGGTATTAGAGAAGGCAAGAGAAGATGTACATGGAATAAGTAGCTTGATAATGATGTAACTCAGCATGGAAACAAACTTATTTGCTTACCTTCAGGATCTCTCCATCTGCATAAAGAACATACATGGTCACTTCAATGTTCTTCTGCACACTCTTCCCGCCTCTCTCAAAATCCCCCTTCTCAAGTGTCAGGTACAAGTCATTACGTATGTCACCTAAAATGAGAGAGAGGAGGCACATGTTTAAACACCACATCAAAGATATACTGCCTCTATGAAGGCAACTGACTGACTTTGTTCTTCAAGATTTTGACTGGAGCCCAACTCATTCCAGGCAGCAAGTTAATTAAAAAAAAATATTTGACCAACAATGCATTAAATCAGAGGGTTGTTAGTATTAAATCTGAATTCAGAATAAATAATTGCATTATTATGGGGGAGTGAAGGGAATGGGAAAATAACCTCACATTCTTTTGCTGAGTCATCCGATTTGGAATGATCCGGGTAAGTTTAACCAACGGTTAATAACACCTACTTAACTGTCTCTAGTATGCTTTAAAAGTTATTGTATGTTGTAGCAATTAATAGAAAATTAAATTCAAGTAATTATTTTCACAACAAAACTAATGTTTATTATTACTGTAACAAAAGCAAAAGCTGTTCTTTGTTTTGGAGATCTGTTTGTAATTCAAACCTCTGCTGAGGTGCAGTAGGTGAGAATTAATACACTTCTTTCTGCTGGATTCCTGACTAGCTTGCAGACTCCATGCAGGAGTGTTAGGGAGAGAGCACTGGAAATGCCTGCCAATTTTTCAACATCTTGTTTTCAAGTACTTTCAGAGCAGATGATTATATCCAGAAATACAGATGCTAGGGTATTGGGGGTAACAATCTGTCAACCCCTTGTTGTTTTGAATTTGACAGCTTCTAGTCCACTTTTCTAGTATTTACTGCTGGTGTGGGAAAATCAGCTTTCAAATCTAAGGCAGTCAACTCTAAAGTGTTTATGTTCTGTAACAAAAGGAGACTAGAGAGCACCCATTTTTCTTTAGTTTTTTCATGTATTTATTTTTTACTGTCACTTCTAAAGATTCACTTTTTAAGTTGGTTTTCCATATTGCATACTGAAGGATATCTCATGCTAACACTGTGTGGAAAATGTGTAAAGTTAAAAACAAAAAACCAAACCCTTTCAGGCAAATATTATGTTAAGCAGCCCAAAGAAACTAAATAATGAAGTAATGGAATGACTATCCAGCAATGCAGAGCCTGTTTGGAAGCATGTTTTTTTTCCATTTCAGTACTAGGAGAAGCTGATGCATTTAAATCTGTTTATTAGCCAGAAGCACAATGAAAGAGGCAGTGAGGGAAATTCTTCTGTATCAGTCATAAATGTACTGTCTTTCTTGTAGTCTGCACCCAAACTGAAATGTTCCTTAGCCCCCTTCCAAAATCCACTGTATGGATCAACACTACAAGCTGTCAGCCTCGTCTTTCTCTCAATTTTTGCTGGTGACAAGTATAGCTCTTTAGCACTTAATATTAGATACAGAGCTATATTATTTTGCTGAGACTTCTGTTGGGAGTTGTTTATGAACAGGAATCTATATACAGGACTTCCTTCTTGCTGCATTATCTCCACTCCCACTGTGTAGCTCCATGAAGTTTGCAGCCTGAAGCATCTCACAATTAGAGATCTGAAAATGCTAAAGCTAATTAATTTGAGGGGCAGGGGGGAAGAACTGTCATATGGAAACTGACACCAAAGGTTTCTGAAGACCCTCAAGCATTTTACCTAACTTTTCTTATTAAGATGAGGAATACTTGTGGCACCTTAGAGACTAATCAGTTTATTTCAGCATAAGCTTTTGTGGGCTATAGCCCACTTCATCAGATGCAAAGAATGGAACAGAAGTAAGATGTATTTATATACACAGAAAGCAAAAAAAGTTGCACTTTACCATACCAATTCTAAGAGGCTGTTTAATTTGGATCCAAATTAATTAATTTAATTAATCCATCCAAATTAAACAGGTGCTCATTATCAAAATCTTGATAATGGTGCTCATTATCAAAATCTTGCCTCAAAGCCTCCCTGATTTGAATAGCTCCCTGTTGTGCCCCTCTAATAACCCTGATATCTGGCTGCTCAAATTCAGCAACCAGGGAATCCACCTCCGCACTCCACTCTGGGGGAAAACTTTTCACTCTTAGCTTCGCAAATATTATGGACCATGCAGCAGGCTGCTATGATTATGGGAATGTTTTCCCCATGTAGGCCCAACCTGCCAGAAAGGCACTGGCAGCATGCTTTTAATCAGCCAAAATGACATTCCACAGTCATTCTGCACCTATTCAGCCTATTCTTGAAGCACTCCTTTCTGCTGCCCAGATTTCCCATGTAAGGCTTCATGAGCCATGGGAGTAAGGAACATGCTGAGTCTCCCAGGATCACTGTGGGCACTTCAACATCCCCCACTGGAATTTTCTGGTCTGGAAAGGAAGTCCCTGCTTGGAGCTTTCTGTACAGGCCAGTGCTCCTGAAGACACATGCATCATGCACCTTCCAAGACCTCCCGACACTGATGTCCGTGAAATCTCCACATGATCCACATGTGCCTGCAATATTATAGAGAAGTACCCTTTTCTATTGATGTACACCATCACAAGATGGTCTGGGGCCAAAATTGGAATATGCATGCCATCAATTGCCTCTCTACAGTTAGGGAATCTCATTGCCTCAAAACCATCCACTTTTTCACATACATTGCCAAGAGTTACAGTCCTTCATAACAGGATGCAATTAATCGCTCTGCATAATTGCATTAACACAGCCCCAACGGTCAACTTCCTGACTCCATACTGATTTGCAACTGACCGGCAGCAATCTAGATTAAGCAGCTTCTACACAGTGATTGTCACGCATTTCTCCACTGAGAGGGCAGCTCTCATTTTGGGGTCCTTGTGCTGCAGTACTGGGGCGGGCTCCACACACAGTTCCTGGAATGTGGCTTTCCACATCTGACAGTTCTGCAGCCACTGCTCATCATCCCAGACCTGCATAATGATGCAATCCCACCATTCAGTGCTTGTTTCCCGAGCCCAGAAGCGACAGTCAATCCTGTTCAGCTGCTCTGTGAATGTCCAAAATAATCTGATGTTCTTTCTTTCCATGGCATGCAGGAGATCAGGCAACTCTGATTCCAGTTCAAATTTGAAGTTCATGATATACTGCATGACCATCCATGATATGTTCATAGCAGTGACCACATCAATAGAGAGCAGTGCGGGATCCATCCTTTCAGACAGAGATGGTGGATGCACAATAAACAGGGGCCATTGAAAAATGCTGTGAAACGCAATTGGAAGCCTGTAGAATGCTGGGATAGAAAGAACTGCATCATGGGACATTGAGCCTGCACCCATGATGAAACTCCTAGCTGCAGAAGGTGGCAAGTAACACAGTGGGATAGTTACCCACAGTGCACTGCTCTCACTGTTGATGCTAGAGCACCAAGTGTAGATGCACTCTGCTGACAGAAGGAGCATAGTGCATAACTTGCATCAACAAAACTCTGTAGGGTAGACAAGCCTCAGGGTTTCACAGAAGCCACATCAGTTCATTAACTCCAATTATCCATGTTCATTAATTACATTTAGAAAGCAAGAGATGCCATCCTGCAACAAATGTTTATACAGAAGTGCAGCTTGCATGTGACTACACAGGTCTGGTCAATGACTTTAGAAAATTATCTAAGTCAGCTTTAATACAGAATGGCAATGACATTTCAAATCAAAGGGCCTGGCTAACAGAATTCCTGCTCTTTAAATCAGATCTTTCATATCATTTATAAAACAAAAATAAACAACCAAAGGAGGACTTTTCTCATGTACCAGCTAATCTATTTCCTCTGTGTGGCAAACATGTAAATTGCAATGGCTCCCTGAAGCAGCAATAACTTATATTTTTCTATTCATAGTTTTGGGAGAAGAACAGCGTGGCTTGGAAGTGTGGATTGTTTAGGACTTCATACCTTTGTAAGGAGAATATTGCAGATTAGAAAATGGGATTAGTTGTAGCCTCATACCTTTAAGGCAGGAATAATACTGCTATAAAATTAATTTTGGGTGGCTGTCTAGGTTGAAATGAAATATGTAATGACAATTTTCAATAGCATAGCGTAAGTGTCTCTACTTATGTTACTTCTCTCAACAAAAGTGGGTCTAATTTCCAAGGCTAGGTATTAGCTGTTACTGAGCATACAAAGTTTGGTAAATTCACCTAGCCAGTTACTGCAATTTATTTCTCAGTGAAATGCCTTGAAAATGCTTTTGAGTGTGAAAAATGCTACGTAAATCAAATTATATTCTTGTGTATTTTATCAGAAAAATATACCCAATGGCTCCTTCCTTCCTCCACTGGAGTTTTTCCCCCTCTGTTTATGAAGCCTCAGGTTCAGAAAACAAATCCTGATCAAGCTATAAACCTAGCAGGCTTTGGCAACTTCACTTATATGAAAATGAAATCCTCTATCTCCTAACCTAAAAATGCCATGGAAAGCTGCTATAACTATGTATTGGTTTTGTATATGTACCAGAAATGGAAAAATATACTGCAGAACGTTTGAAAATCGCTAATGTTCATCCTTTGTTTTAACAGCTTTAAGCTGAAAATATCTTTAAAAATGTGAACTACTCTAGTTTAATGACAGCTTAGAAGCTGGCATCTATTAGAGTAAGGAGGAGATTTTTGCTAAAGGGATTTTCATGTTCTCTGTTGAAAGGGTTTACCATGATTTTCTGGCCACAAAGTAATTATACCTTATAGTAACAATCTGTTTTTATGTAGCTCTTTTCATTAGAGGATCTCAAAACTATTTAACTACACTTGCAATGTTCTTTCGAGGAAAGAAATGATTATCCTTATTTTGAAAAAAATGGGATAAAGAGGTTACATGACTTGTCAAGGTCACAAAATAAGCTAGAGACAGAACAGTAAATAAAACCTTGAAGTCTTGACTCTCAACATCTGTTTGAGTGGCCAGCTTTCTCCAGATTTGCAGCCTTTTGAAATGGACTTAATACATCAATGTCCATTTGGGGAAAAAAGGCAGTTCAGTTCAGTTGGCATTTGTACTTTAGATGCACCCAGCTTTCTGAATAACTGAGGAATATTCCAGTAAAAAGGAGTATTTATCCAGGGAGTCTTTTCAGGATTCATTAAGTAAAAGTCCAATCTCTCATGGCCTGCAAAGCCAGCTGATCAAAGACTGTTTGTACATTAAAAACCTAACATGCATGTCTGTTTATACCCAACTGTTGAATGGCCCTCTTTATGTAGGGCCCAATCCTGAGAGTTACTGAGCCTCCTCTACGCCATCTTAAATCACTGGAGCTCAGCAATAGGAAGTGATAGCATTTTACAGGATTGGGCCCCTATACGCTATAAAAGAATGCCTGGTGCTCATGGAGATACAGTGGGATAGAATAGGCAATCTAAATATATTTGTTTTTCAGTTCCCTGGTTCTGAAACAAAACAAACAAAAAAACAAACAAACAAGAAACAAATCAATCCAGACCACACACCACATGTAAAAACTACGGTTCAGCTCCTCAGCTGGTATAAATCAGCATATCTCAGTTCTGATCTTAGGCAGTCTGATTTTGCCACCCTTACACTGAGTAGTATCTTCATTTGTGAATAGTCCAATTGAAATAAATAGGGCTACTTAGAATGGTAATTTTCCAAACATGTAAGGATGACAGAATCAGGGCCATGGTTAGCAGTATGATCATAAATTGTGTCTCTTTTGAGCCTCACTAGATTTTTCTTGTAACAAATCACAATTAACTGTAATCCATAAGATATATAGGAACCCTTAAGCAAAAGTTTCTCTTGTACTATATTGTGCTATATCTGATTTATAACTAGTCTCTTGTTGTTCCAGTCACCACCGAAAACCTGTTAAGGGTCTACTGGGCCTGATTTGCATTTACACTAAGGACGGTTTTCACTGTTTTGGCAGTGAAAGAATCATTAAAGTTGGTGTAAATATAACTTGTCACACCGTAAATGAATATCAGGTCCTATTTTTTCCTAAAAATGTGCATGAGACTATGTTAATAGGAACAACGTGAAAGTAGAAAGGGGACATACAACATCGATTATTATTTATTCTTTGTATTAAAGTATCATTACTGGGATTAGTACATGCATTTTAACCCTTGATGATCACTTTGGCTTTTGGTGAAGAAAATGGTCAGGCTGTATTTCCCTCTGCGTCTGAGGGGAACTAGGGAACAACAGGATGTCACATTGTTATCAGAAAGCAAATTAGATGTTTGAACCTGTGGATCCAAAGGAATTAATACAATGTCTTTTATAAATAGATTTATAGAGCCAGCAGGATATACCTACACAAATATTTGTATTTAGTGTCATGGTTTTGCTCCCAGATTAATTTGGAGAAAGTCAACCACTCTATTTCCTCTTCTTCAACAAGATTTCTTTTTCATAGTGATAGAATCATGCAATCTTTAGGGTGAGTAAGGCATACTAGTGGATGATCCAGCATATGTCCTTGAGTAAATCAATGATTGGTTTCATTATCTCTCCTGTCCTGGATGGATAGGTGTCTTCTCTGTCCTTGAATATCAATCAATGATACAGAAACTTCCTTGACATTTTTTCCTCTCTGTTTTTACAAACAGATTCTTCTAATATCTTACCTAAATTTTCCTTGCTCCATCTTAACCCTTGCTTATTTTCTTTTTTCTGACTAATGAAAATGATTAGTTTTCATTCTCTTTGTAACACTTATTTGCAATTTTTTTACAAAATTTTATGACTTTTTTATTGTTAACCCTCTTCCCATAATTGTGCTCTGAGCAGCTGACAAACCCTGTCATATCCTGTTATTAATGTTTCTCTTGCCATGACTTAGTGAACATTCAAAGCATTGATTCTCAAAGCTTTCTCAGCAGTGATACTGACTCATCCTGTTATACTTAGCGACTGTCTGGAATACATCGGTGTGAAAAAATACTGATAATACACTGATAATGATCGTCTGTTACCGAAGCTTCCCAGCAATGTTATTATGGTTTGTTACTTTTACCAATCCCCAACATTCCATGAAAAAAACATGAAGTAAAGATGGGAAACAAATCAAGCAATAAGCTGACATTATATAGAAAAGCAGAAACTTACACCCAACTATCTTCATCTCTGCATCAGAAAGAAAGAGGAGAGAATGAAGGAAAAGTAAAGAAAGGAACCAGGACAATTAGGAAGAAGAGAGAAAAGAGGAAGAAACATCACTCACAAGTAAAAGATGAAGCATGCACTTTTCATCAGAGGATCAAAATAAAAGACAGAATACATATCATCAGCACATGGGGAAGGGAAGTGATGTCCTTTGGGAAACTGACAAACGCCAGGCCTATGCAATAGATTTCTGATAGCAAGTTCTCTATACAAATAAAGTTGCAGTCCAAAAGGCAACTAGCACATGCCTCATTGCTTTTATCTCTGGGGAAAGATAAAATTATTGTCAGGCCTAAATGGACATTCTTAAATCCAACAGCAATTGGAAAGAAACTTCATAAGACTGGTATGACTGAATCTCTTCTGATTCACAAGGACACAGAAGAGCATTAAGTTCATCAGGATGCTCTTCTCAGATCACAACACTGAAAATCTCAGAGCTTCTAAATTTAACATTGAAATAGACACGATTGTCCAAAGAGACTTTAGCAATGCTCTGCACAGCTATGCAGGACATACACATGACTTGATTGGTTCCAGTAATTCTGTTCCCCAACAACTGCTGGATATCAGTCAAGATTCTTGGTCGATGGGGGAGAAGAGGTTTATTAGAAGACTCCTCACCAGTGCTATTTAAATAGCCAGGGAGGAAGAGGGGAAACTGGGAGAAAAATAGTAACCTTGGAATTTTAGTGTTTCGATGTCTGGGGCAAAGGGAACCTGCTGACTCCTCATAAAAAAGGAAGAGAAAAGAATGTTAAAGTTCATTTGAAATGTGTTGGAATACAGTAAAGTTATTTGCTTTCTTTTGACAGTTTTTGGCTGAACAGTCTGATCAGTGTATATGAGCAACATTAGGTGACACAGCCTCTACATGGTTATTAATCCTCTTATGACCATCACCTTTTGAAAACATGCACCTAGTTGCAAAGTATGATTCTGACAGAAACCTTTGGGCTAATCATTTCAGAAAGAGGAAACCTTGTCTTTAATAAAACAGCAACAGCTCTCAAGTAAAGAAGGGAGAAAGCAGTCTGAAAGACAGTAAACAAATATGTGGACATGCTCAAGACTACAAAAAACACCCAAAAAGTTTTGAATTTGTAACCAGTAAAGTCTTTTTTAAATCACTGAATATACAAATGAAATTGTCAGAAAATGAAGACACTTGAATTTGACAGTGATAATACTGGAACCAAAGATTATGTAATCTTTATTCTCATAGTTCTGCTAAATTCATCCTGATTTATACTATCCCTGGTTCTCTAATCCTGGACCTCTTCTAAACAGAGTCTATCAATTGTGTTAAACTGCATGAGATGGATAAATATCTGCTATGGAATGGATGAGATCAAACACATTTTCAGTTGTAGAAAGAAACATCTCCAAGGATGAAGGGGCACAAATTTGCATCACTGACATTCTCTTATTTTTTTTAGTATACTGATTTTGCTGATGGAGAGTTAAGTGTTTGCATTATGCATCACTTCACATATGACTGCTTCTTTCTTCCTACCCCACTTACACTGTGGTCATACTTTCCTTTATATCTACTCTTTGTGCATGGACTCTTCAAATAAGGGTAGTGGTTGTCAGGGAGTGTCCAATGTGCTTTTCGCCATTTCTGACATACCTGAGCCAAAGTTTTCAAATGTGAGTGCCTAAAGTGAGACACCTGATTCCATATTTAGGCAACCTTAATACGAGGCCTAATTTTTGCATATGCAGAACATCTGCAGCCACCACTGGATTTAACAGAGTTCTGGTGTTCAGCACCTCTAAAAAGAAAGAAACAATCATTTACCATGATAATGTGATCCTTCAAGATGACTGCCCATGTAGGCCTACACTTTGGGGAGATGCACACCCCTGGTTCACAAAAATGGACCTTCTAGTAATCACTGTCTGATGAGGTTTTGGTTGCACCCAACCTCTCTTCACTCACTAATAACTTCCCCAACTGGTGTTCTGCATCCTTCTTTTAATTCACAAATCCTTAATAAGAGAGTCCAAAGAAAGTGGCAAGGGGAGTTTGAATCCATATCCACAGTCATCTCAAAAAAACACAGTTACTCTGATATGTTGCTGTTTTTCCTCCTTCAAGGATTGACAGTATGGATTCTCATTCTAGGGAGATTAATAAGCAACAGGAGGGGGTCTCTGAGGAGCATTAACTGAAAAGAGAGCACAGGACAAGCTCTCTTGAATTGGGCAACAGATCTAGAGGCCAAGTCAAAGGAGTACTGCTGAATATGGAGCTGAAAATCACAGCTGTGCATATCTCAATGATGGAAACATCATAAAGGCATTCTGTAGAAGCTACTTTTAATTTAATATTCCCAATGTCTCCCAGTGGCTGAACACCAGCAAAATCACAACAATAATGTGATATATGCCATCATGTGCCAGCAATGCCCCTCTGCCATGTACATTGGCCAAACCAGACAGCCTCTACACAAAAGAATAAATGAACACAAATCAGACGTCAAGAATAACAACATTCAAAAACCAGTCGGAGAACACTTCAACCTCCCTGACACTCAATTACAGACCTAAAAAATTGCAATTCAACAAAAAAACTTCAAAAACCAGACTCCAACGAAAAACTGCAGAAGTGATTTGCAAGCTGGACACCATTAAATTAGGCTTGAATAAAGAATGGCAGTGGATGGGTCATTACACAAACGAAAACTATTTCCTTATGCTAATTTTTCCCCCTACCGTTACTAACACCCTCTTGTCAACTGTTTGAAATGGGCCATCCTGATTATTACTACAAAAGTTTTTTTCTCCTGCTGATAATAGCCCACCGTAATTGATTTGTCTCAGAGTTGGTATGGCAACTCCCATCTTTTCATGTTGTGTGTGTGTGTGTCTATCTTCCTACAATATTTTCCACTCCATGCATCTGATGAAGTGGGTTTTAGCCCACAAAAGTTTATGTCCAAATAAATTTTTTAGTCTCTAAGGCGCCACAAATACTCCTCATTCTTTTTACTGATACAGACTAACACTGCTACCACTCTGAAACCAGTTAAATAAATGAAATTCTTTGGCATGCTCTTAGGCCAAAAAACATCTATGGTAAATTCACTAAAAAGACATTCACATTAAACGTGTGTCAACTAATTAAATTTCTTTAGCTTTATTCAGATGTATAATTTTTGTGTGATTGATAAAACACAATTTTAACTTGAAATTGTTTCTTTTAAAATTCTAATGTAATTATCACAATATAGAATTTGTAGGTTAACATCCCTGTGTCCTCATCCTTCTCTCTCACCCATCTTAATGCAAGAAATCCTGGCACTTTCAAGAGTGTTAAAACATATATGGTTCTCAACTTCTTATCATATCATTTACACTAGATTTTCTAAAAATGCTTCCCACATAACTCCTGCAGAGCTTTTCACTATGGTTTCTATAGAGACTGCCTGATGAGATTGCACCAAAGATGTTAATGTGTCAGCACAGTTTTTTCCAGTACAGAAATCTAACATTTCTCTCAAACACTGTTCACACAAAATTTCCCAAATCCACAAAAGCTTTATTTGGGTCTGATCTGTAATATGAAGTGAAGGAGTGGCATTTCAAAAGCTGACATATCAAGTTTATGTATGATAGAGAGTTTTTAGGCCAGTTCCTCATTACACTGCATGAATCAGGCTATATGATGTCAACCCATAGATCATAGGACTGGCCACATGCTAATATGGCCCCTAAATCAACTCAGCAGACTCAAGCCTACTCTAATTTGTGCCTGGATAACAATGGACCCAAGAGGCTGTTCTGTCAGACAGCCCTATACTTGGACTGTGCAGGGGATTTCTAATTAAAAAAAACGAACACCACAGTCTGTTGAATACATGTTACGTACATCAATTTAAAGCATTCTAGTATGGTTCTGTACTGCTTCAACAAAAAATACTTCAAATTGGCAATACTGCAATCTGGAGTTTGTAATCTGAAAATGTCCAAGGCATCTCATACATTATTGTTCATCCTTGAGTAAAAAACCATCCGAGTTATCAATGCTTAAGAAAGACTACGAACAACAGCATCTGGATTTTATAGTTAGAGGAGATCTACCTACCTGGCATTATGACATCGGGAAAACCAAGTTTTCTGGTAAGAGACACCCCCCTGTTAAAGATCATGGGGTTCTCCCTTCGAATCTGTTCCATGTCCCCACGAAGAAGCTGTAGAGAAATTATAAGTCCTGAAAGAAACAAAATTGTTTATTTTTCCAGATCTGAGAGTTATAACTCAGTCCACATCAAGCATATGTGAGAAATAATGGCTTATATTACAGTATGTACCATATGATAATATACAGAATTTTTTATTTGAATAATATAGTGTATCTAAATCTGAAGTAATGCTGGAGAAACCAACTGTTCTAAAGAACCAGCTAGGAGCGTAGTGTAATGTTATACAGGACTGTGAATTTGGAGTAAAAAATTAAACATTGCAGGTTGACTGTAACACACTTATGAGGCACTATGTTTCTTCCTGGTACACAGTAGGCTAGAACCCATTGGGAATAAAAACATAAGCCTTTATCTTAATTATCCCATCAATACAGTGCTAGAGGGTTTCCTTTAACAGTCTTCACTCTAACCTAACACCACACAGCAATCTTGGAGCTCACTTTCACATTTTGTTTCTTTAACCAACTGATGTGAGAATGTTTCTCTCTAATGGAATTCCCTCCAATACTTAGGACTGTCCCAGCAAAAGCAATGGTCAATCTGAATGCAAGCTTAGGACATAGAAAAGTAGGAGCGAGTTGGTAACTTGCTGCCCTCTTTTGTGGCCCCTTGTATTCTGCATCAACTGAATAGTTGAGGGGAGATCAATTATAGAAATTAATCTCAGTACAAGTGTTTGCATAAATCTTTCTATAATTGCTTTTTATTTATATTATATTGCATAATAAAAAATACATTAAAATTACGTTAAAATTGCAAAGCCAAGCACTCTCAAGTTAGTAAATGTTAGAATGTAGGTTGCCTGTGCAACCTTAATTCAGCCCCCCTATGAGTACGCATTATTAATTGCATGATCATATACTATTTTTTTCCCACACAATCCCTGCCTTATTCAGTGAAGGGTAGTTACTCAATATTGCTTTTTATCTTCCATATTCAATATATGACTCCAGGCCTTATTTAACACACACTATCCAAACACTGCATGGAATACGAATTCCTGCATAGGCAACCTTAATTCTGTCATTTCCTAACTTTAGAATGCTTGACTTTCCAATCTTAACACTTTTTTAAATTGAGGGTTTTTTATGCAATTTCCTAATTTAAAAAAACCACCAGAAAAAGCAAAAATTCCATCACATGGAACCATAGTGATTTCCAACATGGATGATAAGCAGGGTACAGATCTTTAGATTCACAGCACAGATCACCTGAGGTAATGGAGTAAATGGCAGCAGCAGAAGGCTGTTATCTATGGTGGACCAATCACAAGAGGGGAATGAGACATACACTTTGTAAGTGGTATTCACAGCTATTTGCTGACAGCAGAAGAATAATAGAATCATAGAATATCAGGGTTGGAAGAGACCCTAAGAGGTCATCTAGCCCAACCCCCTGCTCAAAGCAGGACCAGAATGTAGTAACCCAGGACTGTCTTCAAATTCAGCTTCTGTAGGGGAGTGTTCTCTACTAGTTATAGACCCTACTGCCTGTCTACCCATCCTTGACTTCTGCCCCCAATTCCTACTCTGATCTTATCCACACCTCTGTCATCTTTGCTCCTCCCCCTGGTTTCTGTCCCCTCTATGTCACTCCCAGCTCCTTCTCCCCACAATCTCTATTTCTATTTAGTCTACAACTACCACCTCTTCTCCCCACTCTTGTCAGCTTACCACACCTCTGCTCTCTGTTGCTATCCAGCCTACTCAAGGGGTCCTCCCTCTGCTCCTATCATGACTGCTCTTTCCCTGTAAATAGGGATGTGGGGAAGACAGCCAATCAGGGGAGGCTCTCTTTCAGGTAGGGCTGAAATTTGCATGAGGGCAGGAGATTCTCTTAATGTCAGACTGGCTACAGCAGAGGCAAATGTGTGCTACTTGCAATAAAATCAGAAGAGGTAGGAGTTCTGGATCCCTAACACCAGGACAACACTGCTGTCAAATTTAAGTGCCCGCTGCAAAGCATGGAGGCACTACAGCTTCTCAACAAGATGGTTAGAAATACTCTTAACATGGGCAAACAATATATTTTTCCCTATTCTTGTTTTCAAAAAATTTGGAGCTGCTTTTGCTGAAACTTTCAAACAAATAAACAAGCAAGAAAGCCAGAGGCAGGCACCTTATATTGAAAATTTCAGCCCAAGGGGTTAAAGTTTAGCAGAGTTATGAGCAACTGTAAACAGTCTTATAACAAGAGGTGTTGGCCGACCTTACCTATAGGTGGCATTACAAACTCTACCTATCACATAACCCTGCTTGCTAACTGTTTCATTTGCTTTCAGTTATACCTAGTGCCCTTTATGCTAATATGAATTTGTACTGCAAATTCAGTGACAGCATATTTGATATGTAAACAACTGAAAACCAGAAGAGATTAGGATTTAAACCTCAGTCGGGTCCTGCTGAATTATACATTTATTTTGCAACCAAAGCAAAACTGACTGTACCTTTGAATGACTGTACATTAAGGGTAACACATAGTAGCATTTGGAATGGAATAAGCAATTGCATTTCCAAATTAGCTATCCATGGCACTTATAAACTGAGGTGGCTGACAGGATAAGGAAAAAGATTAATTTACTCAACATATTACAAATTTATCTTTAATTGATTTATTTAATTTAATAAATCTAGACTCAGAATACAGTAACAACTGTGCCAAGACAATAACTCCCTTTGGCTATTTATGAAGCACTCTGCATTGCACCTATCAAAGCCAGTGTTCATGATAATTAATCTTCAGGTATAAATGCATTGGTCTCTCTCTGGAAAAATCAGATAAGTATCTTAAAGAAATGCAAGATTTATCTCTTTACAAATAGATTCACAGTGTCCTAAGATGAGCATGTCCCAGGTATGTGTCACTGCAGGAATCTTCATGGGAATACTTCGGTAGTATCAAGGCCATCCCTAGCTATTCTGGGGCCCTATGCAGAGTGTGTGTGTGTGTGTGTGCGTGTGTGTGTGCGCGCTAGGCCCCCAGCATCTGCAGGGGGCAGGGATGTGAGGGGGCTAGCCCAAGCCCTCTGTGGTGGAGGGCAGTACTCCATGAGGGCAGGGGGAGAGGCTGGCTTGGGGAGCAGGGGAAACCTCCCCCTCCCACCCAGCATTCACTGGTGGCCAGCTGGGGCCGGGTTGCTGCACTTCCCACCTCTGGTGAATGCAGTCCGGGCCCTGTTGCAGAGCTCAGGGGAGTGGGGTTGGGGCAGAGCAGGGGCAATGGGGAAGAGCCGGAGCAGGTGCTGGAGCAGCATGCAGCTGCACAGGGTACCAGGAAATATGGTGCCCTACGCAGCTGCATACTTTGCGTATGGGTAAGGATGGCCCTGGGTGGTATGATCCAGAATAATCAAGAGAGATTCTAATTAAATTTTTGACCCCTGTACAAATCCTTCTGCTCCTGTGGAACTTCTCTCAATTTCTATGTAGGAACACTTAATAAGAAACATTGCTGCAAAGGATATATAAAATATTTCTGCCCGTGCAGTTAGCTGCTGATATTGTACATTTCCCTTGGCTACTGGTTTTCATAAGCAAGGGTAAAATGCCCAACAAAAGTAAGAATAGCCATGAATGAAAAATCACAAGTAGCCACTAGTTGTCTCCACTTTGATCTACAGACAATGACATTGTACAGATATAATAAAGGAGAGACTTTAAACTGCAGAATCTTTACTTTTGCCAACAGTGCATGTGCAGAACAGAATCCAGCTTTCTGTATCCAGGGCAAATTTGTAGGAGTGGTAGTTAAGAGATTTTTTTTAATCTCTAAACTGAAGAAGTTTTATATGGAAATTATTAAAAACACAAACATGGAACCTCAAAATGCCACTTCCAGAGAGTCAGTTATCAGAGTTGTAATGCAATATAAATCTTTACAGGACAAAGTATTATCACCAGCACAAATGAACAAACAACTAGAAAGAATGTATAATGACTGGCAAAGGGCTCAGTGTGATAGCACATCTTGTGGAACTCCTCTGTCCACAAAGAATTCTCAGTTTTATCAAGATACAGTTTAAGGGTTCTCTAGCCAAAAAAGAAAAAAAAAATTACCATAGTTTGAGCTGGGTGCTGTGTACTTGGTACTGGACTTGCGGATAATGTTTTCATGGATCTGATACCATTCATTTTCATTGTTGCACCTAAAATAAAAGGAACACTTGTTAAAGTTACCTGCACTTTTTTATCCGAATGATAAAAAGAGAGAAAGGTTTTACTGCATATGTTGTATGATTTTGTTTTGTGGGAGATATCCAAAGCAAGCCTCTTTTTAACAGACAACAATGGGACATTGGGCCAGAAGGGAAACCAGTCTTGTCTCATCTTCCATTATTAATCTCTTTATCTTGGACACTTTTGAGTCAGTAGTGACTTCTGTAATTTTGGGAAGAGTTTCACATTGCACATTATGATACAGTGGGGGAAGGTTCGCACATATTTTAACTGAATTTTGAAAAAAAATAATCAATGTAATCCTAAAAATAATTGCTGCTATTTATTACCCTTTCACATTTGGCAACAAATCAAATTACATCCCAGAACTTAAAACTGGATAATTGAAAGATGAAATGACAGACTCTTGAGTATTTCAGTTATTTGCAAAAAGTCTTATGCTAAACTATGTTGAACAGACTATCTAGAAATATAAGACAAATCCAAAAAAACTATGGGATAACAAACAAAAATCTAGCGAGAGAGAGAGAGAGAAAGAGTTTCTTTTGTTGGGATAGGGGAAAGGGTTACTTCCAATTATTCATTCACCTTCATGCCCCATGCATGTGAAATTTTAATGAGTATTAAAGTATTGTATTGTATTTATAAAGTCAATATAGCAATATATTTTCAAAAAGTTTCCAGGACAGCAATTACAGTATGTTTACTCATCTATCTCTAGTACGTAAGTTAAGTCTATTTTTTGACTGATAAAAAAGTAAACTATTGGTGTCAGTCCAGATGGTGCACTGGTAATTTGTTCTATGAATAAATGTTATTTAACAATATTCATCTAAGATAGCAGTTGGATTGATCTTTAATAGTACAAACTATTCAGATACATTTCTTAGCTAGTGTTAACAGAAATAATGCCTATGAACAGAGTATGTTCTGAAATATTTTCTAACCAATATATCTTGGCCATGGTACTAGCTGCTTTAGATTTTATTGCAGAATGACTATATAATAATGGACACAACCATAGGAATTGTAAAGATGATGTCTCCTGTTTTCATTTTTACAGATTGTTGATTTTCCACTTTTTACATTTAGCTTTTCTATGTCCCATCTATTTCTGACCTCTTCTTCAACTTTGTTCTATTAAATATTAACTAAAAATGAATGTAAGTAATGAATAATTAGAGACATATATAATAAAGAATGGGCTGGATTCTCCACTGCATTACTCTATAACTACGCTGAAGCCACTGGACTCATAGTGGCTTCAAACTGGTAAAATGCAGTGGAAAATCAGGCCCAGTCTCTCTCTCACTCTTCTGTCCCTCATCCTTTGTATACAATTATCTGTTCTGCTATGTTACATCTATCACAGATTGTAAGATTCTTTAGGAGCAGAGATTTGTCTGTTTAAAAACGGTAAAGCACTATGTCTACCTAGGGGCTATATCAACAACACAATGACCTTTTTTTGCCATAATAAAGTTCATATGTATATTAAACAGTTGTTTTTGAATTACGTAAAATAATAATGTATGTTCATTGGTACCTGAAATCTTTTTCTTACTTCACATTCTTTTGCAAATCTTCCCATGCAGGACAACCCACTATGGGTTTATGCTCTTTTAGTCTGACCCATTAAACTCAACTTTTCTCCAGTGGATGGATTCCTTTGGAGCATTACTTTGTATATGAGTATTTGTTTATATTGCTTAGCCCTTGATGATATTGTAGCCAGTATTTTTTTCTTAGATTCTTGTAAATCAGGTGGGTAAATTTAATTAACTGAGATTATTGCAATTCCATTTTACTTAGTCTTACAGTTGCTGAAGAACTGAACACTAAGTGACTAGCCGTCCTTCACTCTAACCATTGGAACACAATTAATGAGTAAGACAAACAACCACAATAGCCAGCATAAAATATGCAATAGAAGACTGAGAAAGCAAGCAGATACACAGCTTAGAAAAAGCACACAGTCTCCCCTCTTTCCTCAGAATGTAGGGAGAACAGAACATTATCTAAAGAGAATACCATCCATTTGCTGAAGTCCCATCAGAAACTGAGTAATGAGAGGCTTTGACAGATTTTACAGTCCCTTAAAGGCTTGACACTTGTAACTTCTTGACTTGTCAGATCAGTCAATACCTTCAAGTGTAACACAGGTGTAAAAATACTAATATCAGACTTGCTACTTTGTCAGACTTCCTTGTAGCTTTCTAGGTCTACAAGACTGCAGGCGTCACTTGCTATAAATGTGACATACCCACAGGGCAGAAAGAACCCATAAGACCCCTAATTTCCACATTCCTATAGCAGCTCTACAGCTTTAATGAACAATATGGGTCTCTTCTATAAAGACAGTTTAGCAAAGCAGCCAAATTTACACCTGGATGAAGAGTAGTTTATATGGGTTTAGCGATTTCAATGACTGCTGACATTAATCTTCATAAGAAGAATAGATTTACCAGTTTTTCACAGATCTTACTAATAAGACACTTTATGATGTCTTGGGAGCTTGCAGGGCAGGGGCTGCTGCACTCTTGTACAGTATGTGTTTCCACTTTGCTGCTAACCTCTTTAGTTTCAGAAATTAAGTCAGAATTTCAGAAATTAACCCTTGTACAGTATGTGTTTCCACTTTGCTGCTAACCTCTTTAGTTTCAGAAATTAAGTCACCTGGCAAATGCTACATGAAAACAATCCAAAGGGACTACTGTAAAGCAGTCACACAAGAAAATTAATTGTAAAATATCCAAATTAAATGGAGACCATCAATACTGTGTTGAAAACATATATTTTAAATTTCTGATTCAAAATTTTGTCTTCCAACAGAAATTTAGTCCTAGAATTATGACAATCTGCATTCATGGATAATTTTTTTTAAGTGCACAAAATTATAGAATGAAATCTAATTTTGGAACTGACATGTGGGATGACATCTTTGGAAGATGTATGAAAGCATGTCAAGGATGCGTTATGATGTGCTGAGTGTCAATACATCTTGTTTCATCCTTTAACCACTGGAAAGATGGTAATAGCTCAGAGTTATAGGGTGACTATGTGAGTAGCTCAGAGTTATAGAGTGATCTGTGCACAGATCTTTCACTTACAAAAAAAGTCAATTTATAAAAACTTAAATATTACTAAGAATATGTACCTATTTACTTTTTAAAGTGAAATAATTCCTTAATTATTTTTAATAGAAACATTACGGACTGATCAAACTTATCCTGTCAAGAATAAGGAGAAATCAGTTACTAGATGAGATCTATACTGGGACTGTTATAAAAAGGCAGTCAGCTGTGAACCAGCTGAGCGGTGAACAGCGGAGAGGCTAGCAGAAGGGGTCTGACTGGGAGGTCACCTAGGGGGAGCCTACTGAGGCTTTCATCTTGCAGGCTTCCCTGAGTAGTTACTGTGACAACTCTTAGAAAGAAGATAATATGGATGGTGAGCGATCAGATGTTGTGACCTGCACAGAACATGCCATGATTGTCTTTCTTCCACAGGATAGAAATGACTTTGTCTATACAAAGTACAAGCTGGTCTCCATACTGGAAGAGAAGGAGTTCAAGGTCTGGAGAAATAAGTATCAACCCTGTATTGCATAAGAGAAAATGACGATTTCCTGGACAAATGTCAGGATACTCTTCTACAGGCACAACATTCTGAAGAATAAGAGCAGGCTGCGCAGTAGGGACAGAAGGCCGGTGAAGAAATTTGAGCATCCATGTACCAGCAATGCAGATACAGTTGAGCAACCGTTTTCATGCTCCCTCCACAGGTACTAATGCAGAGAGTGGACTAGATGAAACATCTGAGGGAAGGGAGCAAAAGGAGACTCCACCAATTGGACGGCATGAGATGCACTCTCAAGGGAAGCAGGTGGTGATTGGGGACTCCCTCCTCACGGGGACTGAGTCATCTATCTGTTGTCCCAAAGAGGAAAACTTAAAAGCATGCTGCTTGCCAGAGCTAGGATCCACAACGTGACAGAGAGACTGCTGAGATTCATCAAGCCCTCAGATCGCTACCCCTTCCTGCTTCTCCACATAGGCACCAATGATACTGCCAGGAATGACCTTGAGTGTATCATTGCAGACTACGTGGCTCTGGGAAGAAGAATAAAGGAGTCTTGAGGCGCAAGTGGTGTTCTCGTTCGTCCTTCCTGTGGAAGGAAAAGGCCCAGGTAGGGACCGTTAAATCGTGGAAGTCAACGAATGGCTATGCAAGTGGTGTTGGAGAGAAGGCTTTGGATTCTTTTACCATGGGATGGTGTTGCAAGAAGGAGGAGTGCTAGGCAGAGACGGGCTCCACCTAACAAAGAGAGGGAAGAGCATCTTTACAAGCAGGCTAGCTAACTTAGTGAGGAGGGCTTTAAGCTAGGTTCGCTAGAGGAAGGAGACCAAAGCCTTGAGTTAAGTGGGATACCAGAAGGAAGCACGAGCAGGAGAGCACAAGAGGGGAGGACTTCTGCCTCATACTGAGAAAGCAGGACAAACAGCGAGTTATCTTAAGTGTCTATACACAAACGCAAAAAGCCTGGGAAACAAGCAGGGAGAACTGGGAGCCTGGCACAGTCAAGAAATTATGATGTGACTGGCACAACAGAGATTTGGTGGGATAACTCACATGACTGGATTACTGTCATGGATGGATATAAACTGTCCAGGAAGGACAGGCAGGGCAGAAAAGGTGGGAGAGTGCATTGTGTGTAAGAGAGCAATATGATTGCTCAGAGCTCCAGTATGAAACTGCAGAAAAACCTGAGAGTCTAGGAGTTTAAAAGTGTGAGCAACAAGGGTGATGTCATGGTAGGAGTCTGCTATAGACCACCAGACCAGTGGGATGAGGTGGACAAGGCTTTTTTCCAGAAACTAATAGAAGTTACTAGATCACAGGCTTTGGTTCTCATGGGGAATTTCAATCACTCTTATATCTGCTGGGAGAACAATGCCACGGTGCACAGATAATCCAGGAAGTTTCTGGAAAGTGTAGGGAGCAATTTCCTGGTGTAAGTGCTGGAGGAATCAACTAGGGGCAGAGCTGTTCGGGACCTGCTGCTCACAAACAGGGAAGAATTAGTAGGGGAAGCAAACGTGGATGGGAACCTGAAAGGCAGTGACCATGAGATGGTCAAGTTCAGGATCCTGACACAAGGAAGAAAGGAATACAGACTCTGGATTTCAGAAAAGCAGACTTTGACTTCCTAAGGGAACTGATGGGCAAGGTCCCCTGAGAGAATAACATGAGGGGAAAAGAAGTCCAGGACAACTGGCTGTATTTTAAAGAATTCTTACTGAGGTTGCGGGAACAAACCATCCCAATGTGTAGAAAGAATAGTAAATACGGCAGGTGACCAGCTTGGCTTAACAGTGGAATCCTTGCTGATCTCAGACACAAAAAAGAAGCTTACAAGAAGTGAAAGATTGGAAAAATGACCGGGGAGGAGTATAAAAATACTGTTCAGGCATGCAGAAGTGAAATCAGGAAGGCCAAATCACACTTGGAGTTGCAGCTAGCAAGAGATGTTAAGAGTAATAAGAAGGGTTTCTTCAGGTATATTAGCAACAAGAAGAAAATCAAGGAAAGTGTAGACCCCTGACTGAATGAGGGAGGCAACCTAGTAACAGAGGACGTAGAAAAAGCTAACTTACTCAATGCTTTTTTTGCCTCTGTCTTCACAGACAAGGTCAGCTCCCAGACTATTACACTGCGCAGCACAGTATGGGGAGGAGGTGACTGGCCCTCTGTGGAGAAAGAAGTGGTTCAGGACTGTTTAGAAAAGCTGGATGAGCACAAGCCCATGGGGCCGGATGCACTGAATCTGAGGGCACTAAAGGAGTTGATGGATGGGATTGCAGAGCCATTGCCGTTATCTTTGAAAACTCATAGCGATCGGGGGAAGCCCCAGGTGACTGGAAAAAGGCCAATGTAATGCCCGTCCCTAAAAAAGGGAAGGAGGAGGATTCAGGGAACTACATGCCAGTCAGTCTCACCTCAGTCCCTGGAAAAATCATGGAGCAGGTCCTCAAGGAATCAATTCTGAAGCAATTAAAGGAGGAACGTGACTAGGAACAATCAGCATGGATCCACCAAGGGCACGCCCTGCCTGACCAACCTAATTGCCTTCTATGATGAGATAACTGGCTGTGGATGAGGGGAATGCAGTGGACGTGTTATTCCTTGACTTTAGCAAAGCTTTTGATATGGTCTCCCAAGGCATTCTTGCCAGCAAGTTAAAGTAGTATGGGCTGGATGAATGGAATATCAGGTGGACAGACAGCTGGCTAGACCATCGAGCTCAACGGGTAGTGATCAATAGCTCCAGTCCAGTTGGCAGCCGGTATCAAGCAGAGTGCCCTAAGGGTCAGTCCTGGGGCCGGCTGTGTTCAATACATCTCTACCCCGATGTAATGTGATCCAATATAACACGAATTTGGATATAATGCGGTAAAGCATTTCCCCTCCTCCTTCCTAGGCTTGCGCAAGCCTGGGTGGAAATGGGGAGAAGGGGAGCAGTAGCGCGCTCAGGGAAGGAGGTGGAGTGGAGGTGCGCTGGGATAAGCTGGGGCAGGGGGAGGGCCGCAGCAAGTAACCAGGGCAGGGCAGGGAGGGCACAGAGGAACCGCTCCACTCCCCAGCTCACCTCCGCTCCGCCTCCTCCCCCACATGTGCTGCTCTCTTTCTCCCCCCTCCCTCCCTCCCAGGCTTGCCGCACCAAACAGCCGATTCCTGGCAAGCCTTGGAGGGAGAGAGGGAAGGGGGAGAAGCGGAGCAGCAGTGGTGTGCTCAGGGACGGAGGTGAAGCAGAGGTGAGCTGGGGCAGGGAGGTAGGAAGTTGCCGGTGGGTGTTCTGCACCCACCAATTTTTCTCCGTGGGTGCTCCAGCCCTGGAGCACCCACGGAGTCGGCGCCTATGGCGGCAGCGTGTCTGGCTCCAACACGCTGCTCTGAGTGGTGTGTTAAGGGGGCTGGGCTGGAGCTGGGGGGTTGGATAAGGCGCAGAGGGCCTCAGGGGGCTGTCAGGGGACAGGGAGCAGAGAGGATTGGATGGATCAGGAGTTCTGAGAGGTCAGTCGGGGGAAATAGGTGGGGGGTTGGACAGGGGCCAGGCTGTTTTGGGAGGCATAGCAAGTTCTACATAATGTGGTTTCACCTATAACACGGTAAGATTTTTTGGCTCCCAAGGACCACGTTATAGCTGGAGGACGGCGTCGACTGCACCCTCAGCAAGTTTGCAGATGACACTAAACTGGGAGGAGACGTAGATACGCTGGAGGGTAGGGATAAGATACAGAGGGACCTAGACAAATTAGAGGATTGGGCCAAAAGAAATCTGATGAGGTTCAACAAGGACAAGTGCAGAGTCCTTGACTTAGGATGGTAGAATCCCACGCACTGCTACAGATTAGGGACCAAATGACTAGGCAGCAGTTCTGCAGAAAAGGACTTAGGGGTTACATCGAATGAGAAGCTGGCTATGAGTCAACAGTGTGCCCTTGCTGTCAAGAAGGCTAACAGCATTTTGGGCTGTATAAGTAGGGGCACTGCCAGCAGATCAAGGGATGTGATCGTTCCTCTCTATTCTGCACTGGTGAGGCCTCATCTGGAGTACTGTGTCCAATTTTGGGCCCCAACACTACAAGGATGTGGAAAAATTGGAAAGAGTCTAGCGGAGGGCAACAAAAATGATTAGGGGCCTGGAGCACATGACTTATGAGGACAGGCTGAGGGAACTGGACTGTTTAGTCTGTAGAAGGAAAGAATGAGGGGGGATTTGATAGCTGCTTTCAGCTACCTGAAAGGGGGTTCTAAAGAGGATGGATCAAGACTGTTCTCAGTGGTACCAGATGACAGAACAAGGAGCAATGGTTTCAAGTTGCAGTGGCGGAAGTTTAGGTTGGATATTAGGAAAAACTTTTTCACTCAGAGGGTGGTGAACCACCAGAATAGGTTACCTAGGGAGGTGGTGGAATCTTCTTCCTTAGAGGTTTTTAATGTCAGGCTTGACAAAGTCCTATGTGGGATGATTTAGTTGGGGATTGGTCCTGCTTTGAGCAGGGGGTTTGACTAGATGACTCTTGAGGTCCCTTCCAACCCTGATATTCTCTGATTCTATGTGGGGGAGCAGAACTGGCTTTCTGCCAATTTTCACTTTGAGATATGTGATATAAGGCAGGCTCAAAATGTTTTAATCAAAACAAAACATGTTGTTGATATTGGAAACTCAAGTCTTGTGTGCCCTTGAACCACAGAAAAATAGAGTTGGAAGAGACCATAGAGAATAGTCTATGATAACTGGAGATTTAGGCTGTAAGCTACACTAGAAAGAGATTGTTGGCAAAACTTCTAGTGAGTTGCAGTTTATACCAGTACCCTGAACAAAAGCTATCCTAGCTGTCATGGTTGTGGGGTGAGCTATACCTTCTATCCCTTTTTGTCCCTGAGGTGACAGGCCTAACATCCTTCACCTCTCTCAAGGATGGTCCCATGCAGTTCAAACAACTTAGGACAGGATCTCAGTTGGTAAACAGAAGCTGTCACCCAATGTTAACATGACAGGCCCAGCTGCATCTGTCATCTGAAATCCCTTTTCTTCCAGGAGTCTGTGACGGCAGCTGATTAAAGTGACTCAGAAACAGTTTCTTCAAAACCAAAACATTATTTATTCACCCAAATATATATAGCACACAGACCAAAGGCTAAAAACAATAAAGGCTGATATACAAATACCATTCTCCTTATGTAAACCTTAATCTTTCCTTGAAATTTCTGGTAAGTTCCATTCAGTCCAGTTATCTCCAGCTCTGGGATGGAAGAAGTAGGTTGTGCTGCTGTATCGTGATCTCTATGTCCCTCTAGGTACATATACACTAAATGCTTCTTTCAGCACTATGCAGAGTACATATGTGCATAGTCTCCCTAGCATAAGTATAAACAGCCACATAGATGCTCTCAACATAGTGAGTAAAGACACACCTGAAGAGTTATGCAAGTACCATACATACTCTCTCCATGCCCAAGTCATGTCAACCTGTTTGCACTGCTATTTTTAGCAGTGTAGTGTTCTGCTGCCTCCCCACTGCTCGAGCCTTTACTGTCTGCAGGAAAAGACTACCCCAGCCAGGAAAGGCTCTGGCATTGGGAGGCAGCAGGGAAATCCTTGGGCAGCTCCCCAGCTTTTCCTGCCACAGGGCTCAGCCTTTCCCAGCTGTCTCAACCTCCCAGAGCCTTTCCTTACCACAGTGAAAGGCTCTGGCAACGGGAAGCTGCTAAAGCTTTTCCCTGTTTTCTTCCACAACCAGACCCTTTCACCTACTTGCTTTTCACTGCAGCACACAGCTATCGCATACCATACATGCTGCCACCAGTGGCATGTAGTGTAGATGTAGGCTCATTTCCCCCTCTCTTTATTCTAGGCCTGGGATCCTTTAATGATTTAGTATCCCCTTTGATCCTAGGCTCAGGCCTGGGAAGGATAAGCCTTGCTAGCAGTGGCATAGCAAGGCTGAGAGGGCCCGGGTGCAAGAATAGATAGAGGTTTCCTTTTTGGTTCCAAAATTAAAATTTTGCTTACCTTTATCATCTTGGAAAATCATAATTTATCCATCATATCTATAAACATGCAGCCTGCATATTGTGTCATCTCAAGAAAAAGCATCCATATACAAAACCTATCATTTTACTAGTACATTTTATCTAACTGAAAATCTGCACAACAGCAATCATGAGGCTTCACACATTACTAACAAACACACATTGTATCAACATAAAATTATGTAACTCAGGTTTTGTGTGCCAAACTTTAAACGATGCATAAGATATGTCCAAAGTATACATGCAGTTTGTCAAAAATGTGAGTGACAAAGATGTGAGTCACCACTGTATTACTCCTGTCTCAAGTTGGTGCAATTGTACTGGAACTGAGTGAATAGAGTTACAATGGGTGAGTAATACAACAGGAAATCAAGCCCCAAATCTTTATACATCTGAATGCCCAATTTTGTCCATGGCAAATCTTACAATTTGAGCACACACAGCATTTGCATTCACCAATCATGTGTGGGTGGGCACCAAATGAAACAAGTATTGTCACAAACATATAGACCACTCTATATGTGGTCTGTGTCACAGAAGCCAAGCACAAAGATCCATACTACCATGTCAATAAAAAACAAAACAAAGCAACAAACTAGTAAAACAATACATCTTCAGCACTTTTCAAAGATCATGATACCTAGTCCATTTTACATTACTGCCTAAGTCAGGCATTTATTACTCCCATGGGAATTCTGTGCCACTTCACATGTGCAGAATTCATGTCCAGCACAGAATTTTTTCTCCAGGGCAGGAGAAGTGCTGCAGTTCTGCCTTTCACCTACCAGAGGCCACTGTGGCACCAGTACAGTCAACAGCCAGTGTATTCATCACAGCATCCTGCCCTCAGAACCAGGTTAGGACAGACAGAGTGGGGCACACGGGTGTGCTGCGGGGTCACAGACCATGATTCAGAAGAGCTAGTGAGTGATACCAACTGGGGCACAGGCTCAGGAGTTAGTGGAGTGACAGTGTTGAGCCAGGGGCTGAATGGAAGAGTGCTGTAGGGCTACATGGGGAGAGAGGGTAGGAGGCTGCAGGAATTCATGGAGAAGAAGGGCAAATGTGCCTGACTGAATGGGAGAGTCTTGGGGTCAGCATGTGGCAGACTCCTCAACTCCCTAATAATCTTCCCCCACCCACAAAAAAAACCATTCCATATTCCTCCCACTCACACCCAACAATCCTCCAGGTTCACTCCCATCTCCTTCCCTCTCCCTCTGCTATCTAGATTCCCACAAGCCTTTGCACTGCTTCTGAGGGGTGTGGGAAATACATTCTATATTGTAGTTTAAATAAATTACTCTAAGTTCTGTATTAATATGCCTAATAACAAATCTATTTGTCAAAAAAAATCCCAAGTTTTTTTTTAGTCTCTATTGTTACAGAAATACTTGCTGACAGGTATTTTGAAAGAAATTACCAAAATAATTGAAACTATTGTTATTATAATGTGTTATTTTGACAAATAAAATATGCATAATTTTACAGTATTGTGCACAGCATTTTTGATTTTTTTAGCACAGAATTCTCCCAGGAGTAACTTATGGTATGTGTTTCCATATCCTATCATTTGTCCAATACCCTGACAACCCTGAACTGCCCACTTAATTTTAAATAGTCTTCTACTGCATGTGTGAACCCCTTATGCTTAACAATCTATTCCAACTGTAGTTACCTCAGACACTCTGTTTACCTTCCCCAGACTAGAAGAAGAGCTCTGTGATGCTGAAAAGTTTGTCCCTTTCACCAATAAAAATATACTACTGTAATGGGGTTCCTGCAGGGCTCTCCTGGCTCCTGCCCCCACTTGTCCCAGAAAGTCACTCAGGAGACCTGGTTTGCAGTGCTCACCTGGGCTTTATTGTACAAGACATGCTCCCACCACCTTCACAGCACAATATACACAAAGTTCCTTCTTTGTTCCCCTCAGCAGGAGAGAAGGGCAGGTTAGTCCTTCCTGCTTCCCCTCAGAGCAACTTCCCTTCTTCTTAGCTCCTCCAGTGCAGTAGTTCACTTCACTTGCTCCCCTCTCCCCTGGCTTCCTTCCTCTGAGGCTTTTATCCATCCCCAGCCTTCAGTGATAGCAGCTGTCCCTGTTTTGCCAATCAGGGCCAGGTGGGCTCCCCAGCTCCAATTTACCTTCCCTCAGTGTAGCTGGGGTGACAGAGGGTTTGCTAGCAGTTCCCCTGCTAGCACCCTGACACAACTACCCTCTCTCTCTCACATCCTGGGACCAACACAGTGACAACAACACTGCAAATATCATAGAAGTGTTATCTGACTTAGATAAAAAGCCAGCCCTCACCAAAAACTGTAATATCTTCTAAGAACCTCTAAGATGTACACACTTTTCAGATACGGTATGATCCTACCTCATATTGCACAAGATTCACTAGTATGCTCCAGCTACTTTTGGGCCATTCCATAAAACCATTTTACCTGCCTGATTAGAGCAGGTTGGCAATAGTTGTCAAAATGTTGCATAGGAGCCAGAGTGAACCAGTGCATCTAGCCCAGTTAAGAGAAACACATTCTAACACAGTAGAGAGATTAATCTGATCAGGGACTGATCCCATCTGCCTTCTGCAACCTCCCATGCCTTCCTCCTCCATCCCCTGGAATCCCACACAATCCAATTACTGGACAGGTTATTTTGAATATAATAAAGCTGCAAGACTTCTTAAGATGCCTTTGAAGTCATGATATATTTTTCCTCAACAGCAAAAGCGTGAGTCCTAGTTATTCTGAAGCAATGTTGACTTGTTATTAAATTGAACCTCTACCCTATTGATTTTCCTCATTTGTTCATCTTTACAGACCATAGCTTTCAGCTGCTGGAAAGACACAAAACTTTAGGAAGATAAAAGCAGTCTACCCCGAAGCTTTTCTTGTAGGGTCTATTTTCTTGTATGAAGCTTGTTAATTCCTCTTTTTTAAAAGGGCATATAATATTGGCAAAATTAGGCAGGAGAAAAACCAGCTGCTGTCAAGATAGACAAAAACATCAGCAATTTTTCAGCATTTATGTTTGTGGAACTTGACATAATGACTTAATGACATAAGGAGTAACAGGCTAACTGTAAAGAAGTAACTGGTCATTTTCTACAGCTTTCACATTACAAACCCATGTTCTGTCAGGTATAATGAGTTACCAGAATCTCTGCTCTAGCCTGACAGCCCATAAGAAAATGCAGAATATTATAACTGCAAAAAGTTATGTGGACACCAGGTAATAGGATGCTATATATCAAGCATACCATCTGACCGGGGAAAAAAGAATTAAAAAGTAAAACTAAATTTTCCCAGAATATATTCAAAAGGGAATTAAATAACTGAAAAGTTTGGTAGTGGGGTATGTATGGACTCCTTTCACTTCTAGACCACTGGTTTCATCCAGATTTGTAAGGTCTCAGTCAAAATCTTAGTTGTACAGGTGTCAATATCCCTCTCCCAAGTCACATCTGGCATATCTGTTGGCTGTCACAGCATGATAGGCATGGGGAATGAACTACCCTCTCACTCTTAAAGAGGATCTCTGCAAAAAAAGGTTGAGGTATGTAACGGCGACAGCATAGGGAAGCTTGAACTGCTGTTATCCATGTTATTCTGAGGGTACAGGACTTTGGTTTACAGAGCTGAACTGTTCCTTTCACCAGCATTAAATTTACTTTTGAGAAAACGAGTGTTTTCGTTGTATTTTTTATCTCAAGATACTGCAGATTTGCATCAGCGTTGACATCTATTGTCTAAATAAATGCTTTCCTTACACTGTCTGACATTTACATTATTGTAAATTCAATAATTCAGCAGATTTCATATGGCTTATGCAGTACATTTAGAACAATTTAAATTTAGATACAATTTAAAAACTTTCCCACCCACTGCATGATGGACAAGAAACCCCTTTGCCATTTCTATGTCCCCAAGCTGACCAGCAATACCATAAGGAGACAAAGTCCTTTCTCAGAGAATGCTCCTGGCCCTTTCTTTTATTTTTTAGTGAATGAAAATAGCTCTCTGTCTTCATAAAGCTAGGAACTTCAATCAACTTTACATTCTCTCATCCTTTAACCTGATAAACTGGATAGTGCTAAATCATGGGTAACACTGGCTTCCACGAATGTGTTCAATTGCCTCTTAAACTGATTTTTTGGTTTAAATCTATTGCTGACTCTGGCAGCTTGTTCCATATGCTAGCCATCGAATCTTCCATGAAGGCATAAAGAGTATTGGTAAGCCTGAACTTTCTTTAGTATATGAGGAAAAGAGGTGCAGCCCAACTGTTCTGGAGTGGGGAAAAGGTCAAGATCCAGAAACAGAACACTGTTCTATTAAAAGTCCTGCAGGGTATGTGTAACACAAGAATAAGGTAACATTCAACGAAATAGAAAGTGGGAAATTCAAAACTGATAAGAGGAAATGCTTTTTCATACAACATGTAGTTGAATGGTGGAATTTACCACTAGACAAAGTTGTTGAGACGATGAAGTCAGCAAAATGCAAAAAGCAATTGGATATTTATATGGATATCAAGAACTTCCAGAGTTGCTGTTATTAATGAAAATATGATTTTGTACTTCAGGACTTAAGAGAATCTCTAATTAACAGAAATCAGGATGAGACTTATACATGGGTCAGATAATTCCACATATACCTGCTGCAAGGTTCTTTTATCTGGTTTTGACCAGTTGTAAATAGAATACAAGACCAGATGGACTGCTGGAACACAGAAATTCTATGTTCCCTGTGTGCGTTAAGTTAAACTTAAAAGACCTGGGAGGATGCACCCAAACAGTAAGGATGGAACAAAATAGGTTGAGAAGCTCACTCATTTAACTCTTTAATTGTAATTTAAAAAAAGGAGGAATAGATAGGTAATGAGATATAGACCTTTCACCTTTAGGTCACTGGACTGAATCCACTCCAAGATGATAGTGACTGAAAGTTGGTACCATCTAGTGGCAACTGATGGCCTATAGTGTTTGCAATGGATTGGTAGTGTCAGTCTAATACCTAGCACACAGATATCCACATCATAAAATCTCCACCAAACTGACCAGCTTGATAGTCTGGGCAGAGGGACATAAGAATGGCCAGGCTGAGTCAGTTCAAAGGTCCATCTAGCCCTGTATCCTGTCTTCCAACAGTGGGCAATGCCAGGTGCCCCAGAGGGAATGAATAGAACAGGTAACATTATGTGATCCATCCCCTGTCACTCATTCCTAGCTTGTGACAAACATAGGCTAGGGACACCATCCCTGATCATCCTGGCTGATAGCCATGTCCATAGGTTAACTATGCGTTGTGCGAAAAATTAATTATATTGTTGGTTTTAAACTTTCTGCCTATTAATTTCATTTGTTGACCCCTAGTCAGGGCTAGCTCTAGCTTTTTTGCCACCTCAAGCACAAAGAGCGCAACTTCCCCCGCCCCCCAAAAAGGGTGACCGGAATGTCATCAAAGCAAAGAAAAGAGCGGCCAGAACGCGGCCGAAGCACACAAAAAAAGGGGGGGTGGAGGCAGCCGGAATGTGCAGCCCCAGGGATGGCCGAAATGCCGCCCCTTAAAATGTGCTGCCCCGAGCACGTGCTTCCTCTGCTGGTGCCTGGAACCAGCCCTGCCCCAAGTTCTTGTGTTATGAGAAGGAGTAAATAACACTTCCCTATTTACTTTTTCCACACCAGTCATGATGTTATAGACCTCAAGCATATCCCCCTTTGTACTCTCATTTACAAGCTGAAACAGCACAGTCTTATTAATCTCTCCTCATATGGCAGCCTTCATACCCTTAATCATTTTTGTTGCCCTTTTCTGAACCTTTTCTGATTCCAATACATCTTTTTTGAGATGGAGTGATCACTTCTGCACACAGTATTCAAGATGTGAGTGTATCATGGATTTATATAGAGGCAATATGATATTTTCTCTCTTATTATCTATCTCCTCCTTAATAATGCCCAACATTTTGTTCACTTTTTTGACTGCCACTGTACATTGACTGGATGTTTTCAGAGAACTATCCACAATGACTCCAAGATCTCTTTCTTGAGTGGTAACACCCAATTTACACCCCATCATTTTATATGTATAGTTGGGATTATGTTTTCCAATGTGTATTACTTTGCATTTATCAACACTGAATTTCATCTGCCATTTTGTTGTCCAGTCACCCAGTTTTGAGAGACCCTTCTGTAGCTCTTTGCAGTCTGCCTGGGACTTAACTGTCTTGAGTAGACCATGAACCATATGACACTCTTGCCCCAGAATGGCCCCTTATGGCCAGGTTGAAACCAGCTAGTGACCTTAAGGCCATGCAAATGTACACAGTCACTCTTCCTGAACTAAGTGCATATGTCTAACGCAGCATCCAGAGTGCTTATTTCCCAACAGCAGTTCTGTCTGATTCTGCAGGCAGTGGGGATAAATGATTTATCCATTTTTCTCCATGGAAAAGTTGACTTTATGCACAACCTTTTGGCTGCCTAGTCCATTTAGGGAATTAAATGAAGCTGTAAAACTGCAGCCTGAAGGATGGGATGATGGTGGCTGTGGAAACTGCATATAGACAAGAATTGGCCATTCTGGGTATGCAAAAGCGTGAGCACCTGATCATAGGTAGGGAGGATCTGGCTAGGTCACTGCACGTATTACTAGTACTTCAGATAGGACTCTGAAATAAACCTATAGGAGCTCTGTTGAAGCACAGAAGCAGTTGGCTGAGTAGGGAAGTGCCAAACGTGCTTTATCTAATTTGTGGTTAAATAGACAATTTCAGTTCCCAGCGCTGTCAATTCAACATCTTTCATAAGTAAAAAAATTCATTTAACATTTAGAAAAGAAATTAAATAATTGTGAAGTCTGTACCATGTTAAACAGTGATGTTTATGAGGGTTACTGTAATGTGAAAGGAATATAAATATCCTATAGACTATATAAAATGTAGGTCAGAAGAAATAGTATACACCACAAGAGAAATGACAACAGTACATGCTATGACACATACTTCTATGTACATACAAGCATCAATTCAATGATGGTATGCCAGCTCACAAAGGGAGTAGAAAACAATAAAATCCACCAGTAAAATAGTGAGGATTCCATCAGGATACTACATCTGACCCTGCAACTTTTGTATTTTTCACTTCAATATTGTATAGTGCTTTAGAAAAAAAAGAAAACAAACAAAAAATCCAACCAAAGTGTCAATGTACATTTAGGATAAGACTATTTTTAAAGAGAGTGCCCAATTCTGCATGTGAAATTTTAAATTCTAAATCCTGATACTTTTGAAGAGAAAGATATAGCACTTTATCCTGTATTACTGGTGGTGTCTCTTCTAAATGAGGAAGAAGAAATTAGCATTCTTATCTTCAAATCTAGCTTCCTTTTGCCATTCACAACTTTCTAATAGATACATAAACTGCTGATAGACTGAAAGGAAGGTACATAGTTATACTATGGTTCCTAAAGTTATATCATGCCATTATATACACAGATAATACTTTAGGGCCAGATTTTCAAAGACATTTAAGTGTCTAAAGATGGAGGCAGGAGCCCAGTGGGATTTTTCAAAGCTGCCTAACTCCCATTGGATGTACGCACATAGGCACTTTTGAAAGTTCCAGGTGCCTAAGTCCCAATGTGAGTTAGGCAGCTTTGAAAAAATCCCACCATGCTCCTATGTGTACTTTAAGGTACCTAAATATATTTAAAATTCTGGCCCTTAGTTACTAATACAGATGAATAGCCTTTTGTCCTGAAGTGGGCACAGCGCACAAGAACACAAAACTGAATCTAAACAAAAGGTATTTGAAAAGACACACATGACTGAAGGAGAAGTGCACCAATGACTGAATCTGCTTGTTGATTCATAGTATTGTACAATGACAATATATTGTACATTGTACAATATACATATATTATATTATACATTGTACAATGTATAATATATGTACAACAATAGCATGGAATACTATAGCATGGAATAGCTTCTACAAACATGTAGATTTAAATCCCACACAGATCTACTAAAGAATTCCAGAACTGCAAGCAAATCACTTTGAAAATAATCTGAATTTACAGCCATAATTCCCAAATCTCTATTAGTGCTCCTAAAACAAGAAAGCACTTTCAACCTTGAAAATCTGAGTATTTTACCTTTTTTAAATTAAAAACATTTCATACTGGAAACCTTTGAAAGCAACAGCTAAAATACTAATCCTTGTTATTGCAAAACAATCTATCAGGGGTGAAAGAACAGTTCATGGTTGCTTTTAAGGCAATTAAACCTGCCAATGTGTTTTCAAAAAGTCTGTCACTCAAACACCAGCATCAAACGGAATTTGAATATTGAGGGGAATGTGCAGGTAGAAGGAAGTCTTGGGTCAGGTGTGTGTGTATTTATTCATTAATCTGACTAGCACATTTCAAGGATGAAGGTAAACTACTAGTGGATCTCCTGTACAAAGTGACAGTATATGAACAATCCCGGCACACTGAGGAAATAATTGCCAATGTTCTCTATTTAATTAACTATCAGAAAGCAATACTGATCCAATAAAGCAGATTCTGTGAGCAGCTGTGAATAGAAGCCAAACAGACAATTTCAATTTAGCCTGGAAAATCTGACCGATTTATCTTAAGAAGGTCAAAGGCAGATGATATCATCGAGATTAAAAAGTAAACTGCATATTAAAGGTTCAAAGTAAGAGGTCAATATACAAACTTGACTGAGCAATAGAAATATGCTTGAACTTTTCATGCTTTTCCATCAGCAAAGTCTTCACTTGTATTATGAATGACAGTCAAAATTTCAGTCTTTCACCCAGTGGTTCCCTGGCTTTTATTTTATATGTGATAGACTGGTCTATGGGCTCCATGGAAGATCCTACAACCCTTTATGGCCCGGCAGCATCTCTGCTTTTTTCTGTCCATTCTCTCCTTTATCTCCTTAATCTCCCTGTTTCTATGCTTTTTTTACCCTCTTCATCTCCCCCGCCTTTTCTGCTTTCTATTTTGATACATTTTTGCTCTCATGTTTCGCTGCCTTTCCCTAGCCGCCCCTTCCTGCTTGTTTCTCCCCTTACCAGAAGTGAGGGTGTCCATCAGAAATCTGTAAGCCTGGACACATACTCCTGAAGAGGTACTCTTTTGTGGGAGCAGAGACAAAGCTTCCAGCTGATGAAGTGCTTCTTAAAACTGTAGTCCTGTATGCATGAGTTGTTCCTATAGCCATGTGCATTAGGAATCGGCCTCAAGTGCAGGGAGGGAACATAATTTGTCAAGGAGATGCCAAATGATTTAGTCACAGCAGCACTTTTGCAGTGGACATTCAAAGTGAATCTATGGTCATGCAACATTCCCCACCCTTACTGCTCCTTTCCTCTTCCTGCACCCCCATACCCAAAGCTAGGCTTCTCTCTCCCCTACCCTCAGATTGAAGAACACTGCTTTAGCCATTCTTTAAGCTTTTAAAAGTTATGCTTAGCAGTGCTGAGAGCAACATCAGTAAGAAACAGGAAAAAAGGACAGTTTATGAATTCTCTCCAGTGATGTGTATTCAAGGAATATTTCAAAATGTGTCTTCCGGTATGAAAGCGGGCTGAAACATCATATCTTTAAAATGGAGCAGCATGTAGTTTTAGTATATCTCCTACAGGTTCACTAGCTGTCTTGAAACTGTAAGAAAAAGCAATGGCAAGTAGAAACCTCCCCCCTCATGCTCTCCCCGCCCATCCCCAAGCTTGCTTCCCTACGAAAAGAAACATCTGAAAAGTGGGCTACAATGGTTATTCTTTAAAGAGCTCAGCATTAGCATCAGCCAGTTAAGTAAAATGAATTAGAAAGCTGGAGAATTCATCAACGTAAGCGTCACACACTTGCACACTTCTGCAAAGATTTATTTAGGGTTATTTGTTTGTATGCATGAGAACAGGTCATGCTAACCTGTCAGGGAGAGGAATTCACAAAAAATAGTAAGTCCTTTCCATGTCACTTATAGCTCAGTGCTGAATCTCTGGTTTGTGGCACATGCGTATTCATGTAGTATTAAGACACATGACCTATACTAATCGCTCATGCAACTTTTTTCTCTCTCTTGTGAGTTACTCACGTGTAAACTTTGAGAACAAAATCTTTTTCTTCCTTTAGTTCAGAGATTGATTGAAGTACATCCATGATGCTCAATACTGCACAGCCATAAGGGCGACGATAATGTAGGTGGGAGGGGCCTTTTTTGGAATCATTTAGCAGCATGCGACCTGAAACAGACAGAATCTGGTTAGAAATTAACATGCAGCTGCTCTCTCTGCTCCTATCGTTCTGTTGTCTCTATGTGAGAGTGTATACATACATACAGGACAAACTACAGTATAGAGCTTTCTATATATTGTATAGGTATTCTAGACTTTTTATGACCCTCTTTTCATATTCTTATATATATGAATTATGCTGTCAATTGTTACATAGAAACTTTTTAACTCAGAAATTTCTGTAGACTGACTATTATTCTGATAAATTATTGTCCCATTAAGAGATGAGAATTTTAAACATCCCGAAAAAACTAGAAATAAAATATTGTACTTAACACAAATACAAGAAATATTTATCTGGCCTCTTCTCAATTAAAACACCAATATCTTAACACCTTGACATTGGCTAAATGCATCCCCATTAAGCAGGTTTTTTGCTAACAGTGTATCTCAATAAGCTGCTATTGGCATTTATGGCCATTGGGCACACAACAAAAAAGAGTTCCCTATATTTATCCATCTGCAAATGATTTACAATTCTGAATGACGAGGTACACTGATATCCTCTCCAAAAAGTGAGCTTTCCTAAATCTTGTGTTCAAGGTTTAGAAGGGTGCACAATAAAACTTTTATCTTCTCTTTCCAAATGGGTATTTATCCAAGTCTTATGTTCCAGATCAAAAAAATCCCTACCAATTACTAAAATGTATTATTAACACTTATCTATAATGCCATGATTTGAACTTCTGTTCTACAAAGAGGTAGGGTCTGTGATGGAGCTTTCTAACTGGCTAAATTCATCACAGTATCAATTCAGTATAAGATAGGTATTAAAAATACTTTTCATTTTGAGCCAATATAAAAAAAATTAGTTAGCAAACCATACTGTACCTATTCGAATTACATGTGCAACTATGTACAAGTCTCTCTTCATATCTTTGCTGCTGAGATCCTAACAAATTGGAAAAAAATAGAAGTTAAAACAAATAATACAACACACTTTTGACCTTAAAGCAGGTCTGCAAAATTTCTTGTACAAAATACACCCACTAATAATAATAAATAATAATATTTTTCATGTATTTAACTCCTTCCATCTTTAAATCTGTTTTACAAATGTGGGAAGGTATGGATGAAGAAAAATAAGGCACAGACGGGTTATGTTCTGGCTAGCAGAGTTCTATAAAAGAAAAAACAAATCAACTGTCTACCCTGGTGAATGAAACTATGTTGGAATTCTGTCAACAGTCATTTTCAAACATGTATTTAACCCTTTGATCCTAACACACCTTACTTGAAGTAAAATCTATGAGCTGCAGTACTACACAGTATCAGGAAATTACACAGCTCTGCCGCACTGCCCCGCACTGTCTGCTGGCCACTTGCCATTTGCAAGGCATCTATGAGGAGTCCCATCCATTCATTCATGAGACATTATGTTTTGGTCCAAGACTCCTTCACTGACACATCCTTTGGGGCTGTAGTTTTACAAGCAGTCATACTCTGCATCCTCAAACTCCCCTCTTTGACTACTGCTTGTCAGACACCCACAGTGGAATACACATAGGAACCACAACTTGAAGAAGAAAGGGAAGTTACTTACCTGGATGTAACTGGAGCTCTTTGAGATGTGTGGTCCCTATCTGTATTCCACTACCCACCCTCCTTCCTAGGGTGACCAGATGTCCCAATTTTATAGGGACAGTCCTGATTCTTGGGTCTTTTTCTTATATAGGATCCTATTACCCCTCACCCACTGTCCTGATTGTTAACATTTGCTGTCTGGTCACCCTACTCCTTCCCCTCTGTTTCAGATAATGACAGGATTCATGGTAAAGAAGGAACTGGAGAGGTGGTCAGTCCACCCTGCTCCTTATATTCTTGGTGCAAAGAATGAGGACAGCAGGGGCACAGGAGTGGAGCAATGGACACTGCTTGCAAGAATTGTCTCTCTCTCAGGAACATGGAGCACATGCATACCCACAATGGAATACACACAGGGACTAGTACTCAGATAGAAGAGAACATTGTCTAAGAGTCATTTAAATAGTTGGCATTCATGGAATATTTAGAAAATTATGAGGTTTTGGTTATGTTATTACATTAAATATAAAAAAGTCATAGTAATATTAAAAGGAGAAATAGATAACGACAGAGATGCTAAATGAAGTTGTAATTTAACTCATCCTTATTGTTCCTAGTAAGAGGGAACAGTCATCTCACTTTATTTGATAACCCAAGACGAAAAAAACAGATGCATTTTACAATCACTAGACTTAATAAGATGAGACTAGGATGTTGTAGCAGTCTCAGTTCCGAATCCAACAGCTATGAGGGCTTACGGCTGACCCTTAATCTTATTTTAATATAACAGCTGTGAATTCAAATTTTTCATGTTTTCTTTCCCTTCAGTTAAACTATGGCCTCCATCCTAGTGATGGCGGCATACTCCGAAATGTTTGAATGAGAGAATGTTACAGCATTATTAGGTTTGCTTATACAATAAGAAGGCTTGTTCTATTCCTAAGTTTTGTAAAATATAAAAAACTAACCTTTGTTTCTCAGTGGCAAATTTTCAAAATGAAATCAATCATAAGTCAAATGACACTAGAGCCATTGTGAAAGGAAAGGAAAGGAAAGGAAAGGAAAGGAAAGGATTTTTAATAAAGGTAAAGGTGGAGAAATTCTGGTTTTGGAATTCTATATCTTAAAATCAATTTAGAGAATTAAAAAGTGTTTTTTTCTGTTGAAAAGAAAATATGAAGCCTACCTTTCACCTTGCATGGCAGATTTCTGTCCTATGTGATTTGAGAGAGGAAATCTCAAAAACTGAGGTTTATGATAGCAATGCGGACAGACAGTGAAATATAGAAGTACAGCTAAAATAAGCTATACTTCTAACTACATCAAAGATCATATTTTATAAGCAACGTTCTAAGAGAAAAATGCTGCCCTTTATATACGTGGCCATGCATGCTGATTGGGAGAAAGGGGGAGAGGGAGCGAGGGAAGGGGAAGATATCAACCAGAGTTGTGTTTCCAGCATTAGAGTCATACTGCTAGCACAGTACAGGATGGTTGAAGGAGAGCTATAAACTGATGGGGATATCTTGCTACTTAGTGTATTTCCCTGGCTAGTGCATGCTACTTATTGTAAATATCATGCTGGGGACTGGCTATGTTTATTACTTTAAAGGCCAGAAAGGACCATCATGATCATCTAGTTTGACCTCCCAAACACTGTAGACCACAAAACCTCACCCACCCACTCCTGTAATAGGCCCCAAATCTCTGGCTGAATTACTGAAGTCCCCAAATCTTGATTTAAAGACTTCAAATAACAGAGAATCCATTGTTTACTCTAGTTTAAACCAGCAAGTAACGCATGCCCCGTGCTGGAGAGGAAGGCAAAACCCCACCAGGGCCTTTGACAATCTGACCTGGGGAAAAATTCCTTCCTGACTCCAAATATGGTGATCTGTTACTCCCTGAGCATATGAGTGAGACCCACCATCCAGATACCTGGGGAAAAATTCTCTGTAGAAACTAAGAGCCCTCCCCAGCTGGTGTACCATCTCTGGCCAATGAAGATATTTGCTAAAGGCAGTGTAGGTTGAGCTAACTGTTTTGCGACATAAGTTCTGGGAGGGAGAGGGAAGGAGCGGGAACATGGCACGCTCAGGGGAGGAGGTGGGGAAGAGGCGGGGCCAGGGTAGGGATTTTGGGAAGGAGTCCAATAGGGGTAGGACGGGTGTGGAGTTGGGGCAGTGACTCTAGGGAAGGGTTTGGAATGGAGGCAGGGCAGGAGTTGAGTCGGGGCTGGGCAGAGGGTGGTCGAGCACCTACTGGCGCCAGAATAAGTCAGCGCCTTTGCTAGCATTTATCCCTCTGATGTATTTGTAAAGAGCAATCATATATCCATTCAGCCTTCATTTTGTTACGTTAAACAAGCCAAGCTCCTTAAGTCTCCTCTCATAAGGTAGATTCTCCTTTCCTTTGATCATTCTAGCAGCCCTTTTCTGCATCTGTTCCAATTTGAATTCATCTCTCAACCATGGGACATCAGAACTGCACACAGTATTCCAGATGAGGTCTCATCAGTGTCTTGTATCACGGTAATAACACTTCTCTCTCTCTACTGGAAATACCTTGCCTGATGCATCTTAGGACTGCATTAGCCTTTTTTTCATGGCCACCTAACATTGGCAGCTCATCCCGTGATCAACCAATACACCCAAGTCTTTCTTCTCTTCTCTCATTTCCAAATGATATGTCCCTCCAAATTCTTGTCAGTCCCTATATTCATAACCTTGTACTTTGTACTACTAAATTTCATCCCATTTCTATTACTACAGTTTTCAAATTTGTCCAAATCTTCTTGTATGATATTCTGCTCCTCCTTTGTATTGACGGTACTTTCCAACTTTGTGTCATCTGCAAATTCAATTAGCAATTCCACTCTCTGTGCAAACATCAGTAATGAAAATGACTGATCTCGGAGGAAGTCCACTAAGTAATCTCCCTCCAGGCTGACAGGTAATGTTTTAGATTGATACATTGTATTCTCCCCTTTAACCAGTTCCTTACCCATCTTTTGATTCTCATGTTAATCCTAATCTTCTCCAATAGAACTAGTAATTTCCCATATGGAACTGTATCAAATGCTTTACTGAAATCCAGAGAGATTAGATCTAGTGCATTTGCTTTGTTGAGAAAATAATTTCTCTCTTCAAAGAAAGAGATAAGGTTGGTATGATATGATTTACCTTTTGTAAAACCATGCTGTTTTATTCCAATCACTGTTTACCTCTATGTCCTTAACTATTCTCTCTTTCAAAATTTGTTATCAAACCTTACATACAATTGAGGTCAAATTAATGGGCTTTCAGTTTCCTAGATCACTTTTTCTCTCCTTTCTTAAATATAGGTACTATATTTGCAGTTCTCCAATCATGGGATATGATCCCTGAGTTTGCAGATTCATTAAAAAGCCTTGCTATTGGGCTTGCAAATTTCTTGTGCCAGTTCCTTTAATATTCTCAGATGGAGATTATTTGGGTGCCCCAATCTGGTCCCATCGAAGTGTTTGAGTTTAGCTTCCATCTCAGATATGACAATTTCTACTTCCATATCATTAAGTGTTTTTCTTAGCAGGGTGTTGTCTTCCTTGATGCATTCCTGAGATAATCTAACAGTATAGTTTGTTCCTAGTTGGTGGATTCTTTCCTGATCTCATTAGGATCCTCTTCAGCTTTAGGTCCATATCCCGAATCTTAGCTCCTGGCAGACGGTACACCTTTTTGTCCTTTAGATCAGCTCTGGTGACAAGCCTGTCTGTTGTTCTTATTACAGAGTCCTTAGTCACATAGAGCTACTTCTTCCTGGTGTTTGTGTGATGCTCTGTCCATCCCCCTTCCATTTTTAATGGCTGCAAGTCTTTTTATCTTCCCTATCCTCTTTCTTATTATTCCCTATCCTCCCAGGGTTTCAAACTCTGGCTATTACCATGGTATCTTCTCCTCTTCTTATAGGGAACCAGCAGTTCTTCTCTTCTTCCTTGCTCTTCCATTTCAGTTACTGCCTGCCTCTCCCCTTCATTTTCCAACTCATTGAACCTGTTCCTCAGCAATATTTCTCTTTGGGTAGCCAGTCCTTTCCTCTGCTTTGTTCTCATAGCCACAGGCTTCCACTGGCCACTCTCCTCATTCAGCAGTCTACTGTCACAGTTCTCTGGTCCATCATTTATCCACAAGTGTTTAGGTTTCCCTTTAGCCTCCTGTCTCCTTCCCTCTATTATTCACTCCAATACTCTTCAATACTCAACCACAGTTTGTAGCTGCATCTCCATACAAACAAACTTCGTACAAACAAAGCACATTTCAGGTACCCACTCCAGAATAATATACATCCTGCAGCTTCCACCCCCAATCATCTTCACCATCTCTTCCATTCTTCAGCTCACTAGCAGGGTTGCCTCTGTAGCCTCACTTCCTAAGCTCCTGTCAAGAAGGAAAAACACCTCACTAAAATACCACTCGCTCTCCTCCAAACTCGCTCTCCTCCAAATTCCCTTGTTTTCAGCTCTGTTTCCTAGCTTCCGTGCTGCCTCTGCTCTCTAGCTAGCAGATCATGCCTCTCTGGAGCTGTGAAGTGTTGGCCAGCATGAAAACTGCATAAAATTTTCCTAGTATTCTCTCTCTCCTGCTACAAAGATAAGGGGAAAGCTTCCAAGGCTCTCTTTATTGTCTAGTGCATCAGTGCAGCATATGATAAGATTTAGCCTTGTGTGTCTTGGAAAAAATGAAGCTCAATGATAAGAAGGGATTTTGTGCAGTTTTAATCTTCACAACTATCATTAGCACGTCTTCAGCCAGTAAGGTTCTTCTGTTCCCCAGTGTTCCGGGGATGCTTACCTGCTAACGCTGTCTCACACCAGGCTTAAAAATTATAGACCAACTCTGGTAAAAAGTGTTTGTGTACTGTTTTTGTTCAGTAATATCTCATGCACACAGTGTATTTGTGAAAACAGAGTACAAATGTAAATGCAAGTTAATTCACCATATTTTAAAATATCAAAGTTATGGATAATTATTATTAGAATATTTAAAGCACAGGCTTCCATGTTTTCATTTGTTAGAAGTACCACTGCTTACATACTTTCTTTGTTTTGTAATTCTCCCTTTGAGAAAACGCATGGTGACATCTTTGACATAAACAGGTCAGGGACACACAACTGTACTCAGTCTTCCTAGACAGTAAAGGGCATTTGAGAACATGCATGGTTCCTTAACAAACCGTTCACTTTTTGATGTGATCAGAAAATCACAAAAGATTAGGGTTGCAAGAGACCTCAGGACATCATCTAGTCTAACCTCCTGCTCAAAGCAGGACCAATACGAACTAAATCATCCCAGCCAAGGCTTTGTCAAGCCAGGCCTTAAAAACCTCTAAGGATGGAGATTCCACCACCTCCCCAGGTAACCCATTCCAGTGCTTCACCACCCTCCTAGTGAAATAGTGTTTCCTAATATCCAACCTAGACCTCCTTCACTGCAACTTGAGACCATTGCTTCTTGTTCTGTCATCTGCCACCACTGAGAATAGTTGAGCTCCATCCTCTTCGGAACTCCCCTTCAGGTAGTTGAAAGCTGTTATCAAATCCCCCCCTTACTCTTCTCTTCTGCAGACTAAACAAGCTCAGTTCCCTCAGCCTCTCCTTGGAAATCATGTGCCCCAGCTCTCTGATAATTTTCGCTGTCCTCTGCTGGACTCTCTCCAATTTGTCCACATCTTTTCTGTAGCAGGGGCCCAAAACTGGACACAATATTCCAGATATGGCATCACCAGTGCTGAATAGAGGGGAATAATCACTTCCATCGATCTGCTGGCAATGCTCCTACTAATGCAGCTCAATATGCCATTAGCCTTAGTGACAACAAGACTGGTTGTATTTTCTAATTTGACAGTGAAAAGTTAAAATTAATTGTGTTTAGGTTTTACATATAAGGGGACACACCCTTTGCCTAATTAAAAAGTATTATATGAATGATACTCTGAGCAGATACTGTAATAGCTACAGCTGTATATGTTCATTACTCTATTTGGAGAAGTAGCATTTATACTTCTATTATGACAAATTGATTTATAGAGGGGACTACTTTTAAGGGGGAAATGTCAAAATATTGGGGAGGAGTGGGGAAACATTCCGTACCCTTCAGTTCCACGAAAAAATACTAAAAGCATTAATACAGCCCCAAGGGCTGCAGGTCACAGCCAGAGGGTGTAGGACCTCAGAGCAGATGGCCCTGAGATCTGCCAGGTTTGAGGGTGGCTTTTTTGAAGGGGAGAAAATACTGCCTCACCCCTGACAGGAGAATGCAAGAATTTCTCTAAGGAAATCGTCACAGAAATTTCCAGACAAAAAGTCCCCTGCTCCTGGCTTTTAATGTAGGAGGGGACAATCTGAGCCAATTGTCCCATGGAACAGAAGTGATTTGTTGAACTGTGCTCTCAATATTACCTCTGCAGTAGGTGTAAACTATTCCCCCTATTCTCCTTACAGAGCTAACATTTGCAAGCAATGCTGGTTGAGAGACAAAAAGTACGCATCTTATAAGGAGGTCAGTCTAGCTCCTGCACATCCAGGGCCAACCCTGCAGCCCTGGCGTGCCCTCGGGGTTCTCACCTCTGTCCCCTGCACTCAGCCTCTGACCAGCTTGCAATGGCAACCCTGCTATAACGCGACCTCGCATTTTCCGCGATCCAATTTTTTGGTCCCCGGGAGCCAGTGTCCCCCGATCCAAAAAGTGGAGCCAACTAATGAGCGCGTTATATCCAAATTCGCATTATCGCAGGGTGCGCTATAGCAGGGTTCCACTGTACCACCAAGCAGAAGAGCCATTGACTCTCCAGAGTGATGCATCAGAGAAAAGGTTGGGCATAGTTCTTTTGCAGGAGTAGTTAGTCACTTTTGCCAACAGAGTCCTGTCAAAGACATACACCCAAATAGAAGAGGTTACTCACCTTTGTGCCTTAACTGGAGTTCTTCAAGGTGTGTACCCCTGTAGTTGCTCCACTTCAGGAGAGCATGTGTCCCTGCACCTTTGGTTGAAAATTACTGATAGCAGCACCTATTCGGCCTACACTTGCGCCCTACACATCCTCATTCCCCATCTCAAGGACATACTGGTCTGCATGGGCAAACTGCCCTCAGCTCCTTCTCTACCACAGAGTTCAACAGGGATAATTCCAAAGAGAGGGAAAGAAGAGTGGGCAGTAGAACATCTACAGAAGTTAAGCTCTCCTTTTTTGAGTAATGTCCTTATGATGCTCCATTTCAAGTGATTTGCAGGAAGTACCTCCATAAGAAGGAGGGAGCTTCAAAACAGAGTCCAGTACTGAAGAAAAAACTGCATTGCCAACTGCTGTATCTGATCTAGAGGCAAAGCAGAGCATAATGGTTGTAGAAAGTATGTACAGAGGTCCAGTTCCATCTCTGCAGATTTCAGTAACTGGAACGTCTTTGAGTAATGCCACAGACATAGATTGATCTGTAGAATGAGCTACTACTCTAGAAAGACGTTGAATATCAGCCAAATCATAACGTGATAATATACCCCAAGATCCGTCTTGAAAATCTTTGAGAGGAGGACTGTCCAGGCCATTGCCATGCCAGAAGCAGATGACTTCCGGCTCTAAAGTGAGAGCCCCTGATCTGTAGAGAGAGGTCTTATCTTGACCTGTGTGATCTGAGGAGAAAGTTCTCTGCTGGATAATCGAGAAAAGGTGTCCCCCAAACATTGGTACTGGTCAGAAATATGCACTAGTTCCAAATATAGAGATATCGGTGCCAACAGTGGTACTGGAATGAAGTCACCTCCACCAACATTAAATCAGCTGGTGTGATTAAGACTTCCATCGACAGGGCTGACATTGCTTCTGGTGTATATGATGGGATTAGTGTTGTTACATTTGGTACACAGGCCTAAAAGTACTAGTAACAGGCATTGTGCTTCTTCAATACCTAGTCAGAGCCAAATCAACATCACTTGCCTTTGGTGAATGAGCAGACTTATTGCTCTCTTCCTGGGTCTCCTTATGGGAAGAAACAGACTGGCAACAACATGTTGGGTTTTGCATGCTAGCTAGCAGGATCACTATCTGACAGACTTAGAAGGAGCAGGATCCATGCTGGAAGTTGATCCTCCCTCTTCAAGGTCTGAAGTTCTTCTCATTGATCGTTTGAGGAAGTATAATTTCAAACAAGTGTCTGTTACGAAGGAATGACACACTAAGGGCTTGGCTACACTGACATTTTATAGTGCTCTAACTTGCTGAAAATCACCCCCCTGAGTGCAGCAAGCCTGAGAAATTTAAAGTGCTAGTGTGGACAGGCTTCGAGTGCTGGGAGCCTGGCTCCGAGCACTCTGAGCTAATCCCCTCGTGGAGGTGGATTACCAGGAGCACTGGGAGAGCTCTCTCCCAGCACTCGCGCGCGACCATACTTGCACTTCAAAGTGCTGCCACAGGAGCGTTCCTGCGACAGCGCTTCAAAGTTTCAAGTGTAGCCATGCCCTTAGTAGCAGTCTGGCACACACCAGTCACTAAGACAAAATAGGCAGTGGCTGTCCATGGGTGGAATGAGAACATCCCAAGACAGGAAATGTTTGAAGCCTGAAAGCTCTGAATCCATCATTTTGGCCTGGATAGTGGCTCAGAATGCTAAGAGACAAATTAAATTTAGGTTTTTGGAGGGTTTTAAAATAAGAAAAAAGTGGGGGGGGGCAGTAATCTAAAGGGCATTAACACTGACTAGTCACCTAATTTGCAACTGAAGCAGATTCCAGTAAGGGTAGTGGGTGGACAATGCTTGCTCCATCTAACTGTCATGGATGGTAAAAGAGTACCAAGGGATGGCTCTGCCCCTTATGCCAGCTTAGGGGAGAGGTAGGGTACACATGGCACAGGTGTAGCCCTGCAGACATTGCTATTCAAATATTCCTATCTTATGAACATGTGGTGTATGTACAAATAGAGTGGGATCCACACCAACAGTCACTGGGAAATAATTTCCCATCTTATGTTTTGTAAGTGTATAATACATGCAATGGGCATTTAAAAATGGAAACTGTGAAAAAGTATTTGATGTCCCTTTACTTGCAAAAAATCAATTAATCTGGAATATTATTTCAATTTTCTTATGTTAACATTTCATTAAATTGAGCAGAAATAGAAATATACAGTTTTCATTTTCCAGTATACAGGAAAAAAAGAATTTCTATTTGTTACCAGAGTGACTGTGTCTACAGTCAAACAATCTTCAAGAGAAGTCTTAGTTCACAATTCGATAGGGAAAGAGAATGAGAATTCATACATACTGTGAAAAGGCCACACATCCGTTCTATCTTCTCTGGATTCCTGGGGCCTCCATTCTTGTTTAACCTCACCAGAAACCGCTCACTGAAAAGCAAAGGAAACAAAGGAAACTTAGATGCAAAGAACGTAAACACAAAAGAATAAATATTTCAAAATGTGCGTTAAACCTTGCCATTTTTGAATTTCTCAAAGCATAAGGAACTGTGTTCAGTGACTCAGGTAGAATTACATTGTGAAGCCATGAGTAATTATTGTAAAAGGCTTTGTTTTACAGGAAGTACCTCTCCATGAAAAGCTGCAGTGCTGACACATCTGACTGGCAGATTATCATATTAAAAACCAGACTTGTGTTAAGGGTATTTTTCAAGTGCATGAAGTCTCATGAAAGCATAGGACTTGAACAAGTGCTGCAGATAAGGACTAAAAAGCATGTGGCAGAGCTCAGTGATCCAAGACTAGAATAGCAGGAATGCTGCAGTGCAGGACTGACGTCCATTGACAAAGCTGTCTGGGATCAGGAGGTACTTCAGGTAAGAACCAAAATGCATTTGCAACGCCGTGTAAAGAAAACTTGCATAGCACCTGCCTGCATGATGCTTGGCTCAAGTCAGTTCTGTCTGCCTTTCACTTTCATGACTGCTGAAATTCACTCATAAATGCAAGAAATTAAAACAACAGAAGGGTACAGAGATGAGGAAAGGTTTCAGAGTAGCAGATGTGTTAGTGTCTGAACGCTTACTCATTTTAAACAAAACCAATAAAATACTGTAGTAATTCTGAATCTCACGACCTGATTTACCAAAATTTTTATCATTCATAAATTGAACAGTGCTACTGCAAAGCCAGGATGGAGTCTAAATCAACAAAATGGGGTTGTAAACCAAATCATCCACCCACTAATGGGGACACAATATGGCAGTTCGACAAAAGTCATGACAGAGAAGTTACTTATATACATATACAAAACCAAGATCAATAGATTTAATTATTTCCTAGGCTTGTGATTATGCACTCATATACACATCTACATAACTCTCAGCTGTCAGCTGTGCACATTAGAATATGTACCCTTGGTAACTTTTCCAACCTTGTGCAATTATTTAATTATTAATGTTCTTAAAGTGAGACATTTATTTGCACTATTAAACTTAAGATATGGATGGCTCCATGGTTTGAGATGGCATTTGAAACACTTTGTTTCCTAGGGCATAGCTACACTTGCAGATGTAGAACGCTTTGCGTTAAACTAGCCTTCGCAGAGCACACTAGGGAAAGTGCTGCAGTCTGTCCACACTGACAGCTGCAAGTGTGCTGGCATGGCCACATTTGTAGCACTTGCAGTGGCATTGGGAGCAGCGCATTATGGGCAGCTATCCCACAGAGCACTTCTTCACGTTCTGGCGCTGTGGCTTGTGGAAAGGGTGCGGGGCATTTGGCGTCATCTTTTAATGTTTTTTGTACTGTGCGCTCTGTCTTCCTTTTCGATCTGGGGGAATGGAACCCGAACTGCTGAGGAATATCCTGATGAGTCTCACCAGCACATCATGTTTAGCAGTCGAGTTATTCTTTCAGATCCAAACTGACAGTGAGGACTCTGACGATATTGACTCGAATAACGGGATATGACGTGAGATTGCTTGTGGCATTCACGGACATACTCACCACCATGGAACGCTGCTTTTGGGCTTAGGAAACAAGCACTGAGTGGTGGAGTCACATCGTCATGCAAGTCTGGGACGACGAGCCTTGGCTGCAGAACTTTCGGATGAGAAAAGCCACTTCCATGGGACTGTGTGATGAGCTCACCCACCCTCTGCAGCGCAAGGACACGAGATTGAGAGCTGCCCTGACAGTGGAGAAGCGCGAGTGACTATTGAAATCTAGAAGCTGGCAATGCCAGACAGCTACTGATCAGTCACTAAACAGTTTGGAGTGGGAAAGTCGACTGCTGGAATCATGTTGATGCAAGTTTGAAGGGCCTGCTCATCACATCCTGCTCAGAAGAACCAAGACTCTGGGTTAACATGGCTGGCTTTGCACAAATGGGCTTCCCTAACTTCAGAGGGGCACTAGATGGGACACATATTCCAATTCTGGCATCAGCCCATCTAGCCTCCAAATACCTTAATTGAAAGCGGTATTTCTCTGTGGTTCTCTAGGTGATTGTGGATCACCGTGGGTGTTTCACTGACATTAATGCAGGCTGGCCTGGAAAGGTGGATGATACAAACATCTTTCAGAACACTGGCCAGTTCAGGAAGCTGCAAGCTGGGACTTTTTCCCCAGACTAGAAGATCACCACAGGGGAAGTCAAAATACCCATTGTGACCACTGGAGACCTCGCTTACCCTTTAATGCCATGGCTCATGAAACCCTACACAGGGAGCCTTGACAGCAGCAAGGAGCAGTTCAACAACAGGCTGAGCCAGTGCAGAATGACTGTGGAGTGTGCTTTTGGCCATTTAAAGGGTCACTGGTGCTCTCTGTATTGGAAGCTGTACCCTTCATAAAATCTGTGAGGTAGAGGGTGAAATATTCACTTAGGCATGAAATTTGGAGGTTCAACACCTGGAGGCTGAATTCGAACAGCCAGAGAGCAGGGCTATTAGAGGGGCCCAGAGCGAGGCTGCAAGGATTAGGGATGCTTAGACAGAGCAATTTGAGGCTGAAAGCCACCAATAATGTTTGGTGCCCTGCACAGGAGTGAAGTGCAGTAGTTCCAATAGCTCAGGAATCTGTGTTTGCTATGCTGACTTGCAGTACCTGTTGCCTTCCTGGGCTAAGGTATCTTTTACATTATGCAATAATAATGTTACTGTTAATAAGAATGTTTTCAAAGCCAAAACATCAAGAAAGAAAAGACGGAATTTCTATGTCTGGAGCGCAGCTGAGACTGGACAGCTTCCTCCCCCTGAAACACTGATGAGGTCCAGCACCTTGCCATTGCTCCATATTGGGGATTCCTTGGCGCACGGAGGCATGGTTACCTGCAAAGACTTGCTGAGAACATTCCATGATTGGCTCAGCAAACAGGAAGGGGATTTTCAAAATTCCCAGAGAATTTGAAGGGCAGGTCTGATGTTTGGTCACTTGAGGGCAGTGCAGTAGAGTTCAAAGTGATGACCAGAATGGCTAGAACAGGCATTGTGGGACACTTCTGGAGGCTGATCAGAGCGCTTTAATAGACCAGGGCACCCACAGTGGCACTGTGGTGCTCCAGCGGGGGCATATCAAATGTTATTCCACTTGCCAAGGTGGATTACCAGGAGTGCTCTAGCCGCGGAGTCTGGGCGCTCTGCATGCATTGCCAGTGTGGACGCATCATGAGTTAGGGCGCGCAGGGCTGCTTTAATGCACTCTAACTCACAAGTGTAGCTATGCCCCTAGTCACTATCCCTCTAAGGCTTGTGAAGGGCACATACAATGTGGAAATCTTGCAATTTTTGAATCCATATTTCAGGAAGTGTTAAGCCAGATCAAACAGGGTTGCATGATAATCACCGTCCACAATCCTATTTGGTGCAGTCTACACTGACATTTCAACAAGGTTTAAAAACTGTGCTTAAGATGGCCTCTCTAACTATATGAGAACCCAGATCTAGATTGTTCCCTCTGATGAGGAGCACTGCTTTGTTAAGCTATCTGCAAAACAAACAAAGAGGCTCTGTGATTCATGTCTACATGCTTGCCTCCTCCAGCTTGCACTCCAGAGCACAAATCCAAGGAAAGACATACTTAAAGCACCCTGATTGGCAGCTGCCCCTGTAATCTCCCTTAAAGTGGGGTTCTCTGTATGGAGGGAACTTACTTCCTGCATAATACTGTCCTCAGCTTTGTCATCACTTCACAGATGTTCTACATGGGTGGGGAGGGAATGATGCAAGTCCACATAGCCTAGTCCATCTCCTCCCCGTATATAAAACCCCAAACCTGCGGACAACTCCTATTAATAAACAACTCTTGTAAGGATTAACTAAATTCACTGAAACAGTCTGCAATATATTGTTTCTTTGTAGATATAAATAAAATTTTTTTAGTAAACATATATAATGTGAGCTTACATTTTAGATTTACATTCAAAACTGCAACCTCACAGTTTAAACCAGATTATCAGTGCATTGCTCTAACTACTCATAAGTAGAATGCCTGAGCCAGGACTTCGGAGGAATACAAATAAATCTTTTACTTTGATATAGAGCATGGTACCGTATATTTACACTGCATCAAGCAATATAACTGTCCATAAACTGATATTTCTTAGTGTGAGAGACTTAATTTGAAAGCATTCTGAATCTCAACTGTTCTGTTGTATGTTTAAAAATGGCTATGATGTGATTATATTTATTATTCCCATGAACTGCCAAAGTAGGCTGAGACATGGTAATATACCCTTAATAAAATTTGCACTAAAATATCCTCATACATTATCCATAATTTTTGCCACCAAAAATAATCAACTAGCCAATCTGTGGCTGAAACAGGATCATGTGACTCTGAAATATAGAATATGCTGTAAAATTGATGTCCCTGTGAAATAAAATTCTTAAGACATAAAAAGAGAAGTCTTAAGCAGGATCTTTGTCATCCCATAGATGTTTAGGTTAAGAGACCATGTTTTTCAGATATCAAAACTTATTCCAAAGAATGTGAAGCATTTGGGGCACATTTCCTGCCTCTTCTGTTTCTTTTTAATCTTGTATCAGCTGCAATTTGGGCCAGAAACAATGTGGTAAAAATGAAGGCAAATGGCATAAAAATAAAAGTGAAAAAAAATCTTTTAAAATTTCCCAAGGGCACTAGGTAGTTCTTTACCCACTAAGCTTCTGAATATATGTGAAGGAAAAATAGTTATATAAGTAGAAGAAATTCTCACTTCCATTTCATGATGAACGGCTGTTCTTACTTCTCCTGGATCTTCCTTCTGGCTGTTTGGAAGGGAGTGCTCTTACAGCTGGAGCCAATGTAGTAAGAAAGAAGTGATTTTCAAGAGCCCTTGGAGTGGAATTTTCAAAAGTGTTCAGTGTTGGCCTAACTCTGTTCTCACTGAAGTCAACTGAATTTAACGGAAGCAGAATAAGGCCAACATTAAGCATTTTAAAAATTCCAACCTTGACAGTCAGAAATTTAGCCATGGGCAGTGTTTGGGGGAGCAATGCTCCCCAAGTAGTATATTTTAGTGCAGTGGCAGCTGGCAATGGCCTCCACCCAGGGCCAGAGGAGCCCAGTGCCCCTGGCAGGTGGCAGAGAGAAAAGCGGAGCCACAAGTTGTTGTTGGAAGGCAAGGAGAAGGGGCTGGCCCTGAGGGTGGTTGAAGAAAGCTGGAGGATTCATGATCATTCTTGCTTCGAGTCACGACACCATACTTGTTGGGTTCTCTGGAGTATCTGCAGCAGCTGCAGGGATTGGGGCCTGGCGGTGCCGCTCTGTTTCCACCTGGACAATGCCGTGACTGGCATCGGGACCAATAAGGTAATGGCCAGGCCTGGCCTGAGTGCCTGCTTCTTTCCAACACTGACAACCCCTGAGCCCTTCTCTCGTTCCCTATGAGGCACGTCAGGGTCCTGGGTGGGTGACTGGGGCAGATCTGCCAGATGAGGAGCATATGGCCAGCCTTATGAGTAGGTGATTGCCCAGGGTTCCCTGGTCAGGGTGGTCACTGTGTCAAGATGCAAGGAACAGGGCAGGCCTGGGGTGTGAGATCATGGAAGGGAGCTTGAGGCAATGAGAGGAAAAGGCAGTGGGGTTTGGGGGGGATGGACTGGGAGGCAGTGGGGGCTAGGGGTTATGGGGGGGGAGCCTGTGGAGGCAGCAGGGGTCTGGGACTATGGGGGTGAGCCCCCAGAGGCAGTGGGGGCCAGGGGTAATAGATGGGGAGGCAGAGGGGTCCCGGGATGATCAGGGAGAGCCTGGGAAGACAGAGGAGCCCAAGGCAATGGGGAAGCTTGAGGAGACGGGGGCAAGGGCAACAAAATACAGGTTTGCACAGGGTACCATTTTTCCTAAGGCTGGCCCTGGATCAGTTCAAGGCTCTCACATATCATCTGACCTGTTTTGCTACAACCTTTTCAACAATTTTTCCTGAAAAGAAAGACTAGACAGAAGTCAATAAATAGCAAGATTGTCCAAGTCAAGCCAATAGCTTTCTTAAGGTCTGCTGTTTTTCTACCCCCTCAATGACACACACATAATCCATAATGGGTCCAGTACTTCTTCACTGGTCTCCAACATCCAGGATGGACATAGGTTCAACTCAAGTTGTGGTTCTGAGCATTTCCACAAACTCAGAATCTGGATAAATACAGGAGGCAGACTGTGACATTTTTATATGGTCACTTTTCAGATAAGAATTACACTATAGTGGCTTTAAAGTTCTGCATTAATTTTAAGAGATATTAATGAACTGATAGCTTTCCTAAAGTAGATGCATTCCCTGAGCCGCAGGAACTATACAAAGGAGACTCTTCCTATGCTCTCAAAAATATTTTTCAGAAAGACTTAAAAAAATAGTTATTAGGTTACCTCTGCACATACTTTGATCTCAACAGATGCAGCTATTTTAATTCTTAAACCAGTTTTATTATGCAGTCTTGCAGCTTTTTGAGAAAATATTTTTTTCATTTCTGTTGTAATTATAATTCATATCACATATCTTCTCCATAATACTTTGTACTTGGTTGACTGGTTTCATAAGGAAAACCTGAGTTCCAAAGAAAAGAACAGCAAACAAGGCCAAAACAAGTCAATCCTTAAGTACCCCAACACTCTGTGTGACTAGATCCTGCCAGCATGCAGTCTGGGGCTGTGGCGAGCTCGCTGTGCACCCGAGGGTGACTAGATGTCCCAATTTTGGGGTCTTTTTGTTATATAGGCTCCTATTAGCCCTCATCCCCCGTCCCAATTTTTCACATTTACGGTCTGGTTGCCCTAGTGCACCCCTGACTCTCTCCCAGCCCCTGACTCTCTGACCCTGCTTGCCGGAAGCCGATCAAAAAAAAAAAAAAAAAGAAGCAGCAAGCTACAACAACCAACAAGTAAACAAGCTACAGTAACTACTCAATTAGGGTACGTCCTCACTACCACGGGTAGCCGTCGATCTTTTAGCGATCGATTTCTCGCGTCTTGTAAAGGTGTAACACGAGGCATAAGCTGGAGTCGACGGGGGAGCGCGTCACCGACTGCCGCCGCCATTAGGACGGCAGGTAAATCGGTTGCAGATACGCTGACTTCAGCTACGTTATTCACATAGCTGAAGTTGCGTATCTGCAGTCGACTCCCGCCCCCGCAGTGAAGACCAGCCCTTAAAGTCATCCCAGTTAACATTGTTTCATTGCTGATCAATCAGGGAACATGCTCATTTAAAGTTGTGCAATGCTCCTTTATAATGTTGTTTGGCAGCTACCTACTTTGTTCACTGCTTGCAGGAAAAGCAGCCCGTTGTAGCTAGCTGGTGGGGCCTTGGAACCAGGGTGGACCAGCAACTCCCCTATCAGCTCCCCACTCCCCTAAGTTCCCTATGCAGCAGTCGCCCAGCAGGCTATCAATTGCTGTCAGTTCAACTGTCCCTCCCCACAATGCCATGTGCTGCTCTTGCCCTCTGCCTTGGAGATGCTGCTGGGAGCCTCGTGCTTGCTGTGCAGAGGAGCGGAGAAGAGGGGAGCTAATGTCAGGGTTCCTCCCTCCCACCTACTCTTTCTCCCCGCTTACTCCTTCTCCATATAGATCAGAGTGGGGACAGGACAGGGCTCAGGGTGGAGAGAACTTGAGGGCCACAGTTGCTGTCTCAATTTCCTGGTCTTTTTTAAAGGCAATGTACTTAGAGTGGTGCTAGCATACTTAAAGAGGCAATGCACATCTCTCTCTCTCTCCCCCACCCCGCACAAAGGGTGTATGTGTCTGTCTGACATGCTGTCTCCCCTCCCTCTATTTGTGCTGCCTTGTAGAGTGTGAAGCTACATTAATAACATGTTAACCCTTGTTAATCAGCCAAAGCTAATTCATCATTTAGCAGTAAGGCACTCCCTGAGAAATATCCAGCCCTCCTCCACCCTGTAATTTCACCACCTCAATCAAGCTTCACAATCATCATTGCTATGTACAGTATTAAATTGTTTGTTTAAAACATATAGAGTGTGTGTGTGTGTGTGTGTATAAAAAATATAGTTTTTTGTCTGGTGAAAAAAATTTCCCTGGAACCCAATCCCCCCATTTCCATTAATTCATATGGGGAAATTGGATTAGTTTAACATAGTTTCATTTAAAAGTCACATTTTTCAGGAGCATAACTACAACATTAAGCAAGGAGTTACTGTACAAGGCAAAAACTAACCCAACAAGTAACTCACAAGCCAAATAAGTCCAAAACAAGCCCAATTTCTGCATTTTTTCCCGCAGGTTTGGCATGTCTGGTCTATTGCAGTACTGCAAAGTACAGTTAATAACTACTCATCATAGGTGCTGTCTGCTATTTTGTTGAATAAGGATGTAAAATGCATGAATACCTAGCTGTTTCCATGGACAAAATCTTGAGCCTGTTTCATTGTTATTTCTGCCAGCATAACCCAAGCTGTGGGAGACTTGCGACAGATAGTCCGCTCAGTGGAAGCACACTGGCATAAGCTCCCATGAACCTGTGCTCTGCCAGAGGGCCTTGAAAAAACAGTGGCATAGCCCATAAAGACAACAGTGACAGTTAGTGAGGGGGAGAAAGAAGTCACTATGTCACCTCTGCCAACTTGAATCTAAGACACATTGTAGCTGAAACTGCTTTCCTAGGTGGAATGTCTCCACTGGTAAAGCTTCCCTGATGGATTCAAGGGAGCAAATCAACCCCTCAAGATTAGAAAATCAAAAAAGCATCATAATAAAAAAAAGTCTTAGAATAACCACTTCATTTTTATTGTACTGTTGCTTACTAATTTATCAGTGGTAAATTGTCTGAGAGTACTTAGAAGGTACTGAGTGAGCTTCTCTAATGACAGAATTTATTTTCACATAAGAAAACAATGCAGAAAAATATTTCATTTTGCAATTGCAAACCAATGAATGTATTGAACCCGGGTTTTGTTGCATAGTTACAGCAATGTGTATCTTAATACTCTTTCCCAAAGCAGCTTCACTCTGGGCACTACCCAAAACACTAAAATACTTTTCTTCCCCTCAAATATAAATCTGTAAAGGGACTAATGAGACAAGTTTATAACATTAAAGCATACAAACATAAAATACACTCTTTAATTATTTAATACTTGTCCTCCCACATCCAACTCCCTCATTTCTTGTTTATTTCATACATCACTTTGTTAACCATATCATAGACCTGGATCCCGCAACTGGATCTGCAGAAGCAGTTCCCTGTGCCTGACTTCAATGGGGTTCTCCTACACAGGTTCGGTGAAAGGATTTAGCCCTTAGGATGTAAGCTCTTTTGGGTAGGAACCTGTCATTTTATTTGTCCGTAATGTATTCTATAATGCCTTTTTATATAAGGATCTCAAAGCACTTTACAAACATTAATTCATTAAGCTTTTCAACATTTTGTGAGGTTGGAATTATCCTTCTACAGATAGGAAACTAACCCCACAGAATGGTTAACTGAGCTACCCCAGAGATATAAAGCAAGTTGGTGGCAGAGGTGGAAACAGAATACAGCAGTTTTGACTCAAGTACTATTTTCTAACCACTATACTATAATACTTGTAAAATGTTAGGCTTGTAGCAAATAAAAAAAAATATCTAAACTCTACCAAATGCAATCCATTGCTTCCATATTCAAACTGGTTAATGTTTCTTCAGTCTGAAACTTTTTTAAATAAAATTATTAGTATTTACTGGCCTCAAATTTTCAGGTAGTTTTTCTTTTTCAAGGCTACATATTGTCGGAATTTGCCTTGTGATTGTGATGAGAAACAAACGAATAAACCCTTCTGCTAAAATTGAAATATTCTTAATAATTTATCCAACCATTCTTTGTTCTCCAATTCAACTGATAGCATACTTGGAATGTATAGTTTGACAGTGCTGTGATGTGTTAAAGGAGTATAAAAGTAAAATATAATTCAAAAATATTTGAAAAAACCTGAGGAGCAAAAATGATTTATTTCCCATCTTTATTGGCCAAGTTGGCTGTGCTAGTTTTGATTTACAATCTACTTTAAAAGAAAGACAAAAAAGAGAGAGAGAGAGAAAAAAGAACGATGCAGCATCTGCAGACTATGTGAGAAGAAAACTGCCTATCAATTCACTATGCTTGTCTTTTACCGGATACGAGAATCAAAGCGGCCATAGGCAAAATGCCCATCGTCACTCTGTCCATTCAAATGATTCTTATCTCAGTGGAAGCGAACACCAAACCCTTAATTACTAAGAAGACAGAAATTGTGATTAAATACTAAAGTGTGTTCATTTGGGATCAACAAAATCTAACAGAAGGCTTCTGACAAGTGAACTTGATGCAATGTATCTAGTTAATCCGTCAGCTTTCCCTTCTTGCCCATATGTTTTGTTAGAACATGATCTCAATTTCCTCCCACTTTCTAAAACAAAGACATAAAAAAAGAAAACTTAGTCCTTTGTAATTCTTGTTCTGTATAGGTTCTTATACAGTGCTCATAGGAATGGAAGGCTAGATCCACAAAGGGGACTTAGGTACCCTGCTACCTAACGGAATCCACAGCTTTGAGTTAGGCACCCAGGCTTCTTATACAATGCACAATGAGAATTTGACACCTAAGAATGGAATCTCCAAAAGCCTACATGCTGAGTGGAGAGCTGCCTAAGCTAGCCAATAGAAAATGCTGAGGAGAGGGGTGGGTCCTAAGCCCTTCCCATCAAAGGGAGTTAGGTGCCTAAGTCTAGGTTGCAGTAAGGTGCTCATCTCTGCTTTGGATTCACAGCCATGAACCCTCCCTAGAATTAAGACACCTAAGCCCTTTCTCACAAACAAGCCAAACAGGAGGTGGTATTGGTGCCTCCATATAACCTTTATCCCAAGGTTACAGCATTCACACAGGTTATGGGAGACCCACATAAATTTAATTATTTATACAAAGTAAAACAGTTTCAACAGGACAGATTGAGGGAGACCCACCTCAGAATAGCCTATAGCTCAGCAACTAGAGCACTTTCCCAAGAGATGGAAGATTTGGGTTCAAATTCCTACTCCAATTTCTTTCCAAAGAGGGAAACTGAACCTGGGTATCTCACATCCTCGGTGAGTGTTCTAACAATTGAGAAAAAGATTATGTGGTTTTAAAGGGGACACGGGAACCACCAGCAACATCTTTACAGATCCTGATTCAATAAACATGGTTTTAGGAAGCCTCTAAGGACACCTACTGGACCAGGCCCCATAAGCAAGATAGTCAGAGAAGACCAGATCTTTCAAGGTATTTAGGTACATGACTTTCACTGAAATCAATAAGAGCTAGGTGCCTAAATACCTTTCAGGATCTGGGTTGGAATGCCAACTTTGAGGATCACACTGGAATTTAAGCATGAGCTGGGTGCCCAGGTGTCGAGACTTTGGTGGCTGTGTGCATGCCCAATAGGATATTTTTAGGTATCATGGGGAATTTAGCAGCAGAAACAAAGGCGCTGGGGTATTTAGATGCCTACAAGATTAGGCAGCAGCTGTGTGGAGGTTTTGAAGAGCTACATTTTAGACTTGAACACTCTAATGCTTACTTCCGTATAACTCAAGTTGTTCAAGGGTGTGGAAAAGCCTTCCCTTGAGGGCAGATCTATACTACCCGCCAGATCAGCAGGTAGTGATCAATCTCTCAGGGATCGATTTATCACATCTACTCTAGATGTGATAAATCGGTTCCCCAAGCCCTCTCCACATCGACTCTGGAACTTCACTGCTGCAAGAGGTAGAAGCAGAGTCAACAGGGGACCAGCAGCGGTTGAGTTGTTGCTGTGAGGACGCCGAGGTAAGTTGACCTAAGATACGTCGACTTCAATTACGCTATTCCCGTAGCTGAAGTTGCGTATCTTAGGTCGACCCCCCACACCCCAGTGCAGACCTGGGCTGAGCGATGCAAGTTAAACTGACTTAAGCATCAATGTGGACAGTGCTATGTCAGTGGCAGAAACTCTCTCCCTTCAGAATAGAGAGCTTGCACTAGCAGTGCTACAGTGGCACAGCTACATCAGTACAGCTGAGCCACTGCAGTGATGCTAGTGCAGACTAGTCCTTAAGTGCTGATTGAGGCAACTAGATGCCTAAATAACTTTGTGGATCTAGCCCTGAGTGCCTTTCAGCAGTGTTTCATGTGAGTATATTCTCTTATCCTCTTTCCAAGGGAGAACTGGATGTGCAGGTGAATATTTTGTTTTGGATTTTTTTAAACAAACACACTGTAGTTCATCGTCCTGGATAACTGAGGTGTGATGCTTGCTAAGCACGGGTGCCTCTGTTCAACTCTGCTGAATCCCAGCCAGCATGGATTATTTAAAACAAATAATTTTGTCCCATCAGCTCTAGAATCTGTCGTGCCTTTTTCTTTATCTGCTTAGTTTCTTCCTGTTTCAGGCCTTGCTGTATGGAGTATGGCTGTGTGTGTATTTCCAGTTGCACTTTCTAGGGTAAATGTCTAATTCTGTACTCATCCATTCCTTTTTTCCTGTTTCATGTACTATCTGTGCAATATGAGTTTGAGAGAGATCAGGTTGGAGAGATAATATCTTTTATTGGACCAACATCTATTTGTGGAACTTCTATTTGTTGTTAAGAGGGCTGTGTTATTGCCATAGCCCTTTTCTCCACCTATCTTGCTGCAATCTTGTTCCTTATTCGTGACTGCCTTTCTCCTGGAATTGGGATTAAGTATCCTGTTGATGGCCAACTCTTCAAGCTTCTGGAGGGAAGTCTTATTAGGAATTTACAGGTATCAATAAATGTCCCCATAGGGTGCACCAACAGTTACTCTCTTGCTAAACTGAATGTGTATAAGCAATGTGACAAAGCTCCAAGTTTGTACTTGTGGGTCCTGCGCTTCCTGGCAGATTTAGGGGCCTCAGAAACTCATCTAGGCCCCAGAGTGACCTCCCTTTCTCAGTATAATTGGCAAGAGTCACCACCTAGTGAGTTACCTTCATCACAGGCCAGTATGGAAGGTGTAAAAAGAGGGGAGCCCGGGCCTGCCCTCTGCTCCAGGCTCCAGCCCAGGGACCCTAATAGTATCAGCTAAGATGGCTGACCTTTTATCCACAAAACACAATACAATTCCCTGGGCTACTTCCCCACAGCAGTCCCCGCTCCTTCAAACTCCACTTCACCCTTACCTCAGGGCCTCCTTCCTTCTGGATGATATGTCGTCCACCACTCAGTCTCACCAACCGCACAACCTCCTTCCACAGCTCCTGACACCCACAGCCCACCTGACTAACTGGGAGGTTTTTATCTGGTTTCAGCCAGTCCCTGATTGGCTTCAGGTGTCCCAATTAGGCTAGCTGTTTCTACTCCTTTCTAGAAGGTTCTTAATTGGCCCCAGGTGTCTTGATTGGCCTGCAGTAGCCTTTGTTTGGCTATCCAGGGAACAGGGACCTGTACATCCTGAGACTAATATACCTGCCTTCCAGCACTCTCCTGTATCCTTCTGGTCTGACTCCATCACAGCAAGTAGAGGATTACTTAAAGGAGGACATTTAGTTTAGAGAAAACTTTCAGATGTAACAAAATAGGGACTAAATTATCACTTTATGGTTTGCCCTAACCAAAGGCAGCATGTAATTGTGCTGTCCAAGGTACAGTCTAGGAAGCTGATTGTGACACAGTTTTTCCCTGCCTTTGGGGTCGAAATATACTGAACTAGCATAGTGTATGGTTTCCCAGTGCATTGACACAACTAATTGGGATATTATGAAGCTGAAGGGGCAGAGTTAAGGGTCGATCTTTACTCCTCCTTACTCTCTTGCACACCTGTGTAGAGTTAATGATGATTTTGTACTAAATCTTAGACCCATTTATTATTCAGATGCTTTTACTACTTTTTTCTTATCACATTTGGCAACTAACAAAAATTTGTGTGTTTAAAAAGGACTACCTAATTCCACAATAAAATCATAAACTACTTCTGGTGACAGCCTAGTCTTTCCTGATGTCATTAATACAGGATTGATACTGCATAAAAAGATGATGATGATGAGCAGTAAGGGAACAGGTTCTAATGAAAGCACAAACATCTACTATAGCAAAAGATGACAAAGTAAGGCTTCAGTGTTGATGTCCATTAAAAAATTACTGAGGCTCTGCAGAAGGCCATCTCCACACATCTCATTGCAGAATCAGGGAAACAGTTTATTTTCATTTAAATGTTCATTTTTGTCAAATATGCTGAAGTGTGAATATATGTTATCTGCCCCATTTTAAAAGGCAAAACCTTCACTGGCTCAAAAAATTAGATTTGGAAAAGATATATTAGTCCATTTCTCAGGAGTCAGTTTATGACTGTTCCCTATGGTAAATGTAACAGTGCATTTTCTATTATTAGTATTTACCTTTTAGACTTACTATTTTAGGCCACCCTCTTCTAAAAAAGTCTATCCATTTCTCACAACTGCTGTCTGACATTACCCAGTATTACAATCTTCCTCCTCTCCACAGGATGAATGGAACATGACCAAGTCATCCAATCCTCAGCCAGCACAACGTGTGTGTGAGAGAGAATGAGTTCTGTAGGGCAAAGAGTGTGTTCAGGATGACACTGTGTCTTTATGAAAGGCTCATATTCCATTTACAAACCTAACCGGCTCCTTAACCTAGACTTTATGGCGCCACACTATTCTGAACAATCTTTAGTACTTAGTGTTGTCTCTAATAAGCCAACAGAAGTCACTCAAGGAACAGGAGACTCACTTTCCTCCACACATTCACAACCAGAAGCATCACTACTGCTGTTCTCCTCGATTAAAAATTGTCTGATTAAATAATGATGGCCACTAAAAGGAAATATGATTCACAGACTGTTGTTAAAATCTTCATTTTCACGCAAGTGTTCACATTCTCTTTTTGTCATCAACTGCCTTGCTAAAATGACCTGCAGTAATCCCAGTTTCAAAAACAAGTCTACAAAAGTGATTTGCCTTGGTTTATGGAGTGTACTTTAAAAAGACATCTTGGAGAAAAGAACCCCAAATTTGTGAGGGAAATTAGTTTGGCTACGAAAAACAGCTCCAAGCAACACAGTTTACTTTCCAACAAATTCAGGCTTAGTGCTCATGAATTATTAAGTTACCACCTTGGCTAGAAGCCACAGGGGAGGATTACAGAGCATACAGTAATACTGTCACTGCAAATACAGGTTTCCATAGAAACACAAATTAGTTAAAATAACTACGTGTCATCCCAGATTCAAGCAAAACCAACAAAAAATGCTTGAAAATATATTAAAGACTGCAGAAGCAATATAACTAAGTACCAATTACAGATTCTCCTTGGATTCTGTTAAGTTTGCCACACATAATTTGATGTTCTAGTTAGCATTTTTTTGTTATTTAAAATCAGGAAAGGTTCATATTAGCATTCAAGAAAGGATCCTCCCCATTAACGGAAAAGAGTTCTGACTTTCAAAGGAGAGAAATCAGTCACAAAATATAATCCCTCACTTCTGCCATCACTGTCAGAGACCTTCAACTCAGAAGTGGTGACAAAAGAGTTTGACACAATCCTGCAGGCTTTCCCTAATGTGAAATGTTCTAAATCTGATTGTGGAGCAGACTTCTAAACGACTACTGATATTTTAGAGATGATATTTCAGATTAAAACCAGTGCTTCAATAATTAAAATTCATTGATTAATCTCTAGTTTACTTATATTTTTAAAGTCTTGACTGTTATTTGTTTAGTGTTTACACATTTTCTCACAGAGGCCTATCTAGATAGGCTTTGCATTTTGTTCTACCAAGAAATTACCTCTCTTCTCAGATATGATAACTGAAAGTGAAAAAAACCCACAGCATTGTAATATGATCGCTACTCAGAATGTCAATGGTCCTTGCATCAATAAAGAAGCATTATTGATTCAATGAACAGATTTTCATCAGAAGCAACTGCATTTGACTAGATTGCAGAAAATGTTGAAAAATAATCTAAATGACAGGCATGGTGGTTTATCTGAAAATCTGACCAGCTTTCTACATACAACAGTATGTTGCACTGAGCCAATTAGAGGCATGGTATGAACTGCGAAAGTAGCAGACTGCTAGACTTTCCAAAACGAAGGGCTTGTCTAAGCTACAGATGCTGCAGTGTCATAGTGATGGTGCTGCAGCTGTGCCACTGTAGCATCATAGTGTAGACACTTTCTAGAGCAATGGAAGGTGTTTTCCCCCTTGCTGTAGTTAATCTATCACCTTCAAGAATGGGTATTTAGGTCAGAAAATTTTTTCTGTTGGCTGACTGGTGTCTATCCCCTGAGCGATGTAGCTAGGTCGACCTAAGTTTTAGATGCAGACCAGGACTAAGGATAAAAGAGGTAGGCCTGGTCTACACTACAGAATTAGGTCAACATAAGGCAGATTACATTGACCTAACTATATAAATGTTTACTCTGGAACGGTGCTCCTGCCCATATAAGTTGCCCACTACATTGACCTAATAACATCGCCCTCTGCAAGACACATAGTCCTTAAGTCAACGTAGTTAGGGCGATGCACTGTCTGTGTAGACACTTGATATTCCTGTTGGCTGTCAGCTCTGCATGGGGGCTCACAGCTGGACCCTTGCCACTGGGACAGAAACTTGGGAGCCCCACTGCTGCCTCCTGGTGACAGATTAGGAGATGGAAGAAGGAGAGCCTGAGCCCATCCACTGCCCATTTTGGGCTCTCCTCTCCCACCCAATCTCTCACCGAGAGGCCACCAGGCTTGTCTTCTCCTCTTCTTCCCCCAAACCCTCTCCATGACGCAGTAGTGGGACTCCCAGAAGGAGTCACTGCATGCCCCACCCCAGAGTTCACAGTGGAGCACCCTACGGCTGACAACACATTTCACAAAGAGAGTCTACCAGCAGTGAAATTGATATTTTTTTCAGTTTCATGGCTATTATTATTTCAAATTTGGTCTCCAGCTCCTGGCAGTCAGCCACAGAACTGGATGTGGTGGGGAGAAGAGGTGTTTCCAGCTGTGAGCCCGGCGAGGATGACAGCGGGAGCCAGAGAAGAAATGTGAAATAGCAGCAGTCAGGAAACTGGCAAAAATGCCAAATTCACTGCTGGTAGGCTCCTCCTGTGAAATTGAGCTGCGCTTGGCTCACAGCTATGGCTATCAGCTCCGGGTTGGGGATATGAGGCTCCAGCTGTGAGTGCCTGTCAGTGTGCCACAATGCCCCACTTCAGTTGGTGCAAGCACTCCTGGGGAGGATGCATACCAACAGCAGGAGGATAGGGTGCACACCAACAGCCGATTTAATTACTGTGGTGGCTGTAGGTTGACATAACGTAAGTCAACGTAATTTTGTAGTATAGATAAGCTCGTAGTAAAGTAATAGGGGCAGCAAAGGGAAAGAGAATGGCATTTATTTGTTTACAGACAAATTGTGTGGTTAACTTATTTGGTCAGTTAGGTTAAACATTTATGCAGGAATTCCCCTTAGAAGGTTCATATATCAGTAACCCTTACCATACATTTTGTGACAGGGTCAGGCCAGGTGGCTACAGGAGAATGATAGAAGGTAGATAGATACATTAGCCCCAGATTAAGCCTGAGTAACATAATGGGCTGTTCCAGAACAATCAGGAAGTTGCTGGAACCAGTTATGGCAGGCAGGCTAATTAGGACACCTGGTTTTATAAGAAGCTACTAGAATCAATTAGGACAGGCAGGCTAATCAGGGCACCTGGTTTTATAAAGGACCTCACTTCAGTTAGTGAGGTGCGCGCGAGGAGCCGAGAGCAAGAGGCACTAGGAGCTGAGAGTGACTGTGGGAGAACTGAGGAGTACAAGCATTATCAGACATCAGGAAGGTTGTCCTGTGGTGAGGATAAAGAAAGTGTTGGGAGGAGGCCATGGGGAAGTAGCCCAGGAAGTTGTAGCTGTCACTCAGCTGTTACAGAAAACAATCTTGACAGCTTCAATCCACAGGGCCCTGGCCTGGAACCTGGAGCAGAGGGTGGGCCTGAGTTCCTGCCATCCTCCCAACTTGGTATCAGAGGAGTTGATCTGGACTGTGGGTTCCACAGAGGGGAAGGTCTCTGGCCTGTTCCTCGACCCACTAGATGGGTCAGCAGAGACTGCAGGGATTGTTCTCTTCTTTTTCCCCATGCTGGCCAGTGATGAGGTTAGCTGAGTAAACGGCATGTTTGAGCCACTGGCAAAAGTGGCCAAACTCAGGGCTGCTGTGAATCTTTGAGGTGAGCAAATTCGCCAAAGAGCACAGGACCCACCAAGGCAGGGGAGGAATTTTGTCACAATTTGTAAATCATCCACGCCATGGGACTGAAAGAACTGAAGTGGAAATCCCCTCTATACCTTTTTTTAGGCAACAATCTAGTCTTCACATTTCATTCTGACAGTCAGATTGTTCACTTTCTTTTCTGTTTTTAAAACCACAGACTCTTCACTGATACGCTGTTTAGGTACTGCTGCTCTGTCACAGGCTATTTATAAATCTTCCCCAGCCTCATGATACTGACTTCTTCTCTTCCCATTTTGTATAACCTTTAAAGCAGTCTTTAAGCCAGAAGCCTCTAATTTTTCAACAATATGTTTTCAGGTGTCATACATTAGTTGTCACATTTATTTAGTTCTGGCTCTATAAACAGTTCTTGCTATAAGGTTTCAGTAGGGTAGAGTTCAAAGTATCTACAAAGGCTTGTTTTTCTAATATGAGCACCAAAACAGCAGTACCATGAGAATGCAGCACAATATAATGCCTTCTTGCAGATTAAGCTGTTCCTTTTCTAGTAAATAAACTAATTCAATATTTAAAATAACCTAGTAGGAAATCCTAGTAGGAAATTGTATTCATTCTGCACTAGTTAAACTATAGTATCCCTTTTTTTAAAATGTAGATTTAATCAGTTTCTGATGGAATAATAATGTTTCCATATTAAATATACTTGTATGATGGAGGCAGAAGTATAAGAAAACTCAATAACAAATACAAGCATAATAAAAGGAGGGGACTGGCTATGACTGTTAATATGTATAAACATAAGCAGATCATGAATATCCTTACACTACAACTATCGTTTTTGTTGTGTTTGTTTGGGGGTACTGCTACCTGAGATATGTGAGCAAAATATACTAAACAAGTAATGTGTCTCTTTTCTGTGGAACTATATGTTAATATTTATGTACTACTATTTGAAATTCTAATTGGTGAGAAAGTCAGGTCCAGATCATCACGTGTGTCAGAGCCAGCTTTGTATTTCTCTGATCCTCAAGGGTGCTGGGGATTGCAGGGCTACTCTGTTATGTGCTGATGTGTAATAGCCATGGCACACCCCAGATAATGAGAATGGAGAGGTGGTGGTATAAAGGTAGTTATTCCAGGTCTACACCAGCCAGGAATTTGTGTGTGTCTAGGGAATCTCCATCTGCCTGTATAGCACAGCTTTACAGTCCCTTTGTATCAATTATAGGCATAAATTAACACAGCTAGAAGACTGAATATGAATTATTTCTTTTACCAGTAATTTGCTTTTGTAAGAGACTAAATTTAAAACAAAAATGTACAACCTTATTTTAAAAAAAATCAAAACCTGGTCAGAACTATACAGTAAACCAAACAAAAGTACGGTCCTGATAAAAGTTTAAGATTATTAACTTGACCTAAACTTTACTGGCACTTGAACTGGGCAAGCTAGCTTTAATTCAAATATCTAATTGTAGAGGAAGCAGTGTGATTCATTGGATAGTGCACAACACTGAGATTCAGGTGATCTCAGTACCATTCCCAATTTAGCCACTGATTAGGTAAGTAAATCTAAGTCATTTATCCCCTATGTGTATCAGTTTCTCCCTCTGTGCAACGTGGATAATAGCACTACCCATTTTTAGAAAGTACTTTGAGATCGATAAATGAAAAACACTACGTAAATTCTAAGTAATACTGTTATTAATAATGAACAAATTCTGCACTTACTTACAAACTGTGTAACCCACTAAAGACAATGGGTTGTTTGCATATAACTGAGGGTAGAATTTGGGTTTAAGCCATTACAAGCCATTTATTTTTCTGCAGTCAAGCATCTCCCACAATTCTGGACCTCTGGAACACTCTCCTTTCTCTGCATAGGAAAGGCATGATGTGATAGATACAGGGAGATATGTATCTGCTAGATTTACTAAAGCTAAGAAGACTATCGGGACAGGATGGCATTGTAGAGGCCAGGCTTTCCATCCAAACCATCATTTTTTTCTTTATCCAATTGTTGAACCTTTTGAGGTTGAGAATGACTCTGATACCTCTGGACACTTCTGTACAATAAAGAAGATGGAGTAGAACTCTGAGAATCTTTCTTCTGAGGGGACATTATCACTCCCATATCCAGAAGAGTTCACTTTGGATCAGATTGTGTTTTACGGGGTCACTGGAGCTGAGTGACTGGACGAAGAATGCATGGGTGGAGCCTCAATTTTAGGGAGTATCCCTGGCTCACTATTTCCCTGACCCACTGGTCCATGGTTGATGAAAATCATCCCTCTAGAAAATGGGAAATCCTGCCCTTAGCTTCAGTTCTAGGCAGATGCCTGTGCGATCTGTACTACAAAGTGGATTAGGGGGAGCAGAAGTTCCTTTGGACTTTCCCCCTGAACCCTGATTCCACTGTTTCACCTTGGGGAATCTGTTGTCCCTTTGCTGGTATCTCTGTATTTTAATCCCATCCTGCTCAGATTCAAAACCAGATAGCTCACTTTCTTCAGTGGAGAAGGGTGATGAGGAGCCAGATGACTCATATTTCCTGGATTTTTTGTGCTTTTTCTTTTCCATTTTAGCCTTTTAGATTTTTTTAAACCTTCTTTGTATGTCTTGGAGCATAGAAACTCTGCTGTGGCTTTGGTGAGACTTTTTCACCTTGCCTTCCTAAGGGTCAGGAGTGCTACCCAGAGGTCTCTCTCAGAATCCTACCCTATGGAGTCCCAATCCCCCGGGCATGGGAAGAGAGGAACGCATTATCAGGGCTCTCACAGACAGCTAGAAAAGAAGGGGGGGCTGATTAGAAATCCTTTTTCTTTCCCCTAGCTGTCAGGACCCACTTTAAAACTTGGGAGGTTAGGGGAACCCACAAGCCTCCTCTCTTTGTTCTGTAATATTCCCCTGGGACTTAGCACCAACTCCACTAATCAGGGTACTTGCTTTTGGAGCTTCTCCCTGTTCTGCACGGGGGCTCCTGGTCCATGTTCCCCCTGCTGGAGTCACGGCTGCCTTGGTGGGTAGAAGACCCCACTGCCCATCTGACTCTTAGCCCTGGGACCTAGCAAATTCCTTGTCCATGTGGAAAGCAGTAATCTACACAGAAGAAACTGAGGAATCTTATATTACTACCTAAGCTAATGTGGTGCCAGTATTTAAAAAGGGTAAACTCAATGGACATTCCATGGAGGGTACCAGGAATTGACAGTACGGCACCAATCTGTTTTCATCTCAGATCAGGGCCAGCTACCCACTCTACGGTACTATCTTGAGCACCTGAAGAGTCTTTGTGATGCCCCACACTCCTCTTAGAAATGGAGGAAGAGTCCCTCTGACCCCTGATTAGTTTCTCTTCTCGGTGGACCAGTGGAAGGAGAACAGACACTTCTCTATGAAGAAAAAAATCTGAGGCTGGCAGTCTAAAAAAGACCTGCACTGGTTCAGACGTAATTTGAGGGGCCGGGCAATCTGTGTAAGGTCCCAGAGCTGAAGTGGGCCTCATGTCTTACTCCATATTGATGCTGCTTCAGGCACAGGTCTCTAGCAACATGTTTCTTTTTTGAATGACCGACAGATTGTGCAATTTTCTTTAATGTGCTCCTCTCCTGGGCACAACAAGCATTGAATGTATGTGTGGGGGGGTCTTAGTTGGGATAGTCACCTCACACAAAGGACAATGCTTAAAACCTGGTAAAGGCATTGCACCTGCTTTGCTAATCAACTACTAATTATATGCAGTGTTGTAGTCAATTAAACTACTAAATCTAACTAAATAGTACTACTAAGATAAAACAAAATAGTTACAAAGCACACAGAAATCTTGCTGTGGTGCAGTAACTCTGAGGAAAAAACCATATGGGGAGCTCAGACTTAGTCTGTGAGCAGTGAGAAGTAGCTGAGGAGGACTGGGGCAGCTCCACCCCCACACAGCCTCAGGAGGAGTTATGGGGGGTACATGCACTGCCCTGATCATAGGTGCCAACTCTATGGGTACTCTGGGCTTGAGCACCCACAGAAAAAATAATGGGTGCTCGGCATTCACCAGCCACCCATTGATCAGCTGTTCGGCGATGGGCAGGAGGCAGTGGGGAGAGAGGGCGGAACGGGAAGAGGCATAGTGAAGGCAGGGCACAATCAGGAAGGGGGTGGAGTGGGAACAGGAAGAGGTGGAGAGAGAGTAGACGGTTGAGAAAAGGGCAAAGTGGGGGCAGGGTCTAGTAGTGGAGCAGACCACCCACCCAGAAAAATGAAAGTTGGCGCCTGTTGCCCTGATTCGTCCTGTTGCACAAAGTTTTCTGGCTTTGTTTTGCTGGGCGCACACACACCTGAGTCAAATATATGTCTACAACCACCCAAAGAAGAAATGTATTTTGAACATTGTGACACACTGTGCCTCAGGGGGACACCCTGCACCTTCATGTTCATTCTTATAGAATGATTATGTGGTATACAATGCAAAGTTTGTCATGTCGGGTGTCTTCAGAAGGCTCATGATGCACGGAGCATTGTTGTTATAGTAATGTTACATTTATGAGGCTGAAAATGTGTCCTCATGGCTTAAAACAAGACCAGACAAAACTTTCCAGGAGCAGAGGCGCAGTTCACACCTCATCAGGACAAACCCAGCCCAGCCTCACAGGAACAAAGGGCACTGACCTAGGCAGCAACAAATGATCTGCTGGACTCTCAAGTGAATCATCCCCCTTCCCTTGGTCAGCTTGGGACTACGAAGAGGTAATGCTCACCTGACTCTGATGGGGAGGGCAAAACCAGAGGGAAGAAAGGACATGATAAAAGCCAGAGATGCTTGCCATGCTCTCTCTCTCCCACCTCCATCTACAGACATCACCACCAAGCGACTGAAGCACTGATGAAAGGAGAGAACCTGGCTGAAGGGCAACCAGGCAGTCTGTGATGAGAAGCATCTAAGTTTGTAAGGGCGCTGAATATGTTAATGTCAGCTTAGAATGTGTTTTGCTTTTATTTCATTTGATCAAATCTGACTTCTTGTCCTTTGACTTATAATCACTTAAAATCTATCTTTTGTAGTTAATAAATTTGTTTATTCTTTCTGAAGCAGTGCATTTGTTTTGAAGCATGTCAAGCTTGGGATAACAAGCCTGGTACATACACATTTCTTTGTTAAACTGATGAATTTATAAGCTTGCAGTGCCCAGCGGGCATAACTGGACACTGCAAGACGGATGCTTCTAAGGCTGTGTCTGAGACCAGAGATATTGGCTAGTGTCATTCGGTTGCACAATCCAAGCAGTGGCTGGCCAAAAGTGCTCACATACATAGCTAGGAGCAACTTACATGCTAGACGCTGTGCGTGAACAGCCCAGAAATGGGGGTTCTCACAGTGGAGCAAGGTAAGGCTGGCTTCCAGAGTTGAGGATTGAAGTGACCTAGCAGATCACCAGTCCAGATAATACCAGGGGAATGTCAAAAACACATAATGTGCTATAAAATTAACTGTATAAAATGTTGTATTCTGAAAAAGATTAAACCCTAGGTGTCTCAAATTAGGCAGCCAAAATTAGTGGATATTTTTAACCTGTGTCTCAGTTCTCCATTTACAAAATGAGGATCATAATATTCCCTCATCTCACTGGGGTGTTATGAAAATAAATGTACTAATATTTGTGAAGCACTCAGCTACTATAGTGATGCATGCCACAGAAAAGGCCACAAGGCATTTAATAATTCTGTTTTCAGAGTAGGGTTTGGGTAGTAAACAGTCAATAAGGCATAGAAACACATATTGAATAATGAGGAGAAAAATATTGAAATTCTGCTCATTAATTGAGCACTGTCTATTCTATGCACTGAATGAGATATGTTCCTTTAGAAAAAATAGTATGTGATCATGTAATTAGAGTGTTTATCAATATCCATAAGCAGGTGGCTGAACTAAGGTTGCACAAGCAACCTTTATATTGGCATTTTCTAATTTTTGCGTACTTGGTTTTGCAATTTTAACAATGCACATTTTGTCTTGTATAATATGTATGTGTACATACATGTGTGTTTGTGTGTGTGTCATATATATATATAACAAAGACACTGCTATCATTGGCATAGACATTTTCTAGTCTAGCTAATTTGTCATTAAGAATGTTCTTAACTGCCAATCTTCACTGTAATCCTGTATCTTAAAATCAGGCAAAGCAAAATCGGTACTACTGCTAAAAACATGCAGGATAGAGATGTTCAGATATTTAAAGTGGCCATTTCTTACTGACATCCCTCATGTTACCCACCACCCAACAATACTGACTCATCATTTCTGGAAGCTGGGACTGTGTAAGGCAATAACAAATAGTATTTCAATATTTAAAAGCCAGACATAGGTTGGAGCCATAGTGGTCAATTCAATGTGGTGAGAAATTTATGGTGGGGCACTGTCACGGCGCGACGACTCACTCCTGCAGCGCCTCCTGCTGGCAGTCCAAGAATTAGCTCTTCCAGCTCAGAGCGCCCTCTGCAGGCCAGTGTCTCGCTGTTCGCTGGCCCCATGTCCTTTCAGGACCCCAGTGCCCTTTTTCCTGGGGTGCTGCCCTCTGATGATACCCCCAGACTCTGCCTCTGGGGCTCCCCTCCCTTGGGAACCCCCAACCCTCTAATCCCCAGCTTGCCTCAGTCTAACCTACTGCCAGTCATCATCCTGCCCCCGCTCCCTGGGGCAGACTGCAGTATAAAAGCCAGTCATCATAGGCAAGGGGGCGGGGGTTGGACCTGTTGCCTTTCCCTGCAGTCTAGTACACGTTTAGACCTTTGCTTCAAGCCTACAATCTGGGGAGCTGCTAGGCTGGAGCTCCCCAGTTCCCTGGCCTATGCCCCCAGCACTGTTCCACCTCAGGTACCCTGTCCCTCAGGCAGCCAGACCCTGCTCCATCCCAGCCTGGAGAGAGACTGTTTGAGTGCCTGGCTCACAGCCCTTTAAAAGGGCCAGCTGCGGCCTGATTGGGCCTGGCCCCAGCTGTGGCTGCCTTCTCAATCAGCCTTTGCTCACTGTTTTCCCCCAGTCACAACCCCCTCAAAGTCTGTTTTAACTCCTTTCAGGCTGGAGTGGGTGACCACCCCGCTACAGGCAGATACCCAAACAGTCCTCTCCCAACAATCTACACACACATACTCTGGAGGTACATCTGATTCCAATTAAAATGTACCTGAATCTTCTAATCATATTCCCATATCTTATTTAGATCTTCTTTTAATCAATACACCCATCTTCATAAGTAAAAATTTAAAAATAAATTCTTTAGAGCATGTACAAAATGTTCTGTCAACCTTTTCATGGGACTGGGAAGTTTAAAGATGGCTGCTTCAAAACAGGATTAAACAGGTATTTTAACCAGAGTTCTACTCTATTATATAGTATTTCTGGTTGTCTTGTGTAACCCCCGTGTGTTCAATAGAGTTGCAGAGGTGTAAGTGAGGGCATAATTTAGCCATGCCATTGGAATTACTTAAGCAATCAGTTGATGATCTGTGAGAAGAATCAGAATCACTTCCAAACAGACTTTAAGGTCAGAAGGGACCATTATCATCATCTAGTCCAGGGATCGGTAACCTTGGCACGCAGCACCGCAGGGTAAACACCCTTAGCGGGCCCCACCGGTTTGTTTACTTACTGGTTCTCCAATCGCAGTTCCCACTGGCCGCGGTTCACCGTCCAGGTCCAATGGAGGCTGCGGGAAGCAGCGGCCAGCACCACACCGCTTCCCGCAGTCCCCATTGGAGCAGAGCGGTGAACCACAGGCAGTGGGAGCCACGACCAGTGAACCAGTAAGTAAACAAACTGGTGGGGCCCGCTAAGGGTGCTTACCCTGCAGTGACGCATGCCAAGGGTGCTGCTCCCTAATCTAGTCTGACCTTGTGCATAATGCATGCAACAAAATCTCACACACCAATTCCTGTAATAAACCTCTAACCTATGTCTGAGCTACTGAAATCCTCAAATCATGGTTTAAAGACTTCAAGGTGCAGAGAATCCTCTAGCAAGTGACTCGTGCCCCATGCTACAGAGGAAGGTGAATAACCCCCAAGGTCTCTGCCAATCTCCCCTGCAGGAAAATTCCTTCCCAACCCCAAATATGGCGATCAGCTAAACCCTGAGCATGTGGGCAAGACTCACCAGCCAGACACCCAAGAAAGAATTCTCTGTAGTAACCCAATGCCACCCCATCTAACATCCCATCTCAGGCCATTGGGTATATTTACCACAACTAGTCAGAGATCAATTAATTATCAAAATTAGGCTATCCCATCACACCATCTCCTCCATAAACTTATCAAGCTTAGTCTTGAAGTCAGATATGTCTTTTGCCCCTACTGATCCCCTTGAAAGTCTGTTCCAGAACTTCACTCCCCTGATGGTTAGAAACCGTCTAATTTCAAGTCTAAACCTCCTGATGGCCAGTTTATATCCATTTGTTCTTGTGTTCACATTGGTACTGAGCTTAAACAATTCCTCTCTCTCCCTGGTATTTATCCCTCTGATATATTTATAGAGAGTAATCATATCTCCCCTCAGCCTTCTTTTGGTTAGGCTAAACAAGCCAATCTCTTTGAGTCTCCTTTCGTTAGACAGGTTTTCCATTCCTCGGATCATCTAGTAACCCTTTTCTGTACCTGTTACAGTTTGAATTCATCCTTCTTAAACATGGGAGACCAAAACTGCACACAGTATTCCAGACGAGGTCTCACCAGTGCCTTGTATAACGGTACTAACACCTCGTTATCTCTACTGAAAATACCTCGCCTGCTGCATCCCAAGACTAAACTTTTTTTACTACCATATCACACTGGCAGCTAAAAGTCATCCTGTGGTCAACCAATACTCCGAGGTCCTTCTCCTCCTCTGTTACTTCCAAATAGCCATGCAGCACTGCTGTGCCAACAGCAATAAAAAAAATTATACTTTTTTGTTTGTTTGTTTCAGGGACTGTATATGTTGAACTAGAAACTGACATTTGATAGAGTTACTATTGAGACTAGAAGTACATTTTGGACAATGCTCTAAAGCCTGGTCCCAACATTTATTTGTTCATTTACAATACTTTCCACAAATTCTTTAAGTTTTTTGATCTTCAATAAAAACACATCAGCCTTTTGATCCATAGACTGCATAAGATTATACACTAATTGGAAAAATAGATCTGCATGAAAAGGTGCCTAAATTCCCTGCTCCACTTAGTTTTGGTGTTAAATTAATTTCAATTGCCTTTATTTCCCTGTGACTTTCTTCTCTGGGGCTGTGTGTCCCCAAAAAATCCACACCTCAAAAGTCAGGCCAAAAGGGCAGCAGAGATTCTATATTCATATAAGAACATAAGCTCTTAATTAAATACTTGAATTACTAATAAAACAAGAACTGAAAAAATTAATGAAGAATATCACAATTCTTCAATAAAACCTCATGGCATGTGGGATAATATAAGTATGGTGGGATAATGATCACTATGGGGGTATGATTTCTAAAGCATACGAACATGTTGTGCATTAGTTGGTTTGTGTGGACCCTGCTGGCGCACACTAAAAGTTCTGTAGTGTACCATGTTAAGGTGCAGTAGAGAATTTTTGGTGTGCAAAAGTAGGGTCTACAGATACCAGTTAATGCAAAACATATCAGTGTGCTTTAGAAATCCATCCTTGTACTAAGCATTACCCCACTGTGCAGACAAGCCCTAAATGCATGGAACCTACACACATGGTAGAAGCATATCAAATGTTCACCCATCCTTCATTACAATTTTATTCCTAATAAATGTACTCAGCAGTCAAGAAAGTGAGAAGAAAACAGCTGAATAGGTTGTTAGTAGTACCTTGCTGTCTACAACCAATAAAAACTTCCTATATTTAAATAATATTTAAATTCTACAAGTATAAGAAGGGCAGCACAGACAGAAAACTGGTAAGTCCCTTCTCTATGCTGTGACGTATGCATGTATGAAGTCAAATCCCCAGTTAGCTGAGGCTCTGGGCAGCATTCAGAATACCTTTTTCACACTTCTTGTACTCCAGAACTGATGAACAAATTGCATACAGGCAAGTTGCATCTTATGCACATTTAACATGCGCAAATTCAGTAGTAGAAATGCAGAAATTCATCATTGTGTTGTGTGTAGGAGGTTGCTGAGCACATAATGACAGCTTCTTTGCTTGTACACAGTCACTTATCTATCATTATGGAAGTAAATGCCTCTGTAGGTGTCTTTCCCTATTATGCCTGTTGCTAGGTGTCCAAAAGTGCTAACAATAAAAAAATCAGATCATCCCCATTTCAATCCAGAGATGATACAAAGAAAAATATCAAGACCCCCAAAGTTCCAGAATCTCTATTTTTAAAAGGAGGCGGGGGGAAAGGAGGGTACAAGGTGATGCTAGGAAAGAATGGTTACTTGCCCTACAGTAACTGAGATTTGAGATGTGTTTTCCACACATATTCCACTTCTGGTGTGCATGTGCACCATGCTCATGAGACCGGAATCTTTCTGAGTAGCAGTGTTCATCGGGGCTACATCTATGCCCTGCATGCATTCCCATGCTCCACAGCCAAGCTGCTTGGCTGCCAGACATGCTGCTCCGAGCACCATGGTAAGGGGGGCTGGGGCTGGGGGGGTTGGATAAGGGACAGAGGGTCCCAGGAGACAGAGAATGGGGTGGGGGGTTGGATAAGTGTGGGAGTCTTAGGGGACCTCTCCGGGGGCGGGAGTGTGGATAGGCGTCAGGGCAGTCAGAGGACAGGGAGCAGAGAGGTTTGATAGGGGATGAGGTCCCGGGGTGGTGGTTTGGGATGGGGAGTCCTGGGAGGGGATGGTCAGGGGACAAGGAGTAGGGAGGGTTGGATGGATTGGGAGTTCTGAGGGGGGCAGTTAGAGGGCTAGAAGTGGGAGGGGGCAGAGGCCAGGTTGTTTTGGGAGGCACAGCCTTCCGTACTCAGTTCTCCATACAGTTTTGCAATCCCGATGTGGCCCTCGGGCCAAAAAGTTTTCTCCACCCCTGCTCTAATGTCAGTACTGGGCAAATTAGTTGAAACAATAGTAAAGAATAAAATTGTCAGCCACATAAAAGAACATTAATTGTTGGGCAAAAGTCAACATGGTTTCTGTAAAGGGAAATCATGTCTTACTAATCTATTAGAGTTCTCTGAAGGGGTCAACAAACATGTGGACAAGGGGGATCCAGTGGATGTAGTGTACTTAGATTTCCGGAAAGCCTTTGACAAGGTCCCTCACCAAAGGCTCTTACGTAAATTAAGTTGCCATGGGATAAGAGAAAAGATCCTTTCATGGACTGAGAACTAGTTAAAAGACAGGGAACAAAGGGTAGGAGTAAATGGTAAATTTTCAGAATGGAGAGGGATATCTAGTGGTGTTCCTCAAGGGTCAGTCCTAGGACCAACCCTATTCAACTTATTCATAAATGATCTGGATAAAGGGGTAAACAGTGAGGTGGAAAAGTTTGCAGATGGTACTAAACTGCTCAAAGTAGTTAAGACCCAAGCAGACTGTGAAGAACTTCAAAAAGATCTCACAAAACTAAGTGATTGGACAACAAAATGGCAAATGAAATTTAACGTGGATAAATGTAAAGTAATGCACATTGGAAAAATGACCCCAACTATACATACAATATGATTGGGGCTAATGTAGCTACAACTAATCAGGAAAAAGATCTTGGAGTAATCATGGATAGTTCTCTGAAGACATCCACGCAGTGTGCAGTGGCAGTCAAAAATTCAAACAGGATGCTAGAAATCATTTAAAAAGAGACTACTGACTTGGACTCTTAATACATTCCATGGGTGGCATACCCAAACCCATTTATCCACTGACACTTTAAAAAAACTCAGACACCTTAATCTGGGTCTATGCTGGTTATGTGATATGTATGTACCTCGGTAACCTTGTAATTAATACTTGCAATCCCCCATAACCGAAGCCTGATCCCAGATGTACAATATCTTTCTTCTTAACTTGTGTATACTATGACTTTAAACATTAGCTTTAATAAAATTCTAACATCTCTCCAATCTACTAGGATCCTTCTTCGATCACAAGGGAAAGAAAGCTTGATGATCTCAACCAAGCACCTAAACAAACAGCTGGGCTCCTTTCAAAAGTTCTCATACAACATGGCACAAATCAGCATTATCACTTTTTATAGAGTAACAACTTTCACACTGTACAAGACCTGGACTACATTAGAAAACTTATTTAAGGCTAAGCTTTAGGACTGATCTGGTAGTATGTACAATGACTGCCCATTGTATGCCTCCTGATAGTCAATGCTCTGAGTCACCCATTTTCATGAGAACTATACTTCTCACACAAAAAAACATCATATTTTGATATTTTGATGTATGCATCATAAAACTGCTAATCACTGAATTCATCTATCAAAATTTCTCATGAGAAAGGTGAGAGGAGGTAGTTCAGACATTTTTCTCTAAGCTTTGTGTTCTTTAAATTCACATTCTTCCACATATGATGAAAAGAAAACAAGAGGTTGATATTGTCCTACCTGATCTGCTTGCCCTCTCGAACATCATACAGAGAAAAGAAGACATCTGTGTCCTCCCCAATAGTATTATAGGTGAAGCTCTTTAGACTGACAAAGAAGTGGTGAGGTACAGGCATACGGCAAGCTTCCCCATGACGCTGACGAATTGTATCCACCTGAGTTTTAAAAATCAAAACCAAGTATTATTTTCTTCACAAATAAGGGGCATACAACTCACATGGCAGAGTCATAACTCAGTTCTTCCTTCTCCCTGGAGTAGAAGTTTAGCCTCATGAATTAGGCGCTACATCAGAGATATATGGCAGACGTGTTTTCGGTTTTCTTAGTTTTAACTTTGTTTTTCTTTGCAGTGGTTTTGGAAACAGTGATAAGAAGATGTGTGGTGTCGCCAATCTGAAATCAACTTATCTAACCATTGAACAGACTACATCAGTTCTGATTCTCAGCCAGTGCTCCTGATTCCAGAAAATAGAATTCTTATTGACTCACACTGGTAGCAGGTATCAGAATTCTGAAAAAATTGCTTCAGAAACTGCTTCTTGATGACTTTTTATAATAATTGCAGCTCACTAACCACCCAGGAGATGAGAGATATGGAACTGGCTATGTGAGATTGTGGGGACGGAGGGATTTGGGGTCTTAAATAGAGAGGTTTCTGTTAGGAAACTCTAGGAACAATTTAGGGAGAAAGCTTAGGCTGGGGAGTTTATATTTTATTATTGATATCTGAGTAACCAAAAGAGCCAAATCCCAAGAAGGGTGTACATTTGGGCCAAATACCAGTTACATCATTTAACCAGCACAAATCTAATCTAACAAATATTTAAATCTAAATATAAAATGTATTTAAAGTTATAATCTAAATGTAAAATTCTCTCAGAATTTTACAATAAATCAAGGTATAACAGGGTGCATTCACAGCCTATGATACCTGTTCGAAACCCTAGTCATTTAAAGCTGGAAATGTTGGGAAGTACCATTCCGAGTTCAGAGATTCTGTGACCAAGAGGGAACTAGGTGACAGTAAGGCTAATTAAAAGGCAGTCTTTCAGGGGAAAGGGTGTGGGAATGGAGATGAGTGAGATGTAGATAGGTAGTTGTTACTTGTGGGTGTCTCCGGGGCAGAAGCCCTGGTAAGAGGAGAAGCTTGAATTGAGGAAAAGGAGGCTTAGACGTAGGCTAGAGAGGAACTCTGGGGAAGAATGAATGATGCTTTGAGATCTTTGGATGAAAGGTTTTATATACCTATCAGTCCATTATTTCTTTACATTCAGATATACTATCACAGACTTCAAAGGAAAAAAGATCTCAAGCTAGGGTTTTGCAGCCATCTTACCTGTGTTGTACTTTGCTGAACACTGTGCCTACTTGATAAATGCTGTGGAGGAAAAAAGATCTCAAGCTAGGGTTTTGCAGCCATCTTACCTGTGTTGTACTTTGCTGAACACTGTGCCTACTTGATAAATGCTGTGGAGGAAAAAAGAATAAAAATTAAATTATTATATGAGAAACATTTGCATTCACTTTATACAGAGATGGACCACTATTTTTTAAAAATGAATTTTCAACCCTAAAATCCTCCTGTCTGTACTTTCTTTTCTCTATGTGTTCCTCTAATTGTTACTGTGTCCTTTATCATAAACATGCTAGACATTCCTGAGATCACAGCAAACTGATTTTTCAGTTTATTTTCATAATTCAGAATGATTTTCTTTTATTTGCGTTATTCATTAAGACATATACCAATAGAACTAGCTTTTTCTGACAACCTTTTTATACCTAACTGATATAATTTAGGGGTGGTGGTGCCTTAACTTTGAATGTAAAAGGCTCTCACAGACTTGATAGTATTTAAAATTGTCTTTGTATTTCATTTTAAAAGGCCCTTGTTCTTTTTCTTACACTGGGTAATTTAAGGTATCCAAATGCAGGAGTACCCTACTGTTATTAAACCCCATCTAATATGTGTTATCCTAAGGACAGATACAGTTGTTTAATCATCCACAGAGGTGGAAGCCTAGAAAAGAAGGTGATTTTGTTTGATACTTTTCATGTACACATTTTACACAGATCTGGACTGATACAAAATGAAATTCCAGTAAACATTTGAACACATTTGCACTAATCTCAAATAGTCAACACCTGCACAAAAACATTTGTAGTAAGAGCAACATCTCTGAAATTGTAGCTCAGAGAATGATCCTGTTTTTCATGCTAAAGGGTAACATTTTAATCAGAAAATGGACTGCAAGTCTCTAATTGTGCCTGTTTAATCTCCAGAGGAGAGAGATTTAAATATTAATTTAAATTAAGGTTTCAGAGGTTTGGTTTTTTTAATGTCTTGTTAATAATTTTGCCATGCCTTGTTATAGTACATTCATTTAAACTTTAGTATAAAATAAAATAAAATATCTTGTCAACATGGTCAACAGAATAGCTTACGCTCTTTCCCCTCTCTTATCCTCCCCTTTTCAGGCATGTCTATGACTTGTTGTTCTGACAAACCCGAATACACTACCTAGCTGGACCTGCATGATTTATTGTCAACATGGCAGCAGTTGCAAGAACAGAAATTCAACAAACCAAGAGCTTCAGCAATAGCATCTCCAAACCATGGTATTGTTATGAGTCTTGCAGTCAGAAAAAATGAATAAAAACAGAGGAAAAAGGCCATTTTATTTTTGGGATTGACATATATTCTCTGCAAAAGAATAAGCTCTACAAGGAGCTGAAATTAAATAATACAATTGGAGGTCAATTAATTTGCATTTTAACAGTAATGGGATAAATATCCTTTTTGCATTTTTGGCTGGCCAGGAGACAGGATTTGATGCCAGTCCATGCTTTTGATGATACTTTTGATGGTGCAGGGCCTCACTAATGCAATACTCTTTACCCTGACAGCCATCCAAAAACGACAGGTTCATTCACTCCGGGGCACCAGGCTCTGGCCACTGTCAGTAGACAGGATACTAGGTGGGATGGACCTTTGGCCTGACCCAGGACAGCCATTCTTAAGTTTTAATCTCCCACTTCATGCTCCTTGCCAGAAGCTTGGCCATCAAAATACAGATTTAATGGGTGCTAGCATACTACAAGTGAATGGCTTTAATCCATGGACAAGGAGATGAGAGTTTTGTTGTTACTTCCTGAAAAATGGATGTACTTCTAAATCTATGCAGTAGGCAAAGATACAATAGGATTATAAATATAGGCCTCAGATAGCTCTGAGGAAGAATACTCAGCCAGTGGGCCACTGTACTGATGATCTGATAGGACATAGCAATGACCTACAAAAAAAAAGGGCAAATAAGTAAGCCACTGCTGCATGCCTCAGATGCACGAAGACAGGTGGGCAAGCTACGGCCCATGGGCCATATGTGGCCCGCCGGCCATTTTCATCCGGCCCACGAGCTGGGGCCGGGGCTTGGGGCCAGAGGCCCCGTGCTCCCAGCCCACTGCGGATCCCTGCACTCCCGGCCAGGCCTGCTCCGCACTGCCGGGCGGAGCACGGGCGCCGCGGGGGGTGAGGCCCACCCTACACGCCCTGGCCTGGGGCCGGGAGAAGCGCAGGGAGCCGCTGAGCCCTGCGCTCCCCAGCCGGGGGCCAGGTGGAGGGCGGGGAGCTGCTTGGCCCCACGCTCCCTGGCCGGGGGCCGGGTCGAGCGCGGGGAGTCGTGGGGCCCTGCGCTCCCTGGCCGGGGGCCCGGGTTGAGGAGCAACCAGCTGATTAAGGTCAGTGGCAGGGGGCAGTGCCGGGGGGTGGGGTCCAAGTGGGTGGTGGTTAGGGTGGGGAGATCTTGGAAGGGGGTAGTCAGGGAACAAAGAGGGGGCGATTAGTTGAAGGGTAGGGTCCGAGGGGGTGGTGGTTAGGATGGGGGGATCTTGGGAGGGGGCAGTCAGGGAACAAAGAACAGGGGGGCTTAGATAGGGGGTGGGGTTCTGAGGCGGTAGTTAGAGTGGAGGGGTCTCCGGAGGGGGCAATCAGAGGACAAGAAGCGGGGTGGGGTTGGATGGGTCAGGGATTCTGAGGGGGGCTGTCAGGGGGCGGGAAGTGGGTGGGGGTTGGATAAGGGGCAGGGGCAGGCTTCCCTACCCAGCCCTCTGCACAATTTTTAACCCCAATGTGCCTCTCGGGCCAAAAAGTTTGCCCACCCCTGCACTAAGAGGCACAAGAGGTTAAATCCATAAAGGGATTTAGGCACCTAAGTGTCTGCTGGTAAAATCCCCTTAAATCTGTCACTGGGCATGTGCGCAGCAATCTCAGTCCTGTCCAGGGGCGGCTCTAAGATTTTTGCCACCCCAAGCACGGAAGGTCCGTGTCACGCATGCGGGGGGGTCCGTGGCTGCCGCAGATTCAGAGGTGTTTCAGGGGGAGATCCACGGGTCCCATGGCCTCATCTTCCCTGCCGCCAAATCTCCAGCATCTGCGGACCTCCTGCCTAAACAGTGATGAAAACAGCCCGACTCTCCATCCTGATGGCAAAAGTCAGGCCGCCCTCCGCAGCTTGCTGCCCCAGGCACGCACTTGGAGTGCTGGTGCCTGGAGCTGGCCCTGGTCCTGTGCCCAGTTGGGATCCTCAAACTAGGCATTCTCTCTCCTACCTTGTTTGCAGAGCCTGATCTGGCAGGCACTCTCAGAGGTCACCTAATAGATCAGATCTCACACAAAACCTATCTAGAGGAGTGGTGGTGGTGGTGATTCCACCTTATAACGTTTTGCCCAATGGTTAGAGCACTCCCCACGGACATGGGAGACCTGGGCTCAACTGCCCCCTCCTCACCATCCCAGATAGTCTAGGCTGGTTCTCTCTCCAGCTCTCCTACAGAAGCCCACTCTACTCTGTATAAATAATTATTTATTGGGCCAGAGAAAGAGCAAGAATGACTCTTTAACCCAGTGGCTACAGCATTCACCCAGTGGCTACGGCATTCACCCAGTATGTGGGAGATCTAAGTTTGAGTCCGTCTTCCAATAGTGTCCCACAACCCAGGTGAATGATTTAACTATTGGGCTAAAAAGGGCAGCCCCACCACCTTTTTTTTTGCAAGAAAGGACTTAGGTGCCTAGCTCCAGGAGTGGGTTCATAGCTGTGAATCTCAAACAAAAATAGGCATTTCCCTCAGACTTGGACTTAGACAGCTAACTTCCTTTGAGGGGCAGGGCTTAGGTCATACCAGGGCATAGATTTTCAGCATTTCATATTAGTTAGTTTAGACAGCTCCCCACTCAACTTGCTGGCATTTGTGGATCCAGTTCTTAGGTACTTAAGTCTCCCCAGAAGTTATACAGGGTATCTGGTTCAGTGTTATAAACTCCCTCAGATGGAAAGGTGTCTAAAATTTAGTCACTGCAATGCTTAGCCCAAGTCCTCTTTTAGGATCTAGCCCAAGGCCTTTTGTCTTCTTTAACCACCAGAGAATTGCAGCAATAGCCTACTAATGCACACCCACTACTATTTCTGACTCATCAAAGCTTACTGCTACATTATAATGACTATACGGCTATTAGAGTACTGTTTATTAATCTGATACGTCATTATTTTTGAACACCCTTCCTAAAGTTTTGTGGTTATTATATAATGTATCCTTCAACCATTAACAATGATCATTTCAATCCTCATTTTGAATATATTTATTATTTTTCTAACCCACTCTCTCTTTTAAAAAGTTGTTCCCAGAACTGTTTCAATCCCCTTCCACTCCTCCTACTCCATCCCTACCCCCCAGAAGTAGGGAACAGGTGTTTTCAGTGAATTTCAATGATGAGGTCTCAATGTGCCTATAGGGAGTTTTGTGTACGACTGTGGAATCATCAAAAAAGCCCAAACAGCACATTGAAATTTGCATTTGGACTAATACTATTCCTACCTATATACTGTAGATGGGCGGCTGCCTCACTCCAGTAGAACGAGGGTTAAAAGCAGCCTTGGAGAGGGCTCGAACTGTGAAAGGCTAGGCTGATTGGGGAAGCAGCCGCAGCTGGGGCCATGCCCCAATCAGGCCAGAGCTAGCCCTATAAAAGGGCTGTGAGCCAGGAGCTTAGAGAGTCTCACTCTAGCCCTAGAGTGGGAAGAGTTAGCTGCCTGGGAGTAAGGTACCTGAAGCAGTGCTGGGGAAGGGTAAAGGGAACTGGGGAGCTCCATCCTGGTAAACCCCCAGGCTGCAGGCCTTGTTTAAGGTCAAAGGGTACTAGGGCTGTAGAGGGGAAGCCCAAAGATAGGCAAAGGCAGCAGCAAAGTCCTAACCACTTGTCAATGATGAGTGGCCATTACAGACTGCAGTGTGCCCTGGTGAGTGGCGCTAGATGATGACTGGCAGTAGCCACTGAGGCAAGGTGGGTTTAGAGGGTTGGGGTGGGGTTCCCTTGGGAGGAACCAGAGCATAGATCCAGAAAGTGGGGGGACTGCTGGGGCAGAACCCTGAGGTAAAGGGCACCAGCAGGCAAGACACTGGCCAGTAGGAGGCGTTCCATATGCTGGAGAGCTAATTCCCGGAATGACCAGCAGGAGGCACCACACTAGTGAGTCTCAGTCTCGCTACATACACTACAAATATTTTGTACTCAACTGTCAAGTCTCTCCCCTCCATCACCCTCACATATCACCACAGTACACACATGACCTGCAAAAAATGACATGAAATGGAAGTTGGCTAGAATTTGGCACAGGATATCCTTATCTGAGTCTCACTTCTATCAAATATTTTTAATCTTATGTTGAGGCTGTGATGGAGGGAAAGATGAGGCTTTTTTGCCTCCCTCAGGACATCTACAAAGCCTCAGCCAGTAGTGTTCTAGTGATTAGCGTCCACACTGTGTCTACTTGCATGCAAAGTCAAAATGTTTCACATTGTGGGGAATTTTTAGTGTACACAAGTCTTTTCCATTTCTATTATATATTTACAAATATTTTTTAAAAGCTTAGAGAGGTTTCCAGTTCTGTATAACAGCTGAATAAAACCTGCCAAGCTCAACTCTCTTTGAACTCCCTATGTATCTTGCTGTTTCAACATCAAATGCTATGTTTGTTGCAAGTCTATTTCTAGTTTCTCTCCACTTTAAAACCCCTTTCAAAACTAGTCTATTTGTAAGAAATCCTGATACATTACTTATCTTAATTTAAAAATAAAATAGTTCAATTTAAAGACAAACAGCTGAGGCCTGGAAGAAACATGATCAGTACCTCTGTTTTCTGCTCATCTACAGTACTCACCCTGTAAGCATTTCAGAATGATGCACTAAAAAAATGATCAATTAATCAAAAAGAAGGGTAAACAAATGTTTAGAGGCTAGATTTAAACTCTTCTAAAGATCTGTAGCTATCTCCAGAGATGGACGTCCTGTTTCTTTCTTTCCTGTGCCCATTTTTGCTAAATAACAGTGTCCCACTGTTACTGCTGTGCTGATGGGCCTATACCATTGATTAATGTAGATTAAATCCAGAGGCAATTCCAACTGCAAGCTGATTTACAGGAAGCCCCATGGAATAGTTTAACAACTCAGAATACATTTCCCCACAATGTTATACAGGTTAAAAACGAAGTACATACCTACAAATACTATTCATCTTATACCAGTTAAAAAAAACATGCACATTTTCATATGGAAAGGGTAATTTGTTTTTCTTAAAAAACAACATCAATTTTAGATAAATTTTGCTCATGTTAAGCTACACTGTTCAGCTTCATAATCAGTAACCTGAAAGAGCAAAATTCACAAGGCCTATGACAAAGTGATTCTGACAAGAGAGCACATGAAAAGGTAAAGTTATTTACCTATACAATAACTGGAATTTATCTTAGATGTGTGGCTCCCTAACTGTATTCTATTAGAAGCATGCATGTACTCCACATGCCCAAGTCTGCTAGTAGACTCCATTGGTCTACAGCTTCACTCTTCCCCTTGTGCGCTGAACTGAGGGCATAAGGGGAAGTGTGACTGCCTCTCTTGTTCCCTTTCTACTGCAAATAGACATAGGCCAAGGCTCTGCAGTAGAGGGGAAGGAAGGTAGATATGGAATACAGATAGGGACCATGTAGCTCAAGGAACTCCAGTTATTGTACAGGTAAGTAACCTTTCTTTGAGTGATGGTACCTATGTGTATCCACTTAAGGTGACTCTCTAACAGTATTCATTGAGGAAGGTAGGTTTGTCTGCATCTGCTTTACCACCAGTTGGAGGATTGCTCTGTTGACTACTGTAGAAGATCATACAAGTGCATAATGGTTCACAAAGGTGTGAACAGAACTGCTCTACAGATCTCCAGAAGAGGGACATCTTGAAGTGAAGCAACAGATGCAGCCTGGGCTCTGGTCAAGTGGGCCCTCATATCTTGCAGGAGACGGGCTGTCATTAACTCGTAACAAAGGATGGTGCAACCCAAAATACATCTGGAAAGTCTCTTTGAAGAGACTGCTTGCCCTCTCCTATGTACCATAAAAGAGACAACAGTTCAAGAGATAGAATGACAAGGGTCATCATGCATCCAGAGAATGTAGTTTCTTCTCTTCTCTGGTGGCGTGTAGTTTTGGATAGAAGACTGGTAGATGAATGACCTGGTTTAGATAAGATTACTTCATGGATGAACTTGCGGGGCAAACTCAGGGAAATTTTTCCTTAGGGAAGACAGTATAAGCTGGTACAGCCAAAAAAGCCCCTAGCTCACCTTCTCGTCTGGCTTAGGTGACTGTAATTAGCAAGGCAACCTTCACAGATAGATGAAAGAAGAAACACAAGGCTAAGAGTTGAAATCAAGCTTTTGTTTATTCCTACAAGTCTTGGTGGACATCCCATGTCAGAGTAGTTTTCAGTATCACAGCAAAGATTCTGTCCCTTCAGAAGCAGTATTGTAGTAGGATGGGCAAAGACTGAATGGCTGTCCACCAGAGAGTGAAAGGCACTAATAGCTGCCAGGTGTACACACAAGGAGCTAAGAGATAGTCCTGATGTTTTTAGAAAGAAGAGGTAATCCAGAATGGTAGGGATATCAGCATCTTCTGGGCATGATATTGGACAACAATGGCACCACACAGAAAATCTTTTCCATTTTTCTGTGTAATATTTCCTCATATAATCTTTTCTACTACTGCTAAAGATGGATTGTACTGCCTCTAATCATGACTTCTCTGGGTCTGTCATCCATCTAAACATCATGCTATGATATGGAAGGGTGCCGAGGTCTAGTCTACTCATCCACATCCCTGAGTATCTTAGCTATGCTGATATAATCCTTGATTACAGGAAAATGGAAAAATGTTTCCATCAACCTAGCTAATGTCATACAGGGAGGTAGTGCTCCTACAGCAAAGGGAAAAAAGCCTCCACTGCTGTAGACTGTCTATGTAATGGAGTTATGCCACCACAGCTACTTTGCCATAACTATGCCACTATAGTCCCTGTAGATCAGACATGGCCTGAGTTGGAGTGTTTCATCTAGTCTTTGTCTTGAGCCAGTAGGTCAGAGAGGAGCTGAATATGGATGCACAGGCACAAAGATTCGTAAACCAGAACTGCCTGGGCCACCCCAAGTTGCAATCTGGATCACCAGTGCTCTTTTTGGATCTTCCACAGAAATTGAGGTAAACGTGAGATGGATGAAAAAGCACACATCAGTTGTCCCGACTACTGAACTAGAAATATGCCCTGTCTGGAGTCATGGCCTTGAGCTACTCTGGAGCAGTATGTTGGATATTTCCTGTTCTCTTGAGATGCAAAGAGATCCCAAAATGGGAATCTCCACTGATGTAAGCTGCTCTTTGTATCACCAAGTTGTATAGTTCCCATTAGTTGTGTCTGGAGAAATATCTGCTGAAAGGTGCATGGCTAACAGGGTGATCTGGTGGTGAATGACGGACTGTTTCTATGAAAAGAGGGGTTGACCTTTGCTACCCCTTGTTAGTTCATGTAGTAAACTGCTGTCATGTTGTCTGATATGACATGAACATGCAAAGTCTGGATAAATGGTAGGAATTGTTTGCAGGCTTTGTGTACTGCATGCAGCTCAAGAAGGTATATGTGCAATTGGGATTTTTAGTGAGTCCAGATATCCTGCGCTACATGTGTGACGGGCTGGGACCACAGAAACCTCCTTAGAAGCTGCCACCCGATATGCCAAGGCTACTCCTGCCTCTGTTTTCCTGCCCAAACAGCTTGGGACCCCAGAACCCTACCTGGTTTGAGCCAGACTCGCTAGCCTGCTGCAACATCTGAGCCAGATCCTCCACCAGCTTTGGGCTTGCCTAGAAACAGGTTAGGAAGTATTCTTGCCCTTAGCACTCAGATGCTCAACTCCTAGCGGGGTCAAACCCTGAATAAATTCGTTTTAACCTGTGTAAAGCTTATACAGGGCAAACTCATAGATTGTTTGCCCTCTATAACAATGATAGAGAGATATGCACAGCTGTTTGCCCCCTCACCCAAGTGCCAACATGTACTCCAGGTTAATTAATAAGTAAAAAGTGATTTTAATAAAGACAGGAAGTAGGATTTAAGTGGTTCCAAGTAGTAATAGACAGAACAAAGTGAACTACCATATAAAATAAAATAGAACACACAGATCTAACACTAATATGGTAAAAAGCCTCACCCTCAGATGTTTCAGTGAATTTCTTCTTTCAGACTAATCTCCCTTTTAGTCTGGGTCCAGCTATCACTTGCACCCCCCCTGCAGTCACTGTCCACTGTTCCAGTTTTCTTTAGGTCTCCTGGCGGGGAGGAGGGGGCCAGGGGAGGTAGAGAGGCTATTCTTTGAGCCAGCTGAAGACAAAATGGAAGGGGTCTTTCCAGTGTTTATATAGACTTGGTCTTGTGGGTGGAGACCTTCTCCTCCTTCCTATGCAGAGTCCAGTTGTAAAATGAAGTTTCAGAGCCACATGGTCCAGTCACGTCTGAGCCAGACTCCATTCGCCAGGCCACATTCCTGGGGAAGCTCGGGTGTGGACGGGTGTCTACAAAGTTTATTGTTAGCTTGATTGGTTCTTGATTGGGCGTTTACTGAGGATAGTTTTTTTTCCTCAGACAGCTGCCCAGCTGCTTTCCAAAGTCTACTTACAACTAACCAAGTACATAGTCAATATTCATAACTTTGAATACAAAACCGACACATATATACAAATAGGATGAACAGATCCAGAAGATCATTACCTTTACATAAATATGTTACATGGCTTATGTAGCAAAACATATTCCAGTTGTAGCATACACACATTTATAGGCACCCCCCACATAAAGCCTTATGGGGTACACCATCACAAGTAGATCATCAGGGCGCTTATTTCACCAACCCTTCTCACTGATGTTATGGCAACCAAGAAAGCCACTTCCATGGACATGTGAACCAGGGGCTCAAAAGGAAGCTTCATAAGAGCACAGAGAACTAGGTTGAGATTCCAGGAGGCTACTGGTGAATGAATCTCAGGGTAGAAATTTTGGAGGCCTGTGAGGAAGCATTTCATTGTGGGGTGGGCGAAAAGTGAATAGCTGTTAAGAGTGTCATGGAAGGTGGTAAGGGCCATGAAGTGTACTCTTATAAGACTGAGCAAAACATCATCCTGTTTTAGGCTCTGAGTTCTAGAAGATTGATGTGCAGACCACGCAGTCCATGGTGAGCGTGAGTATTGGGGAGTGTGGGTGGAAGGGAACACCCGTGCATAGGTTCTCTGGTTTTGTCCACCAATGCAGGGAGGCCAATATGTTTGGTGATGGAGTCAGTGTTATGCAGAAACTGTGTCTGCTGGGTTTGTAGTTGAAGTTGACCCAACCCTGAAAGCATCTCATGTGCAGCCTGACGTATCTGACCATGAAGGTGGTGGCTGCCATGTGACTAAGAAGCTGTAGGCAGGTCTGTTCCTGTATTCTGGGGTGAACAGAGATTGTGAATATGAGATCCGTAATAGTGAGGAATCTGTTGTGTGGAAGCAATGCCCTGGTTCGAATCGAGCCCAGGTGAGCCCCAATGAATTCTATCTTCTGTGTAGGTATCAGGGTGAATTTTTGGAAATTTATTTGCAAGCCTAGACTGTGGAAAAGGGAGATGGTAAAGTTCGTTGCTTTTAATGTCTCGTTGTATGAGCTGGTTTTGATAAGCCAGTCGTCTAAGTAGGGGAAAAGTATAATCCCATTGTGGTGGTGCACCCCATAAGGCTTTATGGAAATATGCTTATAAGTGTATATATGACATAACGGGAATATGTTTTATGCTACACATGCCATGTAACACATCTCTGTAAATGTTATGATCTACTGAATCTATGCATATATCATTTTTGTGTTTGAAGTTCTGAATATTGGCTGTGTACTTGCTTGATTTCTAAGTAGCCTTAGTAAAGCATTTGGTCAGCTTCTTGAGAAAGGACTGTGCGAGTTAAGTGCCCAGTCAAGAAGCACTTAAACAATGGATCTTGGGAGGCTCTAATCCACGTCAGAAGTGTACTTGAGAATGTTCAAAGTAGCATGTGAACAATGGCTGCTACCTGTAAATTCTGAGTCATGTATGGACATGTTACTTGCCCATGAGATTCCAAATCTCCATTTTGTAACTGGATTCTACATAGGGGATGGGAGGAGTGTCCACTCAGAAGAGAAAGTTTACAAAAATCCCTGGGAGACCCCTCCATTTTGTCTTCATCTGGCTCAAGAGATATCTGAGAGAAACTGGAACAAAGGACAGTAACTACAGGGGTGTGAGTGATTGCTGAACCCAGAGTAGAAGCAGATTAATCTGTAAAAGGAAGCTCACTGGAACACCTCTGAGGGTGAGATTTTATCTGTATTCAGTTTTCTTGCCATATTAGGCATAGACGTCTGTTTTATTTTATTTTGCTTGGTAATTCACTTTGTTCTGTTTGTTACTACTTGGAACCACTTAAATCCTACTTTCCGTATTTAATAAAATCACTTTTTACTTATTAATTAACCCAGCGTATGTATTAATACCTGGGGCGAGGGGCAAACAGCTGTGCATATATACCTGTATAAGCATAAGCTTTATACAGGGTAAATAGATTTATTTGGGGTTTGGACCCCATTGGGAGTTAACCATCTGAGTGTTAAAGACATAAACATTTCTTTACCTGTTTTCAATTGAGCCTACAGTTGTTAGGGGATGTGATTCAGACCTGGGTCTGTGTTTGTATCTATGTATCAATGCCTAAAAATGCTGAAAGTCTGAAGTCCTTGAAATGAAAGAATTTTTACAGAATACTTAAGTTCAACTTTCTACTATATTATCAATCTACTTTATATCATGCTATGCTGGGATGGGCAAACTACGGTTCACGAGCCATTTTAAGCTGGCCTGTGAGCTCCCGCTGGGGAGAAGGGTCTTGGATTTGCCCTGCTCCAGTGCTCCAGACAGGGTGCTGGGGTGGGAGCCGCACAACGCGGCTTGGCCCTGGTCCGGTGCTCCATCTAGGGCACTGGGTCAGGGGCGGCACAACGCATCTCAGCCCTACTCCAGACAGGGCGCTGAGTTGTGGGCTGCTCGACATGGCTCCTGGAAGCCACGGCATGACCCTGCTCCATCTCCTACGTGCTCTAATGGCCCCCTCTGGTGCTCCAATGGGAGCTGTAGAGGCAATGCCTACAGACAGAGCAGCATGCAGAGCCACCTGGCCACGCCTCTGCTTAGGAGCTGGGGGAAAGGACATCCCACTGCTTCCAGGAGCCACTTCAGGCAAGCACTACTCAGAGATTGAATCCCTGAGCCTCTCCCCATATCCCAAGCTCCTGCCTCAGCCCTGATCCCCTCCCACTCTCCAAACCCCTCAATCCCAGCCCAGAGCACCCTCCTGCATCCCAAAACTTTCATCCTCATTCCCACCCCAGATCTCACACTCCCAGCTGGAGGCTGCACCCCTTCCCTGCACCTCTGCCCAGCCCTAATCTCCCTACTGCCCTCATTCCCAGCCCAGAGAACCCTCCTACACCCCAAACTTCTCATCTCCAGTCCCACCCCAGTGCCCATACCCCCAACCAGAACCCGCACCCCTCCCGCATCCCAACCCTAATTCTATGACCATTCATGGCCCGCCGTACAATTTCTATTCTCTGATGTGACCCTCAGGCCAAAAAGTTCGCCCACCCCTGTACTATACTATCAGAAAAACAGTATAAACATTTCCAGTGAAATGGACGGTATTTTTGTTTCATTTAGTTCAGCAATATTGCCTCCATCCTTGATTATGTTCACGATTAAATGGTTTTGTTTAAACTAATGTATTCCATAGTCCTTCATATCCAGCCTCTCTGAGAGCTCAAGTACCTGTGATACGCATCATCTTGCTCAGGTAAAAAGGTATATTTTTAATGTGAGCCTCTTATTATTAAACTGGCAGCTGACCTGTAACCAAATCCATCATAACATCTCTGTGGCATTTTGTGAATACAAAGAATAGAAATTTGCAATTTCATCAAATAGTAGCTCTTCTGAATGTACTGGACACATGCACAAATTCTTGATGGACTCCATGTTCCAGAAGGTATATTTACTAGAGGAGGCCTAATGCTAAAATCAACTCTATGTCTTACTACCAGTATGATTTTACAACATCCAAAGAAAGTTAACTATTAGTATTTGCATCTACTGTTTGATGAATACTGTTGCGGATTATTTGGTATTCAATTCAATGGTAAAACAGTGGTTCTGTCCAATCCACAGCACCTATTAAACAAAATTAATGCCCACTTAAGATGAATTCAGGGAATTGTAATCTTTTGCATATTCTCAACTAATTAAGGACAGTCTGAGAGAAGCCTATGATATATTCAATAAGACTAACAATGACGTGTGATTTTACATTCCCAAAGTAGGATTTTATTTATTTGTAGAAGGCTACAGAGGTCAACCTGTTTTCCAGTCAGACCATGTTGTTATTGGTCAATATGGCATTATGAAACTTCTGTCTAATGCATGAGGCTTTAAAGTGAGAAAAACAACAATTTGTGAGCAAGATACTAACAAACTGGGTGTTATAACAGATCCTGTAGTACTTCCTCACCTTATAGAACACTAGCACGTCTTATAGACGCAGCATATAAATGGCATATTTTTCTATATAATAGCTGAAGCATAAATGAATAAGAATGAGAAAATGAATGAGGTGGATAGGAATTGTTGTTGCTTCTGGAGCCCTGAGATGAGAATGGCAGAGACTATTGGATTCTAATGTTATTGCTGAAGCAACAGAGTCCTGTGGCACCTTAAAGACTAACAAAAGTATTGAAGCATAAGCTTTTGTGGGCTAATACCCACTTCATCGGATGCATGCAGTGGAAGTATCCAGAAGCAGGTATAAATAAGTAGGCAAGAACCAGGTTAGAGATAAAGAGGTTAGTTCAATCAGGCTGAACTACCTTGTTATCTCTCACCTGGGAGGATGAGGTCCTCTTCTAGCAGCTGATCTGGAGGTATGAACACCGAGAGAGGAGCAACTGCTTTTGTAATTAGCTAGCCATTCATAGTCTTTGTTTAAACCTGAGCTGATGGTGTCAAATTTGAAAATAAACTATAGCTCAGCAGTTTCTCTTTGAAGTCTGGTCTTGAAGGTTTTTTGCTGCAGGATGGTTACCTTTAAATCTGTTATTGTGTGTCCAGGGAGACTGAAGTGTTCTCCTACAGGATTTTGTATGTTGCCATTCCTAATATCTGATTTGTGACCATTTATCCTTTTATGTAGGGACTGTCCAGTTTGCCAATGTACATAGCAGAGGGGCATTGCTGGCACATGATGGCGTATATTACATTGGTAGACATGCAGGAGAATGAAACGGTGATGGTGTGGCTTATCTGATTAGGTCCTGTGATGGTGTCGCTGGTGTAGATATGCAGGCAGAGGTGGCATCAAGGTTTGTTTCATGGATTTGTTCCTGGGTTAGAGTTATTATGGTGCGGTGTGCAGTTGCTGATGAGAATACGCTTCAGGTTGGCGGGTCATCTGTGGGTGAGGACTGGCCTGCCTCCCAAGGCCTGTGAAAGTGAGGGATAGTTGTCCAGAATGAGTTGTAGATTACTGATGATGCATTGGAGAGGTTTTAACTGAGGACTGTAGGTGATGGTCAGTGGTGTTCTGTTGTTTTCTTTCTAGGGCTTGTCTTGCAGCAGGAGGCCTCTGGGTACACATCTGGCTCTGTTGATCTGTTTCCTTATTTCCTCGTGCGGGTATTGTAGTTTTGAGAATGCTTGGTGAAGATCTTGTAGGTGTTGGTTTCTGTCTGAGGAGTTGGAGCAAATACAATTGTACCTCAGTGCTTGGCTGTAGACAATGGATCATGTGCTGTGTCCAGAATGGAAGCTGGAGGCATGAAGGTAGGCATAGCTGTTGGTAAGTTTTCGGTATCGGGTGGTGTTAATGTGACCATCACTTATTTGCACCGTGGTGTCTAGGAAGTGGACCTCCCATGTAGATTGGTCCAGGCTGAGGTGGATGGTGGGGTGGAAGCTGTTGAAATCGTGGTGGAATTCTTCCAGAGTTTCCTTCCCATGGGTCCAGATGATAAAGATGTCATCAATGTAGCGTAGGTAGAGAAGGGGCATGAGTGGAATGTTATTGTTATAGCCTTAAATTCAATAACTCCTCTACTGGTATTGTACGTCTCCACTGTAGCTGGATGTGTAATTTCCATATCTGTGCTAGCTGTCCAGAGTACAAGCCCATCTGAAAACCTAGGTATCTACTCAGAATGGCTAGCCCATCCCACTACCAGTGCAGCTATGGCTACTGTGCAATTGTTAGCATGCTTGCTCAATGAGAACTAATGCAGCTATATCTGCCTAAACTAGAAATTACACCTCCAGCTCCAGTATAGACATACCACTGGTGCCGAGATGAATGTGTCAAGCAAACAGATTAAACTGCAGATGGACTGAAATCACATTCTAAGCCACCAGCTAGGTTTCAAACTAACGCCAAATTATTATTGATTTTCCAGAACTGATTTGTATATTCCATTTATATTTTACTAGAGCTATTCAACATTCTTCTCTTTAGCTTTCCTGGCCCCTCTTTCTCTCCATTTTGCCAAATTTGTAGAAAATTATGTCTTTTGAACAAGAAAATATGGGTTGTTTTAACTAACAAGAAGTCAGAATAACAAAGATATAACGATCAGAATAATCAATGAGTTAAAGAGATAAAAGAAATGAAAAATTTAAACTACAAAGTAGTCAATGAATCAAGAAAATAGAGGGAAAAAATAAAACTAACACAGCTAGTGTAATAAAACCTCAGAGAAAAAGCCTCATTTCCTATTGAAAAGCAAAACTTGATATATCAAGCATGTTGTCGTACATATATGCCAAGTCTAGCGATCACACAGAGAAAAATACTTATTATAGACCATTCTCAGGAAAGAACCCTGATATTACCATTTACCTGATTTTTCATTTTAAAAACAGTTCAGATTGCAAATAATGTGACTCAGTGATGCTGGAAGCTTTATAGAGTGATATGTAACAAACCCAGAAATACCCATCTTTCATATAGCATCATCTAATGACTAGCACCAAATCACTCCTCTTTTCCCCCACCAATATTAGTAATGTTGGAAACAAATAAAAAAGATTTAATTCTCCCCTCCACATAAACAACATAAATAAGGAAAGGAAAATCTCTTCCCCATGCTTATACACAAACAAAAGGACTTTCACCTGAGGTTTCTTACCATTTTATAAAGATCTGAGATGCTGATCTGATCTGAATCCACCACCTCAAAGTCCTTCCGAGGAACTAGATCCAGGCCCAAATGTCTATGAAAGAGAAAAGCAGATGGAAGATCTATCTACTCAACATGCACACACAGGAACAATGACACCTGAACCACTAAAGTGCATGCTATCCTTCAAATACTGTTGGTTTTCAACACAGATAATCCTTTTAAATATAAAAATAAAAAACACAAAAGCAAACAATGACAAAGGGTCAAGCGCCTCATATTGTGTTAATTAGCTGGCTCCATTAACTTCAGTGTATATCAGCTGAGGACCTGGGCCACTCTGTTGATGCAATGGGATGGGTGAGTTAATTTCACAAAAGTTGGGAAATTTAGAGTTAAAGTTCCCATCCACACAATTTCAGCAGGTTCTTTTGTTACATGATTAAACAACACATATAGAGAAACAAAGACTGTTCATGTATGTATATATATTTTTTAAAAATAGTATTCAATTTAATTTACTTATGCAGTCCAATTGGAGGACTAGAGAAAAAAAATCACTCTCTTTCCATTTTAAGGTTTGATTTGCCAACTAGCATAGCACGTTGTTTCAATATTGTGTAATCTTTTAATAAAAGCCATACATGCAAGGAAACAGGATGCTTTAGGAAATTCACTTTGAACATCATGATTCTTGTGCAACTAAAACCCAATCTTAACACTGAGTAATTTATATATTTTGCAAAATAGGGTCCCAGTAGCATAACTAGGATGAAAAGCTGTCTTATTTGGCTAGCTGAGAGTGTAAGGCATTTCTGCGCATAGCTAAGGAAGCAGCATTGCTATGCTTTAGCTATCAGCAGCAACCAGAATGGCCCACTGGGGCATTTGGTGATGAGGCACAAAACTCACTCTGAATGAATCAGGCAGGACTCAAGACATTTTTTTTTTATGGTCCTAAATAATCTACTCACAGAAGCACTGTATAGCCTTCTTTCATTTATACCATTGGAAGACAGTTGTTAAAAAATACTAAAATTTTTATAAAACTACTTCAGGTAGGCAAACTATAATTTTCAAATCCTCATTTCTTTGCCAAACACAATTAGATTTACACCAGGACAGTGAATGCAATCTTCCTTCCTAGTATTCCCGGTCAAATATCAATTTCTACTCTAAGAGTTAATCATGTTAAAAATGGTGGAACAATTTATTTATGCTTTTTAATAATAGGAAATGTATATCTTTCACCACTGTCTTCATTCTCAAAAATGGCTAACCTGTTTTTGCAGAAACTTAGCAAATATATTTCACCTTTGTACAGGCCAAAAGATGAAAAATGCTGACCTTTGTTAGCAACTGAGAATGGAGGTTTATAATAGGAACTGTTTAGGCAATTTTAAAATGTGCTGTCACTAGAGTGCCAGACAAAATAAAAGATACAATGTTTATATTTTAAATATAATATGCATTGATGTCAGCATGTAGAAACTACGGTGATTAGGGTTGGGACAGTGCCAAATTATTATTGTGAATTGCTGTGTTTGATATGAATCAATGTGGTGAACATGATTTTAGTATGGCTGGGTACTTCTGAATTTGTTAAAGGATTCTGGGAGCAGAGTTCTCTTAGCATCAGAGAGCTGGCATGAAAATTTACTGAAAGTGCTGGAATTGGTTAATTAGAGGCTCTGTGTGTATGTTTCAACATGGAACTTTGAAACATATCAGTCAATGGCCAGCTCACAAAAGTAAATATGTAGAAGACACGGGATCAGTGAGCTTGGTAGAAGCTGATCTGCATCACAAGGACCCTTTAGGATGGCACCACACCAAGAGCTCAAGTGAATGATTAATGAGAGGGTAAATGTCAACTGATCTTTGGTCTCTGCCCATTTTGCAGTCCATTGTAAAATATTAATTTAAAACAACCGTAATGGAACACCCAACAGGGCTTATGTCTGAGACATGTGACTCCTTTGAGAACAAGAGGTATAAATGCTGAGCAGAGTTAGTTAGTTCCCCAATTAACATCTGAAGAGGTCTGTGACGCTGTGAGATAGAGGGTCTCAGAGTAGCCAACACTCTGCTATGAGGGACTTTTGTAGAACTTTGGAACCAGAGGGCCTTGGAGTTGCCAAGACCCTGCTTCAGAGGATACTTTATAGACCAACTAACCTGAAAGGGGAAGAGAAGAGAAGAAAAGAAGTCTGAATCTAGAAATGGTAGCTATATTTGTTTTGATTGCCAATCAGAATACTGTGTAAGGACAACATAATTACTGAGGGTTCATGCTTGGGGAATTGAGGCTTATAAAGAAGATGTATTATATAAGTTTTAGTGCTTGTGTGATTCTTTCTCAAATAAACTGCCATGCATTGCACAAATTGATGTGGATTTTCATTGGTACTGATAACAATCTGCCCAGCTGTGGGCCATTTACGATCCATTTCAACAATTAGCACTATATAAATAGCATAGATTAGAAAGATTTCCTGAGTCTAAAAGGCCAACAAATACACATATTAAAATTTATAAGTAGTAATTCCTCCCAAACATGGATTTCAGGTGACAAAAAATAAACAGATGCTTTCTAATAGTATTATCAAAAAAACAGAATACACAGAACTTACCCTTTATGGGGAGTTATAGACTACCATTACAGCATTACAGGAAAGGCTACCAAAGCTGATGACAGTTTAAAACTGTTCCTTTCTCATGATTTCAACTCTTTGGAATTGCCAGCTCAAACAGTGGCAGGATATATTATTCAGTATGTGACAAAGATTCTATCCTCAAGTTAATAACATTTGACAAAACAGCCATAGCAGCACTCTGAAACTATTACCTTTGAAACATATTGGGCACTCTAAATTTAGTAAAATCTTGTAACACCATGGATTTCCAGTCTAGAGGATTCTCATCGTCTAATGCTATGTTAATCCTGTACAGTGCCTACTCCCAATAAGATGGTACCTGTGTGCAGTGCCACAGTAACTGAATTAAATCTTTTTCTACTAGCTCTTAAGAACCTAACATCTGTAATGCAGGTTGAAATTCAATCCAAATTATGTAAAATGTTTAATTGGGTTGATAAGACCTGCTCTGTGCGGGGTCAGATGACACAATGCTTAAAATGCCAGAGACCGTCAACAGATCATTCACAGTAAAGCTCCCACTGTTACTAGCAGTGATGGCCTTTAGGCAGATTAATCAACGGAAGGAATATTTTTGGAAAAGTTCCCTGGTACAGATGAGAATTAGATGACCTGGACCTCCATTTATTGGGCAGTCCCTCTGCATAAGACTCTTTCTTTCTACTTTTGCCTCATAGTCTGATTATTATTTGAAGCAGTTCAGCAAGTAAGTCACTTAGGAAAAATTCCTGAGATGACGGACAGCTTCTTTGAGCAACAAAGTCAGTATTGAATTGGCAGGAGTTTGTGAAAGTCTCTTTTTCTGTGAAACCATATTTTGGATCCTGTAAAAGACAATCTTAGCTTTCTTTGAAAACAATATTTAAATGTCTGGCCCTTTTCCTTGCAAAGTTTATCTCAAAAACAAAGGCACATGAAGTGCTAACGAATTGCTAGGACGGAACGGAACTATGCAGCTGGGCTTCATCTTCTAATTTAGCTGGGGCTGGTCCTGCTTTGAGCAGAAGGTTGGACTAGATGACCTCTTGAGGTCTCTTCCAACTCTAATCTTCTATGATTCTACAGGAGGTTGAGTGGGAATGTAAAAACCTATCCCCAAAAGATTTTATTAAAACACAAGTCAGTTAAATTTGTGTTATATTTCAAGATATCACCTCAATAACAATCCCCACAATCTTTGTGGATTCATAAATTCCAAGGCCAAAAGGGACCATTAGATTATTTAGTCTGACCTCCTGTAAAACACAAATCACAGAATTTCATCCAATTACCCCTGTATTAAGTCTAATAATGTGTGTTTGACTAAAGCCAAAAAGACACCCAGCACTGGTATAAAGACGACAAGAGATGGGGAATCCACCACTTCCCTTGGTTGGTTGTTCCTGACTGTTAAAAATGTGTGTTCTAATTTCATTTTGTATTTATCTGGCTAATTTTTAATTTCAATTTATCTGGCCTTAACCTCCAGTTATTGATTTTTATTATGTTCGATTACAGTAACATTTAGTACCCATTACATTCTCACCGTGAAGCTACTTTGAGATGCATCTTAAATTGGCCTATAAACAATTGTATGACAATTGGGGAGAGAAACTGATTACATTTAGAGGTAGGTTGCTGTGATAGAGAGGGTCAGGGAGCTGTGGCAGAGTGCTTGAGGGGAGATATATTAACTCAAGGCTACTTAAGGTGTGGCTTCCTGTAGACCAGGGAAGCAGGCAGCAGGTTAACTGGAGCACCTGCAGTCAATTAAGGCCCTGTTAGGGATTCAATAAAACCCCCTGTTTCAGGCAGACAGGGGAAGGAGTTGGAGCAGACAGCAGTTTGGAGGAGGAAGGTGGGGGCTGCAAAGATTCTAAAAAATAATACTGGCCACTCCAGGCTTGTATTAAACTCCCAAGGTCAGAGTTTCTCTCTGACCTTGGAGGGGTAGATGCTGCCTCCGTTCAAGTGAAAAAGAAAAAAAAAACCCTTTGGGACCCAGGAAGACGTACTTGAGGGTTCCTCCTTGTGAGGTACCAACAAGCCCTTTCACAGACCCCTCCAGGGAAGAGCTGAGAGAGAAAACAAAGGAAACCAGCTGTTGCCACCAGCCAATTAAACAACAAGCCTCTTAGGACACCAAAAATCCAATTCTGTTCTTTAAAAAGGTAAATTTTATTAAAAACAAAACAAAAGAAAATACATCTGGCACTTAGGCTTTTGCTAGATTTTAAAAAAAACACTTACAAAAATTAAACATCAAGAATAACCATCTTGAGGTCCAGGTTTAAGGTTACAAGCAAAACAAAAAGCATTTGGGGTTAACACAGAGAAGTCCACAAGACAATAAGAAATAAAGAGAAATAAACCTAATTGCATTTTCCTAGACATTCCCTAATTTACTTACATATCTGAGGTTTCAAATAAGCAATCTCTAGGTATGATCTGATGGTTTTTCATACCTGACTTAAAGCGTCTCACAGCTTAACTGTTGTCCTGTTTCCCTCTTACCCAGAGAACCACAACACACAGAGAAAGGGAAGTTTTTTTCCCAATTTAAAAACGTTCTAGCTCTCCCATTGGCGCTTTAGTCAGGTGCCCACTCCTTTTCTTTTACCTAATGGTTTGTTAACCCTTTACAGGTAAAGCAAGTAGAGAAAAGCTACTAAGAGGAATTTTATAGTTAACTGGCTGGGTGTCCAAAAAGAGGGAGTTACTTCCCTTCACTTATCACAGGTGCCAACCTGCAGTGCATCATACACCATGCACTTCTCACAAACCCTTCCCATCAGCCATACCAGAAGCACACCAGGAAGAGATAGGGCCAAGTTGCCATTATAATGACTATAGCCACTCTAGTCCACCAGTCTCCCTACTGGTGCCTATCCAGCCCCACTCTTAGCCTAGAGTCTGTGGAGCTAATACTAGGGAGGAGCCTAAAGTCCTGTTCCTCCACTCATAAGCCAAGAGAGACTTTTTCCTCCCAGCCCCACACCCACTCTTTTGCCCCAGCTAAGGAAGGTCTTCAGTAGTTCAAGGAGAATTGCCTACTTCATGAACCAAGAGGACTATTCCGCCGATCACCATGCAGTCCACCATCAAAAAAGGAACCCATTCCCGCCTTGATCATTCACTCCACAGCCACAGCCCACAGAACAACTTGTCTGCACTGCTATTGCAGCAGTGATGAAAGGATCTCATATAGAAGAGATGTTTACAGGGCCCTCAATGAGATACTGAAGAGAGAGCTGTATGGTGAACTGGCCCAGACGGTGATGGTGGTAGAAGGACTAATGAATTTGGGAAGCAGGAAAGTATGGAATTCATGGAGTTATTCTGTTTTGCTTTTAGGGGAGAGGTGGAGAAGGAGAGAATGTAGAACTGATGACTATTTTGCGCAGCAAGGAAGAGTGTTGTACTAAAGAATTGTGAAGTGTAGCACTAAGACGGAACATTTTTAATAGTCAAGGGCTCTGAAATTAAACACAATGCTAAGAGATTCCGCTGATGTGGAGCATAGCAAGAAAGGACAGAATAGCAGATTAAACACAATGCTAAGGGATTCCACTGATGTGGCGCATAGCAAGAAAGGACAGAATAGCAGATGACAACATCCAGACTTATGGTATTTGTTAGTTCAGATAAAACAGAGTATAAAGATCTCCCAGAGACACCGAAGATAAAGAGGTATTTTGAATAATTAAGAGTTATACAGTGATTTATAAAAATTAATAAAACATTAAAAGTAATAAGTTGCTCAGCTGGAAGCCATCTTAGAATAGGTATAATGTAATAGAACAGTTTATTGGGGGAGTGTGAATTGAATTAAGTATGCTTGCTTTTAAACCATGTATTATATTTCCTAAAGGTACACTCACCAGAAGTGCCTTCTCTGGCTTCATGGTTGGGGATCCCACTTTGGGAGGGGATTGGCTTCAGGGTGATAAAAAGATCTGGCTGTCGAGTAGAACAGTGTCTCCACTTGCCTGCTGTGTGCTACACTCAACCTCCTCCTCCTCGTCCCTAAAATCCTCATCCCTGTTGTGCAAGACTCCCCCTTTGCAGGTGTCGCTGGACAGGGTGGTGTAGCGGTAGGCCTCCCCCCACACATACTGCACGCAGCTCATCATAGAAGCGGCATGTCTGGGACTGTGACAGGGAGCATCCGTTTGACTCTTTGGTTTCCTAGTATGCTTGCCTGAGCTCCTTAATTTTCACACAGCACTGCTGCGGGCTCCTGTTGTAGCCTCTATCCATCATGGCCTTGGAGACTTTGGCAAAATTATTGGCATTTCGTCTTTTCGACCGTAGTTCGGCCAGCATAGATTCATCTCCCCAAACAGCGATCAAATCCAGCACCTCACGTTCGGTCCATGCTGGAGATCTTTTTGCGGTTCTGGGACTGCATGGCCTCCTGTGATGTTGGGCTCTGCGTGGTCACCTGTACTGATGAACTCGCCACACTGGCCAAAGAGAAAATGAAATTCAAAAGTTCCCGGGGCTTTTCCTGTCTACCTGGCCAGTGCATCCGAGTTGAGAGTGCTGTCCAGAGCGGTCACAATGGAGCACTCTGGGATAGTTCCCGGAGGCCAATACCGTCAAATTGCATCCTCACTAACCCAAATTCAACCCGGTGATGTCGATTTCAGTGCTAATACCCTCATCGGGGAGTACAGAAATCGATTTAAAGAGTCATTTAAGTCGACAGAATGTCTTTGTCGTGTGGACGGGTGCAGGGTTAAATCGATCTAATGCTGCTAAAATCGGCCTAAAGTCATAGTGTAGACCAGAGCATAGTATGAGTTTACCAGGATAACTGGGGGCTCAGGGAGAGCAAAGACAGTAACTGTTCATGAAAATACAAAAAGTACTTTTTAAACTAGAATGTATATTATTTCAAGACCTGCACAAAACATCTTAAAAGTGTATAAATATACAATATCCCCTTGGTTGACAGAGTTAAGACTTAAAAAAAAAAAAAAAAAGGAATGAAAATGGAAGGTTTTAGGGGGAAACGAAAAGTATGATAATGGAATGCACATTCCAAGGAGTGGGAAACAGGGGTCAGGGAGGAAGTACCAACTGAGAACCAAAAAATAAAGACTCCAAGACCTCTTTGAAGAAGTATGCCTCACACAGACTTGTCTGGAGTGAGGCTGTCTTGCTATATATTCCAGAATACAGAGACATTGCTTAGTTTGCCTCTTCAGAATCCTTTCTATCTTACTACTTAGTATTTTTAACCATGAATGTCATTTTATAAACATAAAACTAATTCACACAATGCTGTTATGAGGCAAGTATGTAGTATTTTTATCCTCCCTTATACAGGGAAATAAATGCAGATAGAAAGGGCAAGTCCCACACCTACAGAGAAAGTTAATGTTAGTGCCAGGACTAAAACTTGGGAGGAGTTCTTGGCTCCCAATTATCTGCTTAGGTCACTAGATCACATTACTCTTCATTAATTATACAAAATTACTTATTTCAATATTCAGAAAGTGCTAGTATTGCAACTGCCAATGAGTAAAATAATTTTCATATGAGTGGAGAGCAGGCCATGAATTTCAAAGCAGGGTTTAATTTCACTCAGATTGCAGCGTAAGAGACTACATTTTCCTTAGCAATTCTCAGTGAATTGCAACCATGGCCATTTGTGCTCTTTCTAGGTCAGAGATAGGCAACGTATGGCACACGTGTCAAAGGAGGTACGCGAGCTGATTTTCAGTGGCACTCACACTTCCCGCATTCTGGCCACTGGTTTGGGGGCTCTGCATTTTTAATTTAATTTTAAATGAAGCTTCTTAAACATTTTAAAACCCTTATTTACTTTGCACAGAACAATATTTTAGTTATATATTGCAGACTTATAGAAAGAGACCTAAAAACGTTAAAATGTATTAGTGACACGAGGAACCTTAAATTAGATTGAATAAATGAAGACTTGGCACACCACTTCGGAAAGGTTGCTGACCCCTGACTTACAACATAAACACAGAAATGATGCAATAGCAAAAGGAGCCAAGGAGACAAAAGATTCTGATTCAGACCATGCAACGGTAAGAAGGGATTGGAGAGGCATTCATCTACACCGTCCCTTTTACCTTCAGTTCAGAGCATGAGGAAAGCTATAGCACCTGTGGGCCAACGGACAGCGATTACTAAAAAATTCTGGATTCAGGTCCATGGTGCATATGTATATCCCATTTATGCAATATACATACAGAGCATCACCCAAAGTAGTAGTGAAAAGTGTCTTAGACAAAAAGACAAGAAGGCTTGAACTAGCTTGTAGGTTACATATTTTAATATTATTTTGAATAGCAAATATTATATGAACTTTGGTTAAAGTAATACAAGAGACTACGGTATTGGTGAAGTTCCAAATAAATGAGAATAGTTTCAAACCTTTAATCTTGCCTTTTTCAGATTGTAAGCTCTTCAAGGCTGACACTGTCTTTTACTATGCGTTTATACAGTGCCTAGCACAACAGACCTGTTCTCTCTGTTTAGGTGATATTGTAATACAAAACCAAATAATAGTTATTATCTAAGCAACTGGGGTCCAACAATCTCCCCCAGAATGTGAATATTAGCACTAAGGGGCAAATATACCCCTCAATTAAAGTGACAAAAATAAATCTTCACCAACCCCCCAACCTACCCATATAACCTCGGTCTTATCTAGGTCTACCATCTTATCTATCCAGCTAATCCTGACCCCTCCCTACTAAATAAGGTTTTTAACAGCAGTAGCTGGACTGAATGAAATAAAAAAATAAAACAAGGTATCATAAGCATACTGAAAACATTAGAGCTCATGCTTCCTCACTAATCCTCTTATCTACTGAACAAGAAAAGGGGCAAGAGAACCCCCTCAGAATTCTATATGAGAGTATCCTTGTAGCAGAAGAGAAACTGTCTAAAATTATCACCTGGGATCTCTCAGAGAGGCAAGACCAAAGTCACTGAAGGTAAACCATTCTACCACCCCCTCCCATGGGGATGTGTCAACAATGATCAACAATATCAAAGGTAGTAGACAGATCTCACAATATCGGTATGGACATCTGATATTTATCTATGGCCAAAAGGTGATAATGTACCAATGCTGCCAATGCATTTTCCGTGCCATACTCAGATTTGTAACCAGACTGTCAAGCATCAAGGAGATCTGATGCAACCAGATATGTTGAGAGGTGTTCCATTATAACAGGGGTGGGCAAACTTTTTGGCCCGAGGGCCACACTGGGGTTCAAAATTGTGCGGAGGGCCAAAGGCCCCGACCCCTATCCGACCCCCCACCACTTCCTGCCCCTGGACTGCCCCCCTCAGAACCCCTGACCCATCCAACCCCCCCTTCTTTGTCCCCTGATCACTTCCTCCGGAGACCCCCCCACTTTAACTGCTCCTCCAGGACCCCAACCCCTATCTAGCCCCCCTGCTCTCTGTTCCCTGACTGCCCCCTCCCAAGACCCCCCCACCTACCCTAATCACCCCCCCAGTCAACTTCCCACTTACCCTAACCACCACCCTCCACCTGCTTACCTGCTGAGCCGAGTGCCGGCACCGCAGCTCGCAGCGCTCCGTGCGGCCCCCAGGCTGGCAGCACGGGGCCCGGCGGCCTGCCGTACTTGGCCCCATCCCCAACTCGGCAGTGCGGGCCCCACGGCTTGCAGCGGTCGGGCCAGGAGCGCGGGGTGCGGTGCTGGCCGCAGGCCTGCTGTCCCAGGCTCCGGGTGGTGTCCGGCTGCGGCCCGCTGTCCCGGGCGATGCGCCCAGCCAGCTGCTGGTCTGCTGTCCCAGGCGGCGCGCCCGGCCAGCAGCCGGCCCAGCTCTCTGGGGCACTCTCAGAGCGCCCTGCCCAGGAAAACGGGACCACTGGTCCCGCCCCCAGCAGGAGCTCGCAGGCCAGATAAAAATGGCTCGCGGGCCACAAGTGGCCCATGGGCCGTAGTTTGCCCACCCCTGCATTATAACATTAACAATGTTAACTAGAAAGTAAAGATTAGATATTGGACAATAGTTAGCCAGACTATGAATATCAAACGCTTTTTTTTGAGTGACAGTTGTACAACACCTTCCTTAAAGAAGCCAGCAACCTGATCTTCCCCGGAGAGGTTCTGACAGTATCCAATTCTTTCCTAATGGCCTTAACAGCCAGGAAGAATTTGGACCCAAAGCATATGTAGTAACTAAGGCCACAAAATTATGAGTTATTACTATTTAAGAACTGCCTACATATTAAGGCATTTTAGAAAAAAGAAACAATGGATGTCTAAAAGAATAAAAACCCACAATGTTTAGCTTTCTTCAAGTGTAAGGAAACTCACAGTTGCTGCAGCCTTTCATAAGTGTGTACTGTCTGTGAAGCTAAACAGACTTCCCTTTTTTCCTGTCTCTGAATATGTAAATGAATTAAAAATCATACAAATTAATATCAATATTATATGATGTGCCAGATACAGTCATAAAATGGGGAATGTGATGGAATCTGATTAAAATGTATATAAAAAGAAAGTGAATTATAAGTGATAAAGCTTTGGGCAATATACTGTAAACTTTACAGGCAGAGCTTATATCATGAGTAATCCTTTTAAGTAAGAAAGGGGTTGCATTCATATTGATTTCTTTTACTAAGATTAATGTTTGCAATGAAGCGTATTTATGGTATCAAGTTAGTGAAATACAACTATGCTGAAAAAGGCAGTAAATAAAAGGAACCAAAAGCCAATAGTGTGTTTTAGAAAGACACTAGAAGAAAGTGGAATCATCATATACGTAACTGGTTAATAATGCACAGACTCAGCTCAGCCATGCATACTAAGGTCCCCTACTGTTGTTAAAACAAAGAGAACAGAAAAGGAAAATTTATACACATCAGTTCCAGCCTCCTGGGGATTAACAGTTCTTGAAGTGACTTTGCATTGTATAACGACTATTAAAATAAGTTTAAAGAGCATCAAACAACCTGGGCAGACTTTGTGTAAATTATATGAACTTAAAAACACACATTTCTGCACCTAGCAGAGTGTTGATGGAGAAACTGCATATGTTCGTTTTCATCATCTGAGTCAGATGCCTTCAACAGAAGGCTGATTTTCTTCTTTGGTAGTTCGGGTTCTGTAGTTTCCGAATCAGAGTGTTGTTCTTTTAAAATTTCTGAAAGTATGTTCCACACTTTGTCCCTCTCAGATTTTAGAAGGCACTTCAGATTATTAAATCTTGAGTGGAGTACTGTAGCTATTTTTAGAAATCTCATATTGGTACAATTTTTGCCAAATCTGCAATGAAAGTGATCTAAAATTGAACAACATATGCTAGATTGTCATCCAAGACTGTCATAACACAAAGTATATGGCAGAATGTGGGTAAAACCAAAGAGTAGAAGACATACAATTCTCCCCCAAGGAGTTCAGTCACAAATTTAATTAACACATTTTTTAAATAAGCATCATCAGCATGGAAGCATGTCCTCTGGAATAGCAGCCAAAGCATGAAAGGACATATGAATGTTTAGCAAATCTGGCAAATAAATACCTTGCAATACTAGCTACAACAGTGCCATGTGAATGCCTATTCTCATTTTTAGGTGACATTATAAATAAGGAGACAGCATTATCTTCTGTAAATGTAAATAAATTTGTCTTAGCGATTGTCTGAACAAGAATCAGGACTCTGAGCTTCCTTACACATGTAGGCTCTAATGTTTTATATTGTTTTATTTATGAGGGCAGTCATGTAACAAAAGAAATCTACATTTGTAAGTTGCAGTTTCATGATGAAGTGATTGTACTACAGTACTTGTAAAAAGGTGAATTAAAAATACTATTTCTTTTGTTTCTTTGTTTACAATGCAAATATACTTGTAATAAAAAATTATATAAAGTGAGCACTATACACTTTGTATTCTGTTATAATTGAAATAGATATATTTGAAAGTGTAGAATACATCCAAAAATATTTAAATAATTGGTACTTCATTATTGATTAACAGTGTGATTAAAACTATTGCTTGAGTTAACTGCGATTAATCATCAGCTGTATTTGTGATATTTATGGGCCATAAACTGATTACCTATACATAATACATCTTAGACATATTAAATTACACAATTGATCGTAAAATATTTGCCCTTGGAGTGCATCCTTCAGCATTGCCCTGGGGAACTAAGTAGCTGCTTAAACTGTATGCACTGATATTTACTTTTATAGTCTTTGTTAATAATTATGTAATTCACATATTAACAACAGTGTCTTTCATTTGATGATCTCAAAGTGTCGTACAAACATTAATGAATTAAGCCTCCTAACCCTTGTGAGATGGCATTATTACAGCATTCTACACATGGGAAAACTGAGGCACAGTGTGGTTATGTTACATAACTAAGAAAGTGACAAATTTGAGAATAAAATATGAGAATCATGACACTCACTCTAGATACCTGATAATATTGCTCTAAAAGGGCTTAAAGAACTTAAAATTTAGTGAGAACTGAAAGTAACTACCATTACAAGACAGGGAAGAGACATATAATATTTAAATCACATTTATAGTTTGCAATATTTTGAGACAGATATTGTTTAAAAAAGCAGCTTACAGAAAAAAATTCACCCAGATATAGCTGTAATGAATACAGATCTCCGAGTATCGAAACTGTCAAGTCAGTTAACAGACAGTTCCTGAAAAAAAGCATGTGTTGCTAAATTCTTTTTGCTGATTCTAAAAGTTAATATGCTGATCTCCAAACTACTGTATGGTTATCATTATTTCACTGTGAATGTTACTATTTACTATTTTAATTTAAAAAATAACAATAAAGTACCACTTCAGTCCTCAAAAGGAATAGGAAACATTCAAATTGCGATAATTAATAAATAAAATAAATTATTATTATTATGGGCATAATCATGCCCTCCATGATACAAATGAAAAGGAGATGGTCCAAGAGAAGAAAACTTGGTAAATCCCCTTTCTTGGAATTTGATCTAAATTCTACTACTTTAAAGGTGGAGATTACAGAAAAAGTTGTAGATGTCGCTCCCAGACACCAGTTCTTGTGGTATCTTGGAGACCTTATGTGCACTGATTTATGAGACCCTTGCAGCTCTTCCCTGTCACCTGGCAGTATAAATAAGAGGAAGTTACTCACCTTGTGCAGTAACAATGGTTCTTCAAGATATGTGTCCCTATGGGTGCTCCACTTTAGGTGTCTGTGTGATTTTGGTAGCAGTGTCCCGTCGAGCCTGCGCATGTGCTCTCCCTCCCTCGTGGTCTGCCTCGAGGCTATTTAGCACTGTACCTCCCCTCACTTCCTTCTCTACCACAGAGCCCTGTAGAAAATTCCAAAGTAGAGGGGAGGAGGGTGGGTTGTGGAGCACCCACAGGGACACACATCTCAAAGAACCATTGTTACTGCACAAGATGAGTAACTTCCTCTTCCTCTTCTTCAAGTAGTGTCTCTATGGGTGCCCCACTTTAGGTGACTCCTTAGCAGTACTCACAACTGGAGGCTGGGACTTCGGAGTGGAGTCTTTTACTAGAGTGTACTGTAGAGTCGAAGATGGTGTCAGGGGCCAAATCTTCAGTGATCACATAATGTTCCGTGAAAGTATGGACAGAGGCCTAAGTCATTGATAGGGGTATCCCTATGGAACATGACTGAGGTAGAAACTGATCTCATGACATGCATACGGATGGAAGGAAGTTGCACCCTTGATAAGAGATTAACGCAACTAGAGACCCTTTTGAATAGTTTTTGAGGCAATATCACAGAGCTTTTGGATCTTTCTGTGGATGAAAGGAAGAGTTTAGGGGATTTCCTTAGTCCTGTCCAAGTAGAATGCCAATGTCCTTCTAATATCTAGCATATGCACAATTTTCTCCCAGTTGTCACAATGTGGTTTTGGGGAAAAAACAGGGAGATGGACCTGTTGATTCATACGGAAAGTGCAGAAAAAGTAGGGAGAAACTTGGGTTATGGCCTTAGAGTTACTTTGCCTTTAAAAGGAAAAGGCCATGAATGATGGGTATGCCATCAGGGACGTTGTTTCTCCTATGTGCCTAGCTGAGGTGATGGCAATTAGAAATGCTGTCATCATGGACAGGTGTAAGAGAGAACAAGTTGCCCTGAAGTCAGAGTGAGGTCTAATCAAAGCCCTGAGAACTAGGTTAAAGTCCCTGGCTGAAGCAGGTGGTGTTACATGGGGCAAGAGATTCCCAATGCCCTTAAAGAATCTATCTATTAGTGGGTGAACAAACACCAAGCGGAAGCCTTTGTCGCCAAGATATGTACCTTAAAAGGAGCTTAGTGAGTTTAAAATGTAGTGCAAAATCAGAGGGAGGAAAGATGAGGTTATGTCTGGGTGTTCTGAATAGCACAAACTTGGAGTCGTTTCCATTTTGTAGATAAGTATGTCGAGTGGTCAACTTGTGGTTGTGTTTCAACACGTCTTGAAGCTTGTCAGAGCATTCTGCTTCTAAGCCTTGGAACTAAGAAAGAACCAAGCCTGGAGGCAGAGGACCCACGAGCTGGGGTAAAGGGTCAGCCTGTTGTTATGAGAGAGCGAGTGAGGAATAGGTTGAAGTCAGAGAAACAGGAGGGCATACTGCTATCTGCACCAGGTAAGGCAGCCAGACTTGTCACAATCAAGAGGGGCAATCAGAATAACTCTCACTTTGCTTCACTGAATTTTCAACAGAAAATGGGAAAAGACATACAACTAGGCCTTGTCCCATGGGAAGATGAGGGCAACTGCCAGTGAATGTTTCCCCAGGCTGGCCCTAGAGCAATAACAAGGACCTTTCTTGTTCCATTAAGTAGCTAAGAGATCCATAGGCGAGGTTCCCCAAAGGGTGGCTCTATCTTGAAGCACCTCTGAATTCAGTATACACTTACTGTCATGAGAAAATTCCACCTGAGACTGTTGGTTGTGACGTTCTGTATCCCTTGTAGACAGACAGCTGAGATGTGCACATTGTGATGGGTGCATCAATTCAAAGTTTGAGTGCAGTTTTGTAGAGGGGGGGAGATCTGGCAGCTCCTTGACAGTTTATACAAACCATACAGGTAACATTAAGTCCATCATGACCTTTGTGTGTTGTTTTTGATGAAATGCAGAGTTTGCACACAGGCACTCCTGACAGCCCTTAGCCCCAAAAGAGTGATATGGAAAGTCATTCCTGTGGAAGGCCATTTGTCCTGAACCTTGCTGTTGTGTAAGTGAGCCCCCCAGCATATTAGGGAGATGTGTCCCTTGGGAATATGAATATGGCCTTGGGAGGGAGAGGGAGGAAGGCAGGCATGGGCAGTGGGCTTACCTCAGGGGGCCCTTACCTCAGTTGTAGGCCACGATGAGGGGCCAGAGAATGATCTCCTGCTGGCCAGTGTCAGATTAGTCAGTCGGTAAAGGTGCCGCTGACTGGGGTATTGGCAGTATACAGCCTGGTGCTAAGAGTGATTCTGGGTGCTGGGATGTGCTCGATACCAGGGTCCTGGTTCCAAGTAATGGGGATTGTGGTTCTTCCCTAATAATCAGGTCTCCAGGGTACCAGAGCTCATGCAGTACCATGGATTCATTTGGTACCACAGAGGAGTGTGCATGGTACATTATCAATACCGATAGTTGGGCAGAGCACTCCCTAAATGAAGAGTTTTGCCCAATACAGAAAGTTTGTTGGTGTCACTTTTTTAGAGATTGTATGGTAATTGTCTCTCCTTGGTACTGAGGCTACAGGTCTCCAGAGTATCAGAGCACATGTGTTACCATGGGCTCATGTGGAACCACAGAGGAGCATCTATAGTCAGTATTAATAGCTGGGAAGGTGCAGAACACTTCATAGATAAGAGTTTTGTTGCACCTCTGCTGCTCTTTTAGGGATAGTACGGTAAAAGAGTTACCTTTCGTAACTGGCGTTCTTCGAGATGTGTTGCTCATGTCTATTCCACAGTAGGTGTGCGTGCTCACCAGGTGCACCAGTGCCCGAAGTTTTTTCCTTAACAATACCCGTAGGGAGAGTGCCCCCCACCCCCGTGACTTCTGGAGTGGCACCGCCTTGGCGCACTATAAGGGGCACTGCGTGCTCCCCTACTCTCAGTTCCTTCTTGTCAGACCACTCCAACAGAGGGGAAGGAGGGAGGGATGTGGGATAGACATGAGTAATACATCTCAAAGAACACAAGTTACGAAAGGTAACTATCCTTTCTTCTTCAAGTGATTGTTCATGTGTATTCCACAGTAGGTGATTCCAAGCTATATCTGTTGGAGGTGGGTAGGAGTTCACAAATTCCCGAGACAGAGTACTGCCCTGCCGAACCCAGCGTTATCCCTGTTTTAGAAGACAATCGCATAGTGCAAGGTGAACGTGTGAACCAAAGACCATGTAGCGGACCAATAAATGTGCTGGATAGGGACATGGGCCAAGAAGGCTGCCGATGAGGCCTATGCCCGAGTCGAGTGTGCCTTCACAATTGGCAGTGGAGGGACACCTGCCAAGTCATAACAGGTACAGATGCACAAAGTGATCCAGCTGGAGAGTCGCTGCGTGGAGATCAACCAGCCCCTCATGCGCTCAGCCGAGACTACAAACAGCGGTGAGGACTTCCTAAATGGTTTGGTCTGCTCAAGGTAGGTCGAGAGACTACCGAGCACTAGGTCGGCGTCCGGGCACAGCACCAAAGACATGCACCCCACCAGTGTCTTATGCGGGGGACTGGGGAGGGAGGCTGACAGGGTCTCCGAGGTCCCAGCCACTGAGTGCGGCCCCACTGGGGGCTGCACTGGGGACCACGGTGCCCACTGATACCATTGTCCTGGCCACAAGCCCCGGTGCCACTGCACCTGCTACAGCACTGAAGGCCCGGGCTGCTCTGCCTGGCTGGCTTGGATGATGAAGGGATGGCTCCTAGCTGAGGTCGGGATGACGAACAAGTCTCCACTGCATCGAGACCAGGAGGAGCGGTGGTGCTGGGAACGATGTCATCTACAGGACCACGACCTGGAGCCAGAGGACCAGTGCCGATGGTAACTGCTGCTCCTAGACTGACTCCGATGGCAGATTCATGATGGAACAGTGCTGGCAATCAACGCCCAGGACTACGGAGGCGGTACCATGGAGGAAACTCTGAATGGGACTCCGAGTGGCTACAACGTCCGTGCCCTGACCGGCTGTGGTAACCCCTTCTGAACAGAGACCTTGAGCGACGTCCCTCTCAGTCCCATCGGCGCATGCTCCCCAACGTTGAGTGGTGCCTGGAGTCCCGGGCCGATGGCACCCAGCCAGAGAGCCTGGCGAGCGTCGAGAGCGATCCACGTGGACTCCACCCTGGACTGTCGCTGGATGGTGAACAGCGTCAGGAACGTTCCCTCGACGGTGACCAGTACCATTCTGGGGGCGACTGCCGAGAGCCCAGCAGTGGCTTACCTCTGGAGTGCAGAACCGACGTCAGTGGCGCTCCAAGTACTGTCAGGGACAAGACATCTCGAGCCGCTTGCAAGGCCTCCGTGGAAGGCATCCAGACATCCAGAGAAGCCTGCGCCAATGCGGCCGGGCTGCTCCGCTCAACATGAGTTGGAACCCTGGAGACTGAAAGGGATTGTGGACTGCCCGATGTAGGCCTAGCTTCTGCCCCTGGGCACCACTGTACCACTGTGTCACAGGTGTCTTCTTGGCACTCTTATGCCCAGAGGATGGGGAGCAGTGCTCACTGGAGGAAGGCCCTGGGGGGATTGCTGCACGCCGATGCCACGGTGCACGGTGCTGACTCAGAGCAGCGCACTGGAGCCAGAGTCAGCGCTTCTCCATCAGGATGGCCCGGAGTCGAATATCCCTTTCTCGCTTCATCCGGGGCTTGAACGACTTGCAGATCTTGCAGTGATAGCTGATATGGGACTCACCCAAACAGCATAAACAGTCTGCATGCGGATCACTCCTCGGCACAGAACGCCTGCAAGAGTTGCATGACTTAAAGCCCGGGGCTTGGGGCATGCCCAGGCCCGGGCACTCTAACTAGCTAACTTGAGAACTAAGTAACTGCAGGCACTAAGTAGAATGCTAAGGACGAGCTGCAATGATGCTGGAGCTGCGAAGTTCTGACGCACCTTCACTGGTGGCAAGAAGGAACTAAGGGTAGGGGAGTGCACAGCGCCCCTTATAAAGCACCAACGTGGCACCACTCCAGAAGTCACAGAGGGGCACTCCCACTACAGGTGCAGCTAAGGGAAAAACTGCTGGCACTGGTGCACGTGGCGAGCGCGCACACCTACTGTGGAATACACATGAGCAATCACTCGAAGAACTGTCCCTCTTCATAGGGGATGGTACCATTGCCTCAGAGCATGACTGTGAAAGCCCTTGGCCTGTCAGTGCTGCAGCAGAATTGACAGCAGGGCTTCTTGTGCTGCTCTTTTAGAGGTGATATGGTAACTGTCCCCTTTCGGTGCCATAAGAGCACAGAAGCAGAGTTCACAGCAGGAAGCTCGGTCTTGGAATCTCACATCTGTGTACGGAGGTGTCGGTGCAGAGAACAGAGCTCAGAGCTCACAGCAGAAACACCTTCTCAGATTTCTGTTTCCAAGCTTTGGTGCCGAACCAGTACGGCAGTTGAGCTCACAGCAGGGGGTTCCACTGCTCTTACTGTCCTACCAAGATGGCCGCTTTGGGGAGTCTCATTGGCTGGCCAGCTACTCGGGGACAGTGCCGAGGTGGCCTCACTGGAGAGCACCCCACTGGCTGACCAGTTGCTCAGAGGAACATTTCCAGGGGGAGTCTGAAGGTTGCTTTTTTCTCTCTCTTCCTCCTCTTCACAACTCAACCCCTTTTGAAGTGAAGGCTCCGGGGATAATCCAGGGTCAACACCCACTGGAGTCCCTGCAGGCTGAAGTGTTTTCTCCATAGGGAGGAATTTTTACTTCAGCTCAAAGCTCCTGTGAGGCTGCAGTTTTAGGTGTAGCAGGTAAAGCAATTCTGTGAAGCTCTCCCAGGCACATTGAGCATCTGGCCATTACAGGAACTGACTCCTGGCAGGAGAGGCACTGCTTGGAGGAGAGAGAGCCAAGCAAGCCCCTGGGCAGGGGGCTGTCATCCTCTAGCAGGGAGGAATACAAAAGAACATCCTCTTCACTTTTTTTTTGTTCAGTTCTGTCAGAGGCCAAAGGTGGTAGAGAAGGAAGTGAGGGGGTTCAACCATGCAGTGCTAAATAGCCTCCAGGCAGACCATGAGGGAGGGAGAACACATGTGTGGGCTCATCGGGACACTGCTACCAGAAATCTCCATTTAGAGGTGCAGGGGCACACAGACACCTAATGTGGAGCACCCATAGAGACACTACTTGAAGAAGAACTTAATAATATTGTGATTACTGTTGCTGTTACTATAGTCATTTTTGAATCAACTTCTGAGAGTTTCCTGGGACCAAGCTGAAGGTAGCTTCTCCTCTTGTTTGCCATAGAGCTAGCTGTTTCCAAAAGCAAATTTTGAAATTGTTTTTCTAAACTGTCCCCCAATGTGACCTATATGTATGTAGATAGTTGAAGGCATTCATTATTACTGTTTTATTATCTTTAGTTGGCTCTTTGATCTCCCTCAACATTATGTGCTCAACATACCTTTCCTTATCTGGAGATTCATTGTATAACTCTATTAATATATTTGTATTATTGTGACATGGGATTTGAATTTATATGGATTCTACTATATGACACTCCGTACTCAGAAACGGTATATGATTAAATTTTATGGCATCTTTTAGATACAGTGCTATGCTCTTATCTTTATAACCTATTCCATTCTTTCTATACAGTCTACAGCCTGGTATTACAATAGCCCATTGATATTTTTCATCTAACCATATCTCAGACATGTCTTTTATCCCAGTATAGTTCATTTATTCTTCTATTATGTTTCTTGCACTGGTATACAGATATTTACACACACACACTATACCATATGACTACTTTTATCTAATATCCAGTTCTATTTCTGTCTTTGTGATTTCAACCCATCCCTCTCTCTAGCACAGTATAAGTTCTGACTTTCTCTACCACCATAAACATAATACCACTGTATTACTGGTATACCTAGCAGATGTTATATTTAAACATCATTTACTTCTATTGATCATTTCTATAAGAAGGTTGGGTAATGGGTTTTATCTTGAAGTTTTACACTTATTTACGGTATGATTTATTTAACAGAACTTCTCTTTGTCGCACTAACAACTAATTGAACAACCTACTCCTGTCAGTGCTGAACTACCATTTAATCCGAATTCCTTTCTTTTCACTAGTCTCTCTTGCTCACTCTGTCTGCTGCTTCTCTCAGCAAAAATATCTAGGGATAAAGCTCCTGTACAGCTGTGACACAGAGGCATCTTGGAGGGTCATTATTCTATCAACAGCTCTTGTCAGGCCTGACATACCCACTGTACTTAACAGACTGTTGTCATGACATTCACTCAAAAGGTGGTATGCAATATATCACTGGAAAACTAATAACTCAATGATCATTAATATTCTTATGAAAGTTTAATACAAGATGTGTACAAAGTTATGGATGGGATGAAAATGGACCAGTACGGGCTGGTATGGCATACTGATAAAAAGACGGTATCAGCCCGTACGCAGCCAATGTTAAAGCGCAGCTGTGGGCCCTTTGCAGTGGCAGCGCTTTAACATCACTGCTTGCTTTGTCCTCACAACCTCCCTGTCAGCAGCCCTGCTGGTAGTGCTTTAACATCATTGAGCCGCCTCCCCCCGGCCCCAAAAAGGGGCAGCTCTTCCAGGGCCAGAGATTTAAAAGGGCCCAGGGCTGCAGGCTGCCACCCCCGTAAGAATTCTATATTAGTTTCACCTTTTGTTATGAATATATTCTAGAATTATGTTCTTAAAATGTATTTGGCAAACAATGCATAAGCACAGTATGCCCTAGACAAAGAAATGTGTACTTGCTTGTCTGACCAACCTGATCATCAGACAGAGACAATGAAATTGCATTTACATGCAAGGTAAACAAAGCCATCAAACCAGCAAGTGGGGAGACAGCCTCTTAAGTATAAAGACGGGGCGCTGAATCTCAAAGATACAACTGAATCCACTGTTTGTAAACAACATTATTGTATTATAAAAGTGTATCAAGGGCTTTATCACCCTAGTGATTCATTTCATTGTGAAACGTATGCATTAACACTATATGAAGAATTATGGATACTCACTGATGATATGCTATAAAGTCTGTGACAAAATATAGGTTTTCTCCCTGACAGGAGGGAAGACAAATAGCTAACTACCTTTTGCCAATGTAAATTAAGTATTATAGGATCAAAACAATGGAAGTTCCATTTCCATATGATGGGAAGTCAACAGGCACGGAAGAACAGCAGAAAGCCTTCCTGCCTCTTGAAGTAGGGACAATGAACTTTAGGAAGATAGCATGGCATCTACATCCCAAGAGGAGAGAGAAGCTTTGTCTGGTCTTACTTGTCAAATGATAGATTTCAAAGGTTTACTGGACTATAAAAAGAATGGGGAAAGAACCCTCATAATTATCCATCACTTGGGAAATTAAAGGGGCCAGAGCTCTTGAAATTGTGGAATGTTGGATCCTTCAAACAAGTGGGTGTGAAGTCTTAGAGAACTTAGTTTAGGTCAGAAACATGCTTAGGCAAAGACTGTAACTTGCTGATATTAAGTTTTAGCCTTAGAAATGTATTTTTACTTTTGTTTGCATTTAACCCTTTTTATCTTTATTACTTTTACTTGGTATCACTTAATCCTATGTCCTTTTGTTAAATAAACTTGTTTTACTAAAAAACAATTCAGTGCTATGATTGAAATAAGAGTGTTGTCAAACTCTAAATAAATTAATGAACTGCAATGCATAGTCTCTTTAAAGGAGTAGCAAACTTATTAACTTCTGAGAGTGTTCCAAGAGAGGGCTGGACATGGCATGGAGACAACTCTGGGGAACTCGGGAGTTGGAGGTTCACTGATTGTTACATGCAAGACAAGGTGTGTCCTGAAGAGTTTACTGGCAAGACAGACAAGCTGGCGTGTCAGGGAGTTGTCACACAGCTTAGCAGTAGCAAAACTCTCACTTACTGAGGCTGAGAGGGGTAACACAGTAGTTCACAATTCTGAGAACCTACATAGATTTCCACATCAGCAGATGATTTAGGGGATTTTTGGAACTGGGAAGGTATTGGAGTCACTCTGCAAAAGTAATTGAGCAGTGGAAACCAGGATGTGACCTGCATGCTTGTCTACTGATGGTTGTTGTGTGGGCTGTAAGCCACAGCAAGACCATTTAAGGCATCAAGAGTTGCAGGGCAGGTGGTGAAACAACGCTTTACTGGTCTAGGTTGAATCCCAAAGCATCATGATGGTTTAGTGGGTTCTATTTGCATTAGTGGGAGTTAAAATGCAAGACAATCACTTTAAGTAATTCTATTAGTCTATATCTTTCAGAGCCTCTTTTTCAACTAAGAAGAGAGTAATAAATTAATTTAACAAAAGGTGACAGTTGAGTTTTTGACAGTTCATTCCAGTACTCTTCTCCATGGGAGTCCTGACACTGGTGCTCAAGGTATGTGGACATGACCAGAGTAAATTAGGGAGGAAAATTTGACTTTTTTCTGGTTTTGGTAACTTTCACAGAATTTTACTCTGTACTTTATAATGTATCCATCATCCTGGTTGAAGAAAGGTTGTTTTAAGCCTAAGGAGGGTGACATTTCTTCTGAAAAGGTCATGAGCATGCTAGGCATAACATATCTGTTCACGGAACTTTACTTCAGAACTAGGCAAGCCAAGCTATTTACTTGTTGTTTTCCAAGAGTCAACTGTGGGATAGGGCTAGTTTTTTTAAAAATATTTAAATTACTATAAATCCATTTGTCTCCATAAAAGAAGGATTCAAATGGTCACCTCTTTACAACAGACTGACCATGAGGGCACAAAATCTGAGAAAGCATCAGCAGAGAATTATACAGATTACAGGACCTAAAACAAAATTAAATCTAAATGCTATAACCCTCAGCTTCACAGTGTTAATCATTTGATCAGACAGTGTCAGTTCTGACTATTCTACAGTGTCACCCAACCGTACTGCTGTCCCATTGACAGTAACAATTTTTCAAATGGCAAAATGATAATAATATTAATAATGCAGATAAATTAAAATGTATAGAATACCTCAGATTTAATATTCACTGTACAACTTAAACAATAAGGCTTTAAACAGATTGAAAAACACAGACTCCTTCAGAAAGGAATGAAAAGAAGAAGCAAATCATACATTTTTAAAATTTTTAATTATGAGAGGGAGGAGGTACTATGGCGAAGGAGGTACACCATAAACAATGAATGTAAAAAGTGATATTTGGTTTCAGTTGCCAACAACTAGTAGATAGTTCAACTGTTCACAAATTTCATTACACAAAAAACATTCGACATTAATTAAACAGATGGCACTTGAATGGTACTTGTACTTACTCGTTACCCCAGTCCAGTCGCACTGTAAGGTGTCTCTTGACCTCTCGCACCTGATCTTGTGTCAAGTGACCTGACAGCAGTTGTCTACGCAGGTCAATGAGTTCATTCATCACATGGCGCAGTTTGTAGAAAAGATCTATCTTATGCTTCTGTAAAAGTACATTTTGGTGGGGGGGGGGGGGGAGAGAGAGAGATTTAAAATAATCAAATGAGATTTTCTTCAATTATCCAAGAAAAACAACAACTCACAAAAGAATCACTCTTTTCCCATATATGTCTCAACGTCATAATGCTTCCAGAAAATAAATAAATACAAACTCCAGGTTCCTTTTCCAGGTGGTCATAGTCATTCCATTCCTTTTTTCTGCAGTTTGTTTTGCTTCAAAAACTAAAAAGGACTCTACAGCTTCCATTTTAAGTATTATGGCCACAAAAAGGCAATCAATTGTAAACCCTGAAATTGAATTGTATGCTGATTGCTGTATTTTAGCAGTACTAAAAAGGTACATGGACCACAAGGCAGAATTAGGTACTGTTTCTTGCCTGAGGCCTAAATCACAGAAAGAGAAGGGAAAAATCCATGAATTTATATGTATGTAATTCCATCCTACTTTTGAAAGTGTACCTAACTTTCAGGATAGAGCAATTTAGAACAACCCAATTTAAATCACTTGATTTCCCTTCCCCTTTCCCCCTGCAATAATTGATTTAAATCAGGTTTAGTCTTTGTAAAACTAACTTGAAAAATTGCTCTATAGCATCTTTAGATTAAAATTTATAATACACTAAATAATAAATATTGCTTGTTTTTAATACCACTAGTAGGAGGCTGTCTGCAAACAGTTAAGCGGGTACATAACTTTACTTACATGTATCATCCCATTGACTTCAATGGGACTACTTACAGGTAAGCATATGCATCAAGGGGTAACAACTGTATTTTTAGTATTTTTTTCCTCTTAATGGCATAAAATCTTCATACTAAAATAAATTTTCTTCATTTTTAACAATGAGAAGCTATTTAGACCTTTAGTACATAAACAAAATTACTGTAAACTCTTTTATGCACATAGACCAAAAAGTTCAAGGATAGGAGTCTAAAGTTAGGCTCTTAAGACTATATTTAGGCACGTAACAGTGCGATGCTCATAGGATGGGATTTTTAGAAGTATTCAGCACTGGTCTAATTCTGCTCCATTTACATTCAATGGCGAAACTCCCAGGGTGATATCCTGTCAATAGGAGTTTTGCCATTGATGGCAATAGCTCTAGAATGTTACTTCCATCGACTTCACTGAGAGCAGAGCTCGCTTCATACTAAACATTTTTGAAAGTCCCACCTGTAACTTTTAAGGTACTAAGGTCCAGAATTTAATTGGTGTACCTAGTATAAACTAAAAACAAAGGTCTCTGAAATTTGTCTATCACAGTCAAAAGAATGAAAAACATTTACTGTAGGTCAATATCAACATATGCAATAGTAAACCACAACAAAATAATTCTTCACAGTGCCTGCAACAAAAAGCCTGTTCCTGGTATCAGTGGCCAGAATTCTATTGACATTCGCGTGAACCAGAAAAAAGGGGACACATGGAATCCCTGCCATCTGATTAGTACAGCCACAGCTTCAAGCACTCAACAATTGTCTATAAGGAATAAACCAATGACACTCATTGATGACTTTCAACATAAAATACCTTATCTGATCTCTGCTCATTCTTCCAATAGAGTTTCACATGATGACATCCTGAATGACTTATCACCCAGACAAAATATGGTAGGATGCAAACAGCTCCTGGCGTGGGGTGGAGAATGAGGGAAAGAGGGATCTGGGGACACAGAATCCTGTCACAGTGGGGAGAATGGAGGACACTGGTATAAGGTGAGGAGGTAATGTGGGGCACTCAGAAGCCCTGGCGGGCGAGAGATTGGGGAGCCCTAGAATGGGGAAAAATGGGAATGGGGGAACACAATGCAAAGGGAGACCCTGGAATGGGAGAGATTAAGAGACTCCCCCCCACAAAGGGCAGGGAAACTGGGGGATCCTAGTGGGTGGAGGAAAAGGAGGAATAGGTGGCATGGGGGGGAAGTAGGAATAGTGGTGTCTGGAGAGAGAACGGGGACCCTGATACGGGAGGCAAACAGAACCCCTGGCAGTGGGGAGATTGGGAGAATTATAGGGAGTCCCTGAAACAGAAGGAGATGGGAGGATGGCACACAGGGAGCTTGTGGAGAGGAATGGAGGGATGCAAGGAGCCCCTGGTGTGGGCAATAAGCTCAGTCCAGACAAGCTATGAAGTGTGCAATCCCATATAAAATTAATTATCGCTCAAATTACCTAATACATTTACTTGACTTTTCTCCTAAAGTTTATGCGGTACTGAAATTTTAAGTGCTGTCATTTTGGCCAAGGGAGGATATCCTGTATTTTTCATGAACAATAAAGAGGTTGAATTCCAACTTTAAATGCAACCCTCAACTCAACGTTACCTATGGAACCATATCTTGTGCATTAATTGACAAAGGTAACTCAAAACTAGCAATAATCATGCAGACTAACACCATCAAAGGTAATCAACATACCCCACAAAACAATTATCTAAGATGATCTATCCATCACTAGTCATTTGAAACAATACATATCTTAGAGGTACTATCAGGTCTGGAAGGAAGCCAGCAGAGAAATATCTATCAGTATACTGCAATTAATAAAATTTTCACAATAAATTACAATAATATTAATTATTTTAAAGCACTCAAATGTTACTTAGTACTGACCAAAACTCAAAGGAAAACAGTCGCTTGCCCATGGGCTTGCCCATGAGGCTTATGTGTTTGCAATCTAAACACATAAGCCTCAGAAGAATATTTTGGAAGATTTAGAGGATGATGCAAACTTGAAAATGGGTATTGTTTGTTTGCTATGAAGTGTCAGATTTTACGGCTATGAATCAGCATTTATGCACTTTACATAAGACACTAAGGTGACACTAAGATGAGATTCTGGTGCTGTGCCTTTAAGTCAGGGGTGGTCAAACTTTTTGGCCTGAGGGCCACATCGGGGTTGTGAAACTGTGTGGAGGGTTGGGTAGGGAAGGCTGTGCCTCCCTAAACAGCTTGGCCCCCGCCCCCTCCCCCTCCTATCCCCTGACTGCCCCTCTCAGAACCCTTGACCCATCCAACACCTCTGGCACCCGCTCCCTGTCCCCTGACTGCCCCCTCGAACTAGGGTGACCAGATGTTCCAATTTTATATGGACAGTCCTGATATTTGAGGTTTCGTCTTCTATGGGTGCTCTCTGGTCACTTTACCCATAACCTCCTTAACCATAACCTTACCCAACACCTCCTTAACCATAACCTTACCCAACACCTCCCCTAGCTCCCTGCCCTCTTACCATGCCGCTCAGAGCAGCAGGAGCTCGCAGCCATGCCGGAGCCAGCCACACCGTTGCAATGCTGCCCGGCAGAAGCAGCTAGCCAGAGCACTGGTGGCACGGGGCGCTGAAGTTGCTGGAGAGAGGGGGACAGCAGGAGAGATGCTGATGGCAGCCTCCTGGGCCAGGAGCTCAGGGGCCAGGCAGGACAGTCCTGTGGGCTGGATGTGGCCCACGGTCCATAGTTTGCCACCTCTGCTCTAAGTGATGCAGAACAGAACTCCTCACTCAGGAGGGTGGGGCTATAAGGGGTCTATTAGCCACCTTTGGCTTCCTGATTCTGGGCTATTCTAGAAGCTGGAGAGGACACCAGCATAATTTAAGAAAAATGTTGGGGGCTGTCTAAATTACAACTTCCACAGTCTGCCCTGTGGGATGCAGAGCTGCCTGGAATGTCCACAGTGCTGCATGGTGCGTGCCTATCTCTGTCATGTCCCTCCTAATCCCAGCCTCACTCCAGCACTCTCCTACATCGGAGTTCACAAGAGGGTATGCAAGAGGCAGTTTTCTTACCTTTTCCCTTACTTCCCCCTTGCCTCCTCCCTAAACATGACCAGGACCTTTTAGGGTTACTTTATGCCATTCCAGCATAACGTACAGGGGTTGAAGCAGGATTCAGGATCCCACCCAGAATATCAAGGATGACTTTAAATGAAGACTCGCTAGAATAGAGAAGATATACTAAATATATAGTGAAGCATGGAAGGCAGCACAAAAACCAAAGGGGAAAAAGGAAACAATGGGAGTGACCAATTAAGCTTCATTAGAAGAGTAAAAGTGTAAGGAGGAATGTGATATATTGTCCCTTTATAGCAGTGCTCAATTAATATGTTACTATAACCAAGACACTGATAAAGCACAATTTTATCAAAGAGTATTGACAATTTAAGCCATAAATATGGAGAAATAAGATGGGATATTTTTATATAAAATTTTTGGACAGTTTTTATATTATTGAAGTGTTGCTCTAGTTAGCTTTAACTATTTAAAGATTCATAAACAGCATCCAAGGGTTCCTAGGTACTTCTCACCTACGTATACATAAAATACATATACATTTGAAAAGTAAACTCTCTAAAATGAAGATGCAGCTAAAAAAAAAGCACAGCTATTCTTATCCAACCAAGTTGTTAAAATTAGTCCTACGTTCAAACAAAGGACCAAGTCCTGTCCCTTTTTCCTTCACAACTTTTCCATCCAATCAGCTAAATCGCTGTTCTATGTCTCAGTCATTTCTTTTACTTGATTACTACATAACTACTTGTAACAGGTCTTTCCTATATTAAATTTGCTTTTCCCTCCAAATTGTCCACAATACCATTGTCAAATCATCTTACTCACCTCTTAAAATGCTTCACACACCTCCATCCGTCTCTTTCAGAAATTTTACCCCATTCCTTTTTCACTGTAAACTAAGTTCAAACTTCTTGTCCTTTTTTTTTAGGCACTACTGCAGAGGTGGCCAATCTAAGCCTGAGAAGGAGCCAGAATTTACCAATGTACATTGCCAAAAAGCCACAGTAATACATCAGCAGCTCCCCATCAGCTCCTCCCCCCGCCACAGCTCTCAGCACCTCTCACCCACCGGCAGTCCCACCCATCAGCACCTTACCTATCACTCTTTATCTCAGACATGCTAGACAAAGAATGATTGGTGAAAAAACTATGTTGAGTAACATTTGTAGCTCATTAAGTTAGTTTTTAGACATTAGAAAGTGTATTTTTACTTTTGTTTGATTGTAATGCATTCTGCCTTTAGTCCCTTCTATTTGATATAACCTAACCTATGTCCTTCTGTTAATAAACCTGATTTATTTTTACTATAATCTAACTTGGTGCTGTCTGAATTGATAGGATTGTTAATTCCAGTTAAAGCGATAAACTCTACTTTTCTCTCTTTAAAGGACCAACAAAATGTATTACTTCCTTGAGTGTTCCAGGAGAAGACTAGATACTTCAGAGCAGATGTTTTTGGGAAACTTTTGGGACTGCGGGTCTGTTGGGGTCACCCTGCAAGTGGTAACAAAACCTGGTGCAGACCATGATGGGTCTGTATGTTATACGAAGGCTGCTGGAGTCTGAACATTGAACCAGTGCTGCACAGTATCCAGACATGCAGAAAACTGCATGCTTGTCTGCTGGCTGTTGGTGGCTGGGATGTGAGCCATGGCGGAGGAGCATTTAAGACCTTCCCACTTGGTTACAGGACAGGCGGGGACAGCTTTTCACTGGCCTGTGTTGAACCCCAAAAAACTACAGGACGTGTGATACACTTGATTGTGTAACCACAGTGGATGATCTCCAGCATCCACTTCTCTGTTATTGCCTCCCAGTTAGGATCAAAGTGAGGGCAATAAGGCATCAATATTGGTATGGGGTCCTTGGGAATGCCATCATAAGAACCTATTGGACAGCTGGCGAGGTGGACAGCAGGTGTAGAGACGGGAAAAGCTGCATATCTGGGTCTTTGAATACTATGTCTTCTGCGTGCAAGCTTATAAGGACACGTGACAGAACACCAGAGCGGGACGTCTGGGACCATATGTTTGCTTATGATGTTTCCTCTCTGAGGCGTAAATGCCCAGAGGGTGGAGGGTTGTCCTAGAGTCTTTAAGAGCATGTAGAGACTCTTTGGTCTTTTTCATTAAACAAGTTGGACCTTCCCTTTGATGAGTTTCGATGGTATTCCAGACCTCCCTGGGGGACCTTGAACATTGCAACCACAATGCATGTCTCATGACTACAGCTACTGCTCTAGGGGCAGTATCAGCTGTGTCTACTGCCACTTGGAGTGATATATTGCCCACCAGACTGCCTTCATCAATGACGGCTTGGAACAGGTCTCTGCCTTCCTAAGTGAATTTCTCTTTAATGTCTAGAAATTTTGAACAGTTCAGAAAATCATATTTTGTTAGCAGTGTTTGGTAGTTAGGAACTCCAGAGACTAGATGCTGAAAATATTTTCCTCCTTAAGAGCTTGAGGGGCTTAGCACCTTTGTCAGTTACGGCGGTCGTGGGGTGTTGTGCCCTGGATATTTCTGTAACCGCTAGCACCTCTGTGGAGCTGGGTGCTTGGTGAGTAAATAAAATCTCTGTAACTTTATCTGGCACCAAGTATTATTTTCAGCCCTCTTCAGAATAGGGGCACCAGAGGCAGAGGTATGCAATACAGCTCTAGTGGGTTCCAAAATGTCCCAATTGACTGGAATGGCCATCCCAGAAGGACCACAGGGCTGAAGGATGTCCACTAGACCATGTTGTGTGTCCTGGACCTCCTGCAGTGGTATATGGAACTTGGTTGCTACCCTCTGTAACCTTGGAATAGTTCGTGGCTGTCGGACAGTAAGAGAATACAGCAGCCACCTCATGAAAGAGCTGAAAGATCCACCTCACCAACTTCTGCAAACTCCATGGAGCCAGTTAGTATCAGCTAGGAGAGAAGAGCCGGAATGATTCTTGCATGGATCCAGGACATCTTTTTATACAGCTCCCACAGGGTCCAATAAGGCCAGTAAGAAGAACTGTTCAGTGGAGGAGGGCCCAAAGCATCAGGTATCAGGGTTTCCCTGGTTAGCCATATCCTGAAGGCAGTGGACTATTCTAGTACCTTTGGTAGGTTCTGTCCAGGTTTTCTTCTGCTGAGGAGAGATTCATCTGGAGCCTCAGATTCGCTCCATGTAATAATAGGCTCCTGTTCTAACTGCCATCGGTACTGGTGAGAGGATGCTCTGAGTTGTGGACACCATAGGTGAAGATCCCCTTCTCCTCCAACTAGTTTCTTCGGGCATAGAAATGCCTTGATGGAGGAAATTGTGGGTAGGAGAGCGAAAATATCTTCCACTGAGGTAAAGTTTGGGGAGCTCTTGAGATAGGCATTGGCAGATTTTGGGGCATCCCATGGTCTAGTATTCAGAGGATCCCCACAGAGTTTGTCAGATCCTCCTCTGAATGGGGGGTCCAACGTGGAGCTCCCAGACAGGACTGGTGCATACCGAGCTTTTGGTTTCTGGGACAGAGCTGGAACAGGTATCAACATATCCTTCCACTTTTGTGTTTTATCTTCTTGAATGGAATGTTTACACAGGGACGGATAGCTCAGTGGTTTGAGCACTGGCCTGCTAAATCCAGGGTTGTGAGCTCAATTCTTGAGGGAGCCATTTAGGGATATGGGGCAAAACTCTGCTGGATGATTTAATTGGAGATTGGTCCTGCTTTGAGCAGGGGGTTGGACTAGATGATCTCCTATCTTCCAACCCTGATATTCTATTAACCTAACTCCTTAGGATGAGCATGCAAGGACTCGACCAGGGTAGATAGGGATACTTTTTTTTTTTTTTAGAGGCAGATCTGGATGGGTATTTGTCCTTATGCCAACCGTCATGTCCCCATCTCTTGTTAGAGGCTTTCTTAGACATAAGTATTTTAGCCTCTACATCAGAACTCATACTCAAAAGGGCACTGCATGCATTCTGAGGCCATTGCATTGTGGTGGGGAATCTCTCCAGCCTGGATCCAAACGGGACATCATAGCCTGCTCCATGAAGTGCTTCTGCAGATGGGGCCCTTGCCCCTCACACATTCAGGGAAGAAACTGTACATGATGGCAGATACTGTACTTGATGGCGATGTGAAGCTCCTCAAGGCAATAAAGGCTGACAAACAAACATTCCTTAACACACCAATCCTTTCTCCTGCCGCTGCATCCCACTCACAGTTACTAGCCCTTGGTTAGTAAAGACCGAGAGTTCAGAGGTGCATTCATGAGGATTCACCTCCCGCCTCTCAGGAGTGTTCAGTAATGTCTTTACTGCTGCCGCCACCTCTGCAACTGGCTCACAGTTGCCGCTGTTTCTCTGCTGTTGCAGATCTCAGATGCCTTTCTGCTAACTGCTGTTGCAGGCCACTGCTGTCTCTCTACCCCTATTGGCTGCTGCTGTCACTGTTATTCTGTTTCCCTGCACTGCAACATCACATTCTGAGGTTCTACCACTTTACCCAGCTCTTAGTGATTGCAGCTCTCCTGGATTTCAGAAGGTAGTGGAGAAGCTCACTGTCAGCATAACTGCTGTGTTGTCTTTTGTTACAGCACTATTCCCACCCAAAGTCTAAGGTTTAGCCCCTAGACCTGGTCAGCGGTAATACCAGCTCCAGGAATCACCAACCAGAAAAAAGGATTTTCAGTTGAGTCTAATCAACTCTGCCTTTAAAAGCTGGAGAGGGGCAGGTTAAGTGGTATCTAGCACTCTTTAGACAGTGCCCACACCATCATGTAGAAACACCTTTTCCCACCAACTCTCTTCTTACTGGGATTTGGCATCCCTAATTAGCAAGCAAGGTTCAGTTTAGGATGATCCTCCTTCAATCAGGGCATGCTAGGCACAGTTGGCTGTCCTTTACTCGGACAGTAAGTATAGCAAAATTTCACCACCCCTGCTTTCAAATACTAGAGTGATTTGTACACAAAACCAGACAAAATTGATAATTTTGGCAAAGCAGTTCCATCTGCTGCATATCTAGGCAGAGTAGATATGTCTGTGCAAATAAAGTCTGCTCTCGAATTCTTTCCCCCCACTTCATCATTGGATGTCAGGGGAGAGCTCATACAGACCCTTGTTTACATTCTAAATAGTAAAGAAATAACAGTAGATTAGCTTGAGAGAGAGGAATCACTTTCACCTCCACTAAAATAAAATACAGTGACTGTTAGCAGTGCACAGCACCATTAAACAACAGATTTAAAGAGTGGAAGTCAATAATAACTTCTCCAATTTAAAACTATAAGGAGGATTTACAAGAATTTAAATATCAACTCTGGAATTCAGAAATGAGCTGACAGCTGACATCCCATTTCTTAGAAAGTGTGTCACTGGATCTTTCGGGTATGCCTAACTGCAAAAAAAGGATACGTTTTGAAATTGGGTCACCTAAGCTGTGTCAGCTAACTCGGACTCAGGTAACAGTAAAACCTGACAACTCTGCTTAACTCGATTTAGCAGCTCATGTTAAAATCTATATGAAACCCTGGGGTCAATCTTGAACTGCTAACCCAAGTTAAAAGCCAAGTTTCCATGCATTCACTTCTCTTCTGACCTGAGGTAGCTAACATGGGTTAGCTAACCTGAGTTAAGAACCTCCTCCCTTTTTCCTTCCATGCCCTTAATAAACAAATGAAAGGAGAATCATAACTTTGAATGTATTCGTTTTTATATGCTTAAGCTCTCAATTAGTGAATAAAGATGCATTAACTTGCATGCATTTTATTTACTCCTACTGATAGATAACTTAAGATCTTTTGTTTAAAGAAAAATGATCAATTTATTTCACTATATATATCTGTTGTTTATTTGGTTCTCAACTGTCTTCATAAATACAGGAAGAGGGCACCTGAGTTTGCAGAGTTTGCATTAAAGCAAGATAACAAAAAGTGACAGAAAAAAATATTTCTCATTGCTGATTGTATACTATTACCCAGTGGAAAATGTGTTATGGCAACAACTTCCCTAAGTTTTAAATACTACAGTGTGTGACATAAGAAAAAATAAACAGAGATATAAGCAATGTCAGATTATTTTACATTGAAGCAAATGAAAAGTGAGTAAAATAGAGAGCAGAGATTTGGTTACAGAATTTCCATGTATGTTAATGGTAATAACGTGGCTGCATCACTGTATATTGTTCTTATAAAGTAGTCAGAATAATTACTTACTTCTGAATACATTTGGAACTGCAGAGCCAGGAGTTGTGAATGCTGCAAAATCTACATATTTTACCCTTGAGGGAGCACCTCAAATGTCACTCAAAACCAATGCCTCTGGATAATCAAAGAGAATTTTGTGGTGCAAAAATGAAAAAAAAAAATTTGCCTTTCCTTGAGTTATGAGAAAAAATAATGGAATTTCCATTCTATCCTATCCTTTGATTAAAGAAGTATGATCATTGTGATGTGAAGTCTTGAAATGTGAGGCACAGAAGGTTTTAAAGAACATTATATGTGGGAATCCTGAAGGATCGATTTTGTATGTGCAAATTCCTCTTTTCTCCTGACCACCATCAAAAGCAGTTTTCTAGAAATATTTAAGGTCTACATAACTTGCAAAATTTAACTCTTTACTTCAATTAGTCTTTAAGGTGCCACAGGACTCTTTGTCAACTCTTTATGATATTTTAATTTTATATGCTCTGCTTCACAGTAATTTTTCTACAGTGTTATACTTAATCACATCAGCCATGCCATCAGGGGCTTGTTTACCTGCACATCTACCAATACGATATATGCTATCATGTGCCAGCAATGCCTATCTGCCATGTACATTGGCCAAACCGGACAGTCTCTACGCAAAAGAATAAATCGACACAAATCTGACATGAGGAATCATAACATTCAAAAACCAGTAGGAGGACACTTCAATCATTCTGGTCACTCAGTAACAGATGTAAAAGCAGCAATTCCTCAACAAAAAACCTTCAAAAACAGACTCTAACAAGAAACTACCAAAATGGAATTAATTTGCTGAACTGGATACCATTAAAGTAGGCTTGACTAAAGACCGGGAGTGGCTGGGGCATTATACAAACTGAATCTATTTCCCCATGTTTCCAATCTATTTCCCCATGTTAAGCATCCCCTTACTGTTACTCACACCTTCTTGCCAACTGCTTGAAATGAGCCATCCTAATTATCACTACAAAAGATTTTTTTCTGCTAATAAGCTCACCTTAATTTTCCTGATAGCTCACTTTAATTGATTAAGCCACTTAAAGTTGGTATGGCAACCCCACCTTTTCATGTTCTGTGTGTGAGTGTGTGTGTGTGCATGTGTATATATATCTATATATCTTCCTACTGTGTGTTCCACTCTATGCGTCTGATGAAGTGGGTTCTAGCTCACTTTGTATGGGCTAGAAAGCTTATGCCCAGATAAACTGGTTAGTCTCTAAGGTACCACAAGTCCTCCTCGTTCTTATAGCAGCAAATTACTCCTTCCACAATTTTTTCAATTCTCTGAGCATTGCACATTTCTGCACTGCACAAAACAAAAAACAGTTAAATTAATTAAAATTCTGTATGACAAATGGAAAATCTTAATTATTTGATTTAAGAATAAACTAGCATGTTGATCTACGTCAAAGCCATCTACCAATAAGATGAATACATCTGGTGATTTAGTGTACCAGCAGCACACCAAACCAACATTGTTAAGCCATGACTCCTGACTGCTATAAATATGATTCAGACAGGGGTGGCTCTAAGGTTTTTGCCACCTCAAGCATGGAAGTTTCATGGCATGCCTGTGGGAGGTCCGCATCTGCCGCGGATTTGGTAGCATTTTTGTGGGAGGTCGATGGGTCCCACAGCCTCGTCGTCCCCACCACCAAAAAGCTGCCGAATCCGCAGCAACCACAGACCTCCCGCTGAAATGCTGCCGAAGACAGCCCGACTGCTGCCCGGACAGCAAACGTAAGACTGCCCCCCTCCCCTCTCTGCCACAGCTTGCCGCCCCAGGCACGCGCTTGGAGCACTGGTGCCTGGAGCCGGCCCTGGATTCAGAATGGGTTCCAGGGAACATCATTTCAATATCAAAATTCAAGGAAATTGCATAGAATGAGAGCAGAGGAGAGATTCCATGGTTTTCTAAAAGCTAGTAATTCCTTGAAAAGTTTTTTTCCTTCCTTCGTTACTATCTGACTACAAAGAACAGTGGGGCAAATGACTAATTCTCAAACCCATTATCACAGTACTCTGCAATTAACAAATCAACTTAGTCTGACGTTCCAAGCTTTTTCACATTATTAGCAACAGAAATTAAATTACAAGGGATTCATGCCAAGTTGCAGTCTTTCCTCACTTCAAAAATGGCAGATAATTTCCTATTCACGATTTAAAGTCTTCATGGCCCACAAACACCTAAATCACATTTTCCTTACAAATTATTTCATTCAGATCCTTTTTCAAAACTTTTTCAAAATTCAAATGTTATTTACTATTATAATCAAAATAGAACACGAATGAACCAGATTTTCTTCCATCATGTGTAAACTACACAGCTTGTGCTGGTTGAGAGGTACAAGATCCTCATATATGGCACAGTTATTAAGGTCATATGGCAGGCCCACATTCCTGAAGTTTATTCATTTTTCCCATTTAAATATTAATTTTGAAAGGAAACATCAATAACTATACTAAGGTAACTAAAAAAAGTAACAAAAGTAAACAAATTGCACATCACAATGTAGTCAGTAAATTGTGAAAGAAGGAGTTCATAAAAGAAATGAGTATTTTTTTAAAAGAAAAAAATGTTGATTTGAAGCAGCATTTCAGCCACAAGGCTTTCCTTGAGCTGTGGGAAAAAATAAAAAAGGGAGACGGCAATTATGTAAGCTTGCTCTATTTCTAAAGAAGTCTTTGCATTAGAAACACAGCCTTTAATCTTATTCTCCATATTTTAAAATCAAAATATCAGAGGAAAACTGCTCTCAAAGTAGCATAAGGCACAGAATACAAAACCTGAGAATTCTTTCCATCTTATATAAGCAACTTTTCCCTCTCAAAAACAGTTTTAGCAAATGTGCCAATAATCCCAAATTACAAAATATTAAACTGTCTATCATCATCAAAGACTTCATTTTCTCCTTATTTATATCCCCAGGCAGATCAGCTTTCAAGAAAGTTCAAAGAAACCAGAATGTATGTAGTTTTCTCACATAAATTTCACAAATTTACCAACCACAATAATGTCAAAGACAAAACTCCCCATTAACTTTATGAGGAGCAGTCCTGTGCGTATAGATGTGCTTTTGAATTTTACCCCAAGTGACTTAAGGGCACTTAAGCACTTGAACAAGTTATATAGAGAGTTTTTGGATTTCCTGGCATTGGAGATTTTTAAGAACAGGCTAGACAAACATCTCTCATGGCCTAAGCATACTTAAATGATGACTCAGCACATATAAATGGACTAAATAACCCCTCAAGGTTCCTTCCAGCCCTACATTTCTATGATTCTATATTCCCTGCATTGTTCAATGGAACCAGGCACCAGAGGGCTGTGAATATTTTTATATTCTATCATCAAAAGTCAGGCCTCCTAAACTCATGATATTTGCTTAAAAATCATGAGATTTTAAAAAGTAATAAGTTGTTGATCCTTTCTATTCATCTTATGGTTGAACCATTATGGTTTGTGTTTTCAAGCTCTTCTCTGCAAGCATCATTCCTTGATTTATTTTTCTTTTTTTCAATGAAAGTATACATTCTCATATAATCACAGGACTCCAGGGTCTTGGGCTTTAAGAAAAACAATATCATGAAACCATAGGCATGCACACAGGGTGTGCCAGGTGTGCCCAGGCACACCCTAATGCAGGGGTGGGCAAGCTCGTCCTGCGTGGTGCACCCGTGCTGCCAGCCAGGGAGGTTCCCCCCGGCCCTGCCCTCTATCTTCCCCCATCCCCCGGAACCTCAGTGTCCTGCGTCCAGGAGCAGCCCTGGACATCGTTGCAGCGGTGTGGCCCCGGCGGGGCTGAGCTTCTGCCACTCGGCTCGCTGGAGCTCGCAGCCCCGCCCTCTTATTATGCCACGTCAAGCAGCAGAAGCTCAGGCCCTGCCAGAGCCACACCACTGCAGCGCTGTCCCGGGCCACTGAGGCTCTGGGCGGTAGGGGTAAGCAGCGTGCTAAGCAGGCGGGGCTGCAAACTCCGGCAGGCCGAGTGAGAGGAGCTCAGGCCCCGCTGGAGTCACACCACTGCAGCACTATCCAGGGCTGCTCCTGGATGCGGGGCACTGAGGCTCCGGGAGAGGGGAGAGGCAGGGATAAGCAGCACAGTAATGGGGCCGGGACTAGGTAGGGGGGGTTGGATAAGGGACAGGGCGTCCTGGGGGCAGTCAGGGGACAGGTAGCAGGGGGTGGGGTGGATGGGGCAAAGGTTCTCGGGGGGCAGTCAGGGGATGGGAAACGGGGGGGTTGGATAGAACATGGGAGGTCTGCAGGAGGTGGTGGGGTGGACAGGAGTTGGGGCAGTCAGGGGACAGGGAGCAGGGGAGTTGAGTATGGGGTGGGATCCTGGGGGGTGGCCAGAGGTGAAGGATCTCTGGAAGGGGTAGTCAGGGGACAAGGTCGGGGGGTTGGATGAGTTGGGAGATGGCGGGAAGGTTGTCAGGGGGTGGTGGTGTGCAGAGGGGTCGGGGTAGGCAGCGAGCAGTGGGGGTTGGGAGTCCCGGGAGTCTGTCTGGGGGTGGGGGTGTGGATTAGGGTCCAGGCAGTCAGGGGACAGGAATGGGGTAGGGTCCTAGGGGGGCAGTTAGGTTGGGAGGGTCTCAGGAGGGGGAAGTCAGGGGTGGGAAGTGGGAGGAAGCAGATGGGGGTGGGGCTGGGGTGAGGCTCCCTGGGTGCACATCCTAATAAAATGTGCTGCGCACGCCTATGCATGAAACCTCAAGAGTTGGCAACACTACAATACATAGCTGTCCCAAAATTCTCTGCCAGTCCTGGCGCCCCATCAAGCTTTGGTCCAATTCTCACTATATTCCTCAGCCCAGTCATAAACTCTATTTTAAATGCTCGTGCATCCTATTTAATTTCAGATAGACCCACTTCTCTGATAGCTGAGCTTGCATGCACTCTCTGCTTCACTGCAGACAGCAACTACCTCTTTTTAATTACCTATAGTTATGGATTATGTGGGTATCTCAGATTGCATCCCATAATTCATTGGATGGTAGCATTCAGGAATTTCAAAGAGAAGGTAGATTGCAATAGAGAAGCCAGTGTCTAAAAGAGGAAGCAGAAGAATAAATAATTGTAAAACCAGAGGGGGGGTAGTGATAATTGTGTCTACAAATTTACCCTAAATATAAATTCAATTGTAAAAAGTATATTAAATTTCATAAAATAAATAACCTATAATAACCTAAAATAACAAATGTTTATTGAAAGTACATCAAGTTGCTTTCAATAATGAATGTTATCAAAAAGATGCAAGAAAAACACATAGACTAAAGTTCAAACAAACAAACAAAAATCACACTGATATGATCCAAAGGACTATGTTGAAATCATGCTTGGTAAAAACAGAAGATGAGGAACTGGAAATTAATTAAAATTAATGGATCAGAAAAAAGGGTCCTGCATGAGTTTCTACTCAGGCTATTTAACTAAAAGTCCTTTCTTTGCCTATTGGTCCTTGGAGAATCCAGCATATGTGAACCTCTCTCTGGGTGGTGATACCTATCTGGAGATGTTACAACCTGAGTGAATTTGCCTAACTACCCCACCACTGTTCTTAGTCCATGGAAGTCCATGGTCCCTCTCCCCAGTGGAAATACACAATTTCTGTTCCACAATGTAACATAAACTCAATTCTATAAGGTTGGTTCGGGATATTGCAAGAAATTGCCCTGTCACAGGCATGACATTGGAGCCAGAAACCCCAAAGAAGAAACAGCCCTTCAGACTTGCGCAGCACTAGACATGGTGATTGCAAACACACTTTCAGAGAAGAAAAAGCCACCTCATAACTTATGTGAGTGGAGGACACAAGTCTCAAATTGATTTATTTTTTAACAAAAAGAAATGATAGATCACATATTAATTAATTGTAAGGTAATGCCTGTCAAACATTGTGAACCATGACAGACTTCTTATGGACTTCAGAATATAGAGATCTCAGAATCATCTGAACCATGAGCACCAGAAAGGCCTAAGTGGTGGAAACAATCACAGAAATGACAAGATCTTTAAACAACAAGTAATGTTGACTTCATAGTGGGATGCACGGAGGATAACTGGTACAAACTAAGTTAACATTGCTGTAAATGGCATATGAAATCGTAGGAGTGATGAAACCAGTCTCAAAAAGCCTAAGAAGGGAGATTTGGTGGTAGAATCTTCTAGTTAAAGAATGCACTCAGATGAAACAAAAGTAACTTTAAAAAAACGTCAGGGCAGTGGCTTGAGCAGTGACAAGATGGTATATATGGAGGCAAAAAAGAAGGCCAAAAGAAGCGCTGTAACAGCTAAAAATGTCGCCTATGATGACCTATATAACCAAATAGGACAATATGTCCGAGGGTGAAAAAAACATCTCGCTATGGCAAAACACAAATTGACAAGAGACATGAGTTTGCTTATATTAGAAATGAACATGGTATATTGCAAATTAATGGTGAATCAATCAGTAAACTCTGGAGTGATTACTCTGAAAGAATGAAGAAATCCAATGCGATTAACTAAGAACACATAAGTCAAAGGGGGATCTGATCGACTGGATACAAGAGGAAGAGGTTGTAAAAGCACTTCTTAAAATGAAAAAAGAGAAAGCACCTTGTCCTGATGAAGTACCAGTGGATGTGCTAAAGTCATTGAGAAAGGAAGGCATCAAGTATTTTACAAGTCTGTTGTATGATATTCTACAGAGAAAATGATGGGACGGAATGGCATTTGTGATAAACATAAGGGAAATATTAGACTGTGTGCTAATTATCACACAGTTAAGCTGTTGTCACATGCTATGAAAGTATGGGAGATTATTGAAAAGAATCTGCATTGAACAGTTGAAATTTGGAAGGATCTGTGGCATTATGCCCCATATTCTTTATAGTAATATTATTATGTTATGAACATGTCATAATTATGATGTATTTGTGCAAGATAAGGCATGTGTGATATCATTGAAAATGATATGATTTACTGAATATGATTATCATATTTGTATGCATGTACCATTTTTGTATCTGAAGTTAGGAATATTGTCTATGCCCTTATTACAAATGTTTTTACACCTGGGGAATGCCCACTAGACAGAATGCAATCAGTCCAGATTGCTAGTTGGAAAGGGCCACTAGGAAGAACAATAGGTCTTAGAAGATGCTAATCTTTCACCAAGAAAGCCTTTGTGGGGATACTGCAAAAAGACTCTGGGTTATGGGTGCAGGGTCATGCAATCAAGTCACCTGATACCAGACACCATGATCATAATAGTATTTTTCCACTGACCAGGGATGGCAATCACACTGGAAGACAAAAGATTCCCACAATCTGTAAAACCTATTTAAAAGCAGCGGAGTTCATTCTTCACTGCGTCCCCGCACAAGATGACTGCTGTAAACATCTAAGAAACAAAGACCAAACTGGGGGAGGAGGACTGAGCCCAGGTTGAATGTTTGTCTAGACTGTGAATAAATATCTGAAGGTTTAAGATGCAGGCAAGTGCAGCTGGCCTTCAAGAATCTCTGCAATCTGCCTTAAAACAACATTTAGGGTGAGAAAATGCTACTTGTAACAAGTTTCTTTAGTATCTTAAGCTTAGATTGCATTTTTGTTTTAATTGCTGTGTAATCTGCTTTGATCTGTTTGCTATCCCTCTTAATCAGTTAAAATCTATCTTTTGTAGGTAATAAACTTGTTTTTGTTTTGTCTAAAATCCAGTGTGTGGATTTCATAACTGTGGGCACAAAGCTGTAGCATCTCTCTCTCCACGTTGAGGGAGGGGATGAACTTCATGAGTTTACGCTGTGTAGTGCTCTGTGCAGCGCAAGATGGTATAATTTTGGGTTTATCCTCTAGAGGGGTGGTGCCACTTGAGTAGTGGGCAATTCCTTAGCTGATTCTTCCCATGCAGAGTGGATTTCAGTTTCTCTGTGTTTCTGCAGCTGGTTGTGTCCCTACCTGTGTGCTGGTAAAAGTGTGAGACTAGCAGTGTGTCTGCAGCTTGTCATAGCATTACAGGGAGAAAGGGAGCCCAGGCTGGTGGGTCAGGTGGGCTCAGTGGTACCCAGTCCCAGCTGGCAACCCGCAGAAGGGTGGGGGAAACCCGTCACAGGATCAGTATGGATTTATGCAGGGAAGGAGTACATTTGATGCCATATTTGCTTTGTGAATCCTCATGAAGAAGCAAGCGAAAACACATGGTCTTTATGGACTTGGAGAAAGCACACAATCATGTGCCAAGAGAATTTGTTTGGTGGAGTTTACAGGTGTGCCAGAAGGATATGTTCATCTTATCCAGGATGATGATGATGATGGAGTAACTACCACAATCAAAACCAAATGGCAGGCTACAGCAGAGAATTTCCAGTAAACAGTAATCTACTTCTGAAGTCACAGTTAAGCTTTTTTTCATTTGTGGTTGTTCTGGATGTGATAAGTGAGAATATACGAAAGCAAACACCTTGGAATATGCTGGTCTCAGATTACTTAGTGATACATACAGATGACTGGAGACCTTGCAAACCAACTTTGAACAGCAGGACTTAGAATGAATGTTGGTAAGGCTGATGCTATGATAAGTGATGGAGGAGGACCCACCATAAAGAACATTACAGGTAGAGAGCTTAGAAGAGTAAAAGAAAGTAAATACCTAGAATCTATGGTTACTGACAATGGTGCCCTTCTGAGCAATGCCCAGCTGTTCACCAAAACTGTTTAGTGAAAATATCAGGAGCTGATCCCAGTTCTCTCTAATAAAAAGATGCCAATAAAGTTAAAAGGTAGAGTATATAAAACTATAATTTGACCAGGCCTAATGTATGGAACACAGACTGAACCAAGAAAAGAAATGACTATGTTCTCCACCACAGTAATGAAAATACTGAGGTGATCAAATGGCTAGACACTCCATGATAGGATGTGAATTGAAGTTGTGAGTGTCTAATGCAGGTTGCCCCAATTGAAGATGTGTCTGGACAAAGATCAGGATATAGAACAAATTACTGTCCAGGCAAGGAAACATGAGCCTTAGCAGATCTAGCACTTGCACCACATAAAAGAACATAAACCATAAACCACATAAACCAACAGACCCACAATCTCAGACCAAAAACACAATGCAGACATAAAACAACTCCTGCATTTTAAGGAAATATGACTTTATCCACTTATGTTCTAAAAGTATAACTGCTTACTCATGTACTTTCCTGTAATTATCCCTCTGAAACACAAAACAATTGGAGAAGAAAGATTTATATTGTACAGTTCTCTATATATTGGAACCCTTGCTCCCAAAACCGTAATCTGCATGAAAATTTATCATCACTCAAACCCCACTTAGGCACTACTGAAAAATTCTGTATTTTGCAATTCTTTAAGAAGAATACAGTGAAATTATGCATTTGTACTTCTGTGCCGAAGGCCTGAGGGAAAAACCTAAGCATAAAATGCTGGAAGAGAGCTCAGACTTATATTTTTGACTTACTTATGAAAATGATTTCACTTAAATGCCATTGAATTGGTAATGTACTGTGCAATATTTGTTCAGATAGGATTAAATATGGAAGGATTTCATAACTATAGTACATTTCCAGCACTGGCAAGTGCAATAGGCTTTTATACAATGGAGGAAAATTAAAGATTTGGTTTCAACAGAGCTTGAAAAGTTCAGCATTGGCAAACACCTGGCCCCTTCGGCAAGTCTGGACACTCAGTGGTTCCCAGTCTAATAACGCCATTTATTTCTTCAGGGCAATAAAACAAATTTCAGTGAGACCTAGAAGGATTGTTCCTCCTTTGAACCTAAACATGGTGATTAATAGCCTCTGTACTTAACTCTTTGAACCCCTGGCATTAGAATCCTTATTTTAGCTCTCACTAAAAGCAGAGTTTTCCATAACTATTACCTCTTTTTGGAAAGCAAATGAACTTGTGGCTCTCCTTTGCTGGCAAATATTTCTAGTTTTCCATTATAGGAATTGGCATATCGGATCAAATCCATGGACCACCTAGTCTAGTCCAGCATCCTGCCACCAGCAGGGGCCAGTACCGGGTGCCTTAGAAGGAGGTGCAAGAACCACAGAACAGGCAAATATGGTATAATCTGACCCATAAAGGTCTCAATATAATCCCTAATAGTTTGAGATTAGTTTAAACCTTGAAACAAGACATTTTTATCCCTTTAAAATCTTGGTTTTGCCTTAATTGTTATAACTGGATATTTCTGTTATCCTTCTTTTGAGAGACAAGATGCATGAGGTAATATCTTTTACTGGAACAATTTCTGTTGGTGAAGAGACAAGCCTTCAAATTCACACAGAGCTTTCCTTCAGCTCTGGGATCAACATGGCTACAGTAACACTGAAAACAATCCCTCTTGAATGTTTTTAAGTTATTGGCCTCAGTGACATCCTTTGGCTGTAAATACTGCAGATTAATTAAGGTTGAGTGGAAAAGTATTTCCTTTTCTCAGTTCTGAATTTGCTACCTTTCAAATTAATGGAATGTCTCCTTGTTCTTGTTTTGTAAGAAAGGAAGAACAAAAGTTCCTGATCTACACCTTTTCTACACTATAATTATTTTATATACTTCTATCACAGGGTAGAAATAAAAAATAATCTAGTTATGGCCCAACTTGGGGGTTGTACCCTATGACTAGAAAATTGCAAATATAGTACCTATATTTAAGAAAGACAAAAAAGTAATCCAGGAAACTACAGGCTCATTAGTTTGACCTCAATTGTATGAAAGGTCTTAGAGAGAGTAGTTAAGGACATAGAGCAGTGGTTCCCAAACTGTAACAACCCTTGAACCTCTTTCACTAAAATGTCAAGTCTTGCAAATCCCTCCTAAAAATGAGTCCTACTGAAAGGTGAATAAGTTTAGATTTGAAATTAAACAAAAATTTCTGATGATCAGAGGAGTGACGTTCTGGAACTGCCTTGAGGAGCACTGAGAACAAAAAACCTACCTTGTTTTAAGACTGATCTTGATAAGTTTATGGAGTGAATTGTAAGATGAGATTCCCTAAAATGGCATATGGGCCATCAATGACTGCAGTGACGTTCTGGATGATGGGATTAATTGCACCCTGAGCAAGTTTGCACATGACACTAAGATGGTAGGAGAGGTAGATACGATGGAGGGTAGGGATAGAGTCCAGAGTGACCTAGACAAATTGGACGACTGGGCCAAAAGAAATCTGATTAAGTTCAACAAGGAAAAGTGCAGAGTCCTACACTTAGAAAGGAAGAATCCCATGCACCGCTACAGGCTGGGGACAGACTGTCTAAGCAGCAGTACTACAGAAAAGGACCTGGGGATTACAGTGGACGGGAAGCTGGATATGAGTCAGCAATGTGGCTTTGTTGCCAAGAAGACCAACGGCATATTGGGCTGTATTAGTAGGAGTATTGCCAGCTGATCAAGGAAAGTGATTATTTCCCTCTATTCGGCACTGGTGAGGCCACATCTGGAGTACTGCGTCCAGTTTTGGTTCCCCCACTACAGAAAGGACGTGGACAAACTGGAGAGAGTCCAGCAGAGGGCAACAAAAATTGTTAGGGGGCTGGGGCACATGACTTACGAGGAGAGGCTGAGGGAACTGGGATTATTTAGTCTGCAGAAGAGAAGAATGGGGAGGGATTTGACAGCAGCCTTCAACTACCTAACGGCCTCCCAGAGAGGATGGAGCTAAGATGTTCTCAGTGGTGGCAGGCAACAAAAGAAGTAGCAATGGTCTCAAGTTGCAGTGGAGGAAGTTTAGGTTGGATATTAGGACACACTATTTCACTAAGAGGGTGATGAAGCATTGGAATGGGTTACCTAGGGAAGTGGTAGAATCTCCATCGTTAGAGGTTTTTATGGCCTGGCTTGACAAAGCCCTGGCTGGGATGATTTAGTTGGTGTTGGTCTTGCTTTTAACAAGGAACTGGACTAGATGACCTCCTGAGGTCTCTTCCAACCTAATCTTCCATGATTCTATGACATATAACAAATGATTGCTATGATAGACAGGATTAGACAAGTTTAAAAATGGTGAATCTCAGAATAAAATATTAATTTCAAAGAGATTATAGAAACTATAGAATGCTCTACAGCAGAACAGAGGGAGTTGGTTCCATTGCTCCAAATCTCTCATTCCTATTTCCTCACAGCATATAATTAAATAAAAACCAAACTTTTGTTCCACACAATATTAATTTAGATGTTCAAACATGTATAAAAACTAGAGTTGTCAATTAATCGCAGTTGACTCATGTGATCAACTCAAAAATAAACTGATTAAAAAATTGTGATTAGTGACACTGTTAAACAACAGAATACCAATTAAAATGTATTAAATATTGATTTCTATTACAACACAGAATACAAGGTATACAGTGCTCACTTTACATTATTATTTTTGATATTTAATATTTGCAGAGTAAAAATGATAAAATATTTTAATTCACCTCATATAAGTACTGTAGTGCAATCTCTATCTGAAAGTGTAATTTACAAATATAGATTTTATTGTTGTTACATAACTGCCCTCAAAAGCAAAACAATATAAAATTTTAGAGCCTACAAATCCAGTCGGTCTGCTTCTTGTTCAGCCAATTGTTAAGACTAACAAGTTTGTTTACACTTTCGGGAGACACTGCTAACTGCTTCTTATTTACAATGTCACCTGAAAGTGAGAACAGGCATTTGCATGGCACTTTTGTAGCCAGCATTGCAAGGTATTTACGTGTCAGTTATGCTAAACACTCATATCCCTTCATGCTTCAACCACCAATCTAAAGGACATGCTTTCATGCTGATGATGATCATTAAAAAAATAATGTGTTAATTATATTTGTGACTGAACTCCTTGGGGGAGAACTGCATGTCTCCTGTTCTGTTTTATCCACATTCTGCCATATATTTCATGTAATAGCAGTCTTGGAAGATGACTCAGTACATGTTCATTTTAAGAACACTTTCACAGCAGATTTGACAAAATGCAAAGAAGGTACCAATGTGAGATTTCTACGGATAGATACAGTGCTCAACCCAAGGTTTAATAATCTGAAGTGCCTTCCAAAATCAGAGTGACAAGGTGTGGAGAATGTTTTCAAATGTCTTAAAAGGGCAACACTCCGATGCGGAAACTACAGATTCTGAACCACCAAAAAAGAAAATCAACCTTCTGCTGGTGGCATCTGACTTATATAATGAAAATGAACACGCATCTATCCGCTCCGCTGTGGACTGTTATTGAGCAGAACGCGTCATCAGCATGGACGTATGTCTTCTGGAATGGTGGTTAAAGCATGAAGGGACATATAAATCTTTAGTGCATCTGGTACTTAAATTTCTTGCGATGCCATTTACAACAGTGTCATGCGAATACCTGTTCTCACTTTCAGGTGACATTGTAAACAAGACATGGGCAGCATTATCTCCTGCAAACTGTAGGCAAACTTGTTTGTCTGAGCGATTGGCTGAAGTAGAACTGAGTGGACTTGTAGTTTCTAAAGTTTTACATTGTTTTATTTTTTTGTACATAATTGTACATTTGTAAGTTCAACTTTCATAATAAAGAGACTGCACTACAGTACTTGTATTAGGTGAATTGAAAAATATTTATTTTGTTTTTTAAAATGCAAATATTTATAATCAAAAATAAAATGAAAACTGTACACTTTGTATTGTGTTGTAATTGAAATTAATATATTTGATATTATAGAGAACAGCAAAAAATATTTAAATAAATGGTATTCTATTATTGTTTAACACTGTGATTCATTGCGATTAATTTTTTAAATTGCTTAACTGCCCTAATAAAAACTATGATTTCAGAGAAATTCTCTGGTACTTAACCCTTCTACATCCTTTGACATATATGCTATAGTAAGGACAGCATTCTCTTGTTAGCAGGTAATAGCATTTGGAGGTTTAGAAACCTCTGTTGAAGAACATATCGATTACTTCTGTTTCACTTCTCTTTCACCCTACTTCAGGCAAAGAATGATTATCTGTCCAGTGTCATTTAAGAATAAATAAGCTTTATTCTCTTCATGTTGGACAGCTATTATTGTGCAATTAGAGATGGAGGAAGTACTGCAAATGTAGCCTGTAATGTAGCTGAAAAATTAAAGCCTTAGATGATTGGGCTCTAAATCCAAAGCCTCAAACTATCCTGAGCTACCCTGCAAAAGCCTAGTTATTTGACAAAGCTATAAGAGCAAGCAATGATATAGATGTATGAGACTGGAAAGGCCTAACTATGTTAGAGGAAATAATCTTCTTTCCCATATGAAGAAACAATATTAGTGAATTCCTTGAAAATCTCTGGCCAGTGTACTTATTTCAGAAATCACTATGATGTATGAAATATTAGACCATTCTTTAGTTCTTATTTACACTTCAAACCACAAGCTGTGTTGGTCACAGAATTTCCTATTTAAACAATGCTTTCCCCTCTTATTAAATTGTGATTCCCAAAGCCACAGTAAAGAAACATGACTTTAAACAGAGCTACAATTAAAGATGATCAGAGTGTATGGAGAAGGTAGCTAAGTTCAGCAGGTCTAATCCTTTACTTAAATCCAAGTGACCTAACATCCTCAAAATATTCAACTAGCATCAAAACTGTAAGAAAACATGGAGTAAAAAGAACATTAAAACTGTGCCAACACTAATTATTCTTGTTATACAAATGTATCAGTGTTTTTTTTTTTATTGTACAGTACATGGATTAGTGGCTGCATTAGAATTTCTCACCACACAGGCAAAAACCTAGAAACTATGTCTGACAAATGGATATCTTGGGTCTCAAATAAACAAAAATAATATAAATATGGCAGCATATCTTAAAGAGCCACATAGAGTGCACTGAATCAGAGGGGTAGCCGTGTTAGTCTGGAATTGCAGAAGTGACAGAGAGTCCTGTGGCACCTTAAAGACTAACCAAAGTATTAGAGCATAAGCTTTCATGGGCTAATACCCACTTCATCGGATCCATGAGTGCATAGAGCGCACTGTGAGAAAAAGTCACAGCCATCATTCATGTGTCAGAAAGTTCAAATTCTGTGTTCCTGAGCTCTTGACCCATGCAGTAATATATTTACCCAATTCAATTATAAGAGAGGCTTGGACACTGGGGGAAAATGGGTGAGATGCTGCTTAGTAGTAAATACATACATATATAAATATGCAAGTATAGTAAAAGCTTTGTTATCCTGCATGTTGGGGGAATGGGGAGTGTCGGTTAGTCAAAAATTCCACTTAAATAAGAGTTATACTTACCTATAGAGGGAGTGAGTTTTGGTGTAGGAGGGGGCTTAGGTCAGGGGGTTGGGGCATGAGAGAAGTTTTGGGGTCCTGGATCCGGGCAGCGCTCACCTTGGGTAGCTCCCCAGAAGCAGCAGCATGTCCCTGCTGCTACTATGCAGCAGAGAGACGGCCCCCACATCTCCATTGGCCGCAGTTTCCAGCCAATGGGAGCTGCGGAGCCAGAACTCGAGGCAGGGGCAGAGTATGGAGCCCCCATGGTCATTCCTCTGCATAGGAGCAGCAGGAACATGTCACTGCTTCCGGTGAGCCATGCAGAACCAGCCCTGTGCCAACTGGACTTTTAATTCGTATTGGGAGATATCAGAAATGCCAGTTTCTAGAACTTTCTGGTTGGTAAAATGCTAAATAACACAGCTTTTACTGTAATTATAATTTAGAACATACAATGTTTCTGTCAAAAATAAAAGGCTACTGGGACATTATGAAATGATGGGATTTAAATTGTTTCACAGATAAAGCATACTATAGGAAAAACGGCTTAACCTTTGTCAGTCCTCTCTAGAACTGTATTTTAATGACCGCATTCTGTGCTTTATTTAAAATAGAATTGTTACAATATTATCATTTCCAAGCTAGCATATTTTTTCAAAGTAAATTAAAAATGTCCCTGATATTCACAAGTTATTTCTAATTGTTTGAGTATGCTTTTGCCCATTTGGCAGGAGTGGGCAAACTTTTTGGCCCAAGGGCCACATCAGGGTTGCAAAATTGTATGGGGGGCCTCCCCAAACAGCCTGGCCTCGCCCCCTATATGACCCCCACCCACTTCCTGCCCCCAACAGCCCCTCTCAGAACCCACAACCCACCCCCCCCCCCCCCTCCTTGTTCCCTGATCATACCCTGTCAAGACCCTCCACCCTAACATCCAACTGCTCCCTGCCCCTTATCCACCCCTCTCCCCAACAGCCACCAGCCCAGCCCCCTCACCATGATGCTGCTCAGAGTAGCATGCCTGGAGGCTGCGCAGCCCACTGGAGCTCAGAGCCCCGCCCCCTCACCACGCTGCTCAAAGCGGCAGGAGCTGCAGCACTGCCCAGGAGTGGTCCAGAGTGCTGGCGTCAGTGGCGCAGAGCACTGAGGTGCTGCAAGAGGGGGGAAGGCAGGGGAGGGACTAGAGCAGCGGCCGGGGGAACCTCCCCAGCCGGGAGCTCAGGTGGGCTGGACAGGATGGTCCGGCAGGCTGGATGTAATGTAGACCTGGCCTACAAAACTGACATCCTGATCCCAATTACTGACCTAGCCTCTAAAAGTACTGTAGATGATAATGTGTAAATTCTGCTCCAAGTTATGTTCACTAAACTGCAAGGAGCTACCTTGCAGATACCATATTAGGAAAAGGAACTTTGCTAAGGCAAACCTTCTACATTGCCATATCTCTATTAGAATGAGCCTTCAACATTTTCTATACTAGAACTTGAGTCATCTTATTATAGCAAGCTTCAATTTGCTGCGCTATCTGTTCAGATAATTGTTGGATTTCCTCTTGAATTTTATCTTGTAAGTGATACAGAAGAGATGACAAAATTTTTTATTCTCTCAATGTAAAGATGAAGAACTAATCTCATAACAAACTTCCATTGAATTGTGCTAGAAGAGTTACATCCCAAGGGAAAAAACTGGAAGGTGAATAATAAACAAACAAACAAATAAATAAATAAGGTGAATTAGATAGAACCACCTTAGAAAGAATTTTAGAGTTAAGAACTTCTTTGTTCTTATGAAAAGCAGGGAAAAGAGAATAAGCTATCAGGGATTTTAGGGGAGTACAAGTTACCTTCGGAGAAGAGGAGTACAATGAACATTTCCTGAACAGTTCAGGAGGAGGATCAAAAATTTAATGAAGTTCATATTAATGCCCCAAGACTGATTAGAGAATTTCAGTCTTGGACAAAGACGAAGGAACCTTTCATGAAGTGTTTCATCTGAGGGTGAGCAAATGTAATTCTCTCTTCCAGTGAGCCTCAGAAGGCAAGACAGTCTAGAGAAATCTTAACAGATGTTACTCTACAGAAGTGAATGAGTTACAAGTCCAAGAGGACTTCCTCTTTACAAGATTAAACAAAATTCTGTGCTTCCTCAGATAAAGAAGTGTCATTTGGTCACAGCATCCTAAGAGCCACAAAGCTAAGTAAAGAAAGGATGAATCTAGACAGCAAGGCTGTTTGGCAAATGGGAAGAAAGAGACTGTTCCAAGTGTGGGACACAGGCGTTTCACTTAGGGCTTGATTCTGGCTTGCCTTTCTGCAGGCACAGGGTGGGATAAAGAGTATGGCAGTAAGAAGCCCCAACATATCTTATACATAAGACTTGGGCAGAAGCTGGAAAGAATTGCATTTGCTACATGTGAGGAAATGCAAGGAGTCCTTATTACAAGTTTTGCAAGTTAGCCTAGACTGGAAGCCTGAAAGACCAAAAATCTCACTTTTCAGGTTCTTGGTTGTTGTTGTGTTGGGGTTTTTTTTTACCCTTTTCACCACCAATTTTCTTAAAATAAAATTAAACAAAACACCCCACATGTTAGTAAATAAAATGCAAAAACCCAAGTTAACATGTTAAAGGTTGCTCTGTCAAACACTCAGTAAGTAGGAAATGTCAATGCTAAGGCTGAATGTACAATGCTAACTTGACTTCCATGAACGTGCATTATGATAAAGGGCCAAACTACACTTTCAATTACATCAAGTTATATCCAAAGACATTTCAAGGACTCGTAACAACATCTTTCTCTGGGTTGCTATAGCGGTGTGACGACTCATCCCTGCGGCACCTCCTGCTGGTCATCCGGGAATTAGCTTTTCCAGCCTCCGGAGCACCTTCTGCAGGCTGGTGTCTCATTGTCCGCTGGCCCCATGTCGCTCCCGGACCCCGGTGCCCCTTTCCCTGTGGTGCTGCCCCCTGGCAGTTCCTCCCTGACTCTGTCTGTGGGTCTCCCCTCCCTGGGGAAGCCCTACCCACTATCCCTACCTTGCCTCAGCCTATGGGCTACTACCAGTCACCATCAAGCCCCTTTCACTGGGGCCAACTGCAGTCTGTATAAGCCAGTCATCATAGGCAAGGAGGGTATGGCCTGCTGCCTCTACCTACCTGGGGGCTGCCCTCTGCAGCCCCAGTACCCCTTTTTGGCCGTCTACTAGGCCAGCAGCCTGGGAGGTTTCCAGGCTGGAGCTCCTCAGCTCCTCTGGCCTTCCCCTAAGCCCTGCTCCCCACCAGGTACCCTGTCAAGCTCCCCAGCAGCCAGGCCTGTCTTCCCCCACAGCTAGAGGAGATTCCCTGGGCTTCTGGCTCTCAGCCTTTTTATACAGGTTAGCTGAGGCCTGATTGGAGCATGGCCCAGCTGCAGCCACTTCCCCAGTCAGCCCAGCTTAGCAGCTCTCAGCCCCAGCCTTCTCTCAGAGCTGACTTTAACCCCTTTTCTGTGGGAGTGGGGCAGCCACCCCACTACAGTTGCCTACAGGGATTGAAACTAGGACCTCTGGATCTCAAAGCACAACCTCTGCTACTTTGAGTAATTAACCAAACCCACTGGCCCAGATCAAGCAACACTCACACCTTTATAAGCAATTTAGCTCCGGGGTGGGGAATGCGGGGGGACGGACCACACGACAAAGAGCCACACTGTGTTACTATGAGTTATATGCTCCTTATAGCTGAGGAAACGCTTATTCCAGATTTATTCTGATGTGACAGCAGAATTGGGCCTACTATCATAAACTACATGATCACATGCTAATTCTCAAATAATACAGCACAGCATCATACATTGTTTTTCCTTCAGTTTTAGACACATTTAGATATTTTACAGTGTTTACTATTCAGAGTGTGTCAGAGAAACAAAGCTCATTTTCCATGCAACATATTACACACTAGGCATGTCACAGAGTAAATTATCTGATATAAAGTAACATATTCATGTATAATATATTAGAAAACATCCCAAAGAAATTCCTAATTTAACTCCTTCACCAGTTCATGGTCTGTTTATAGGTCTATTTTATATCAACAAGAACTGCAGACATATGCTGAAGACACAGTATCTGGAGGCGAGAGTCTGAAATGGGGTTGCAGGGTTTCTACTGATTCCATCATTTTGAATCACTGTTTCAATCCTGAACCGTTCTACTTTTTATAAAAAGGCCCTAACTCAACACAAGGAGATTCTCTAAATACAACATTCTCAAACCTTAATAACATTATTTATCTCTGCAGTTCTCCCAGACTCAGACAGTCCAGGGAGTAAAATCCCATAGTTAAAGAAAAACTGAGCACTGTGGACTATCCCCAAATGTAGAAGTGACAGAGTCCTGTGGAACCTTAAAGACTAACTAAAGTATTAGAGCATAAGCTTTAGTGGCTAATACCAACTTCATCGGATGAAAACGTTGCATCCGATGAAGTGGATATTGGCCCACTTTAATACTTTAGTTAGTCTTTAAGGTGTGTAGCAAAACTCTGGCCTTGTCCCTCTGGGTCCTGCGCTTCCAGGCGGTTTGTGCTAGTCTCAGAGGCTCACTGCGACCCTCCACATAGCCCTTCTCTCTCTAGGCCAGGGTTACAGTCTACTGAGCCCTTTTCATCATCAGCCAGCAAAGCTGTTGGTGAGAGAACTCCCACAGTCTCTGTTGTCCCTTTGGGCTTATTTCAGGACAGTATAACCTCCTGTCATGCTAGGGGCCTGTCTTCCCCTTCCAGGAGGTGTTTCAGTAGTAGCAGGTTGGGGGGAACCCGGGCCCGCCCTCTACTCCGGGTTCCAGCCCAGGGACCCTAATGGTAGTAGCTATTGGCAGACAACCTTTCACTGACAGAGTTGCTATTTTTTGCTAGTAGTTGTGGCTACTTCCCCTCTGCTCTCCCACTTCTCCCTTACCTCTGGGTATCGCAAAGCTTCCTCTCCTCCAGCTCCTTTCTCCTTGGCTCCCTCACCTAACTAACTGGGAGGTTTTTAGCTCGTTTCAGCCAGCCCCTGATTGGCTTCAGGTGTCCCAATCAGGCTAGCTATTTCTGCTACTTTCTAGAAATTTCCTGATTGGCCTGGAGTAGCCTTTGTTTGGCTATCCAGGGAACAGGGACTTGCACATCCTGAGGTTGATATACCTGCCTTCCAGCACTCTCCTATACCCTTGTGGTCTGACTCTGTTACAGGTGCCACAGGACTCTTTGTCACTTCTGCAATTCCAGACTAACACAGCTACCTCTCTGATTCTATCCCCAAATGGACATTTTAATTAGAGGACATTTTTAGAAGGTTTTCATATTGACCCTTCACTGCCATAGCTTCCCATCTCAATGAAAGACATTAACAGGAATAACATTTGTAATGTTTTGTTAGCAGTCCATTTTGATTTTTCACTTTTCTTAGGGACAGATGTTCTGCAGAGACTCCATTCATACTGTGATGAAATTCAGAAGCTGCCTTAAAGTACTGATACAGAAACTGTCATGATGTACAACAAATGACACATTTTTAAGCAGGACTTGTTTTTATCTACCACAATTCATTCTCATAAAGTGCTAAATTGCAGAAGAAACTTTGATGTTTACCTCCATCCCTTTTGGGCACACAAACATGCTTATTTAAATCAGCAGGAGAAATGAGTCATCCTACTGCTAAATAATTCAAAGATTTGCAAATACTGATTCTTTGAAAACCAAGCAAGTGTGTTTAAAGGTCTCCTTCCTTTGAGACCACCACAGCTTCTTCACTTGACTTCTGTCCATCACAATACCTTAATCATTCATACTAGGACAACCAAAAATTTTTTTCAATTGCTGTCATGTTTCCAGCACTGTGACACAGTGCATCTACCCTACACTGGTCCAACAAGACTTAACAGCACTGTGTGGGCTGACGAGGCCATTTCCCCACACCTACTGGGCATGCTCAGAACCAGAGCATAAAAGGGAGTGGCTTAGCTCAATCTGGGCTGATCATAGAAGAGACTAGAGGTGTGTTGCAGGCTCCTACCAGGAAGCTGCCAGAGCCTCTGGTCACAGAGGCCCACCATGTTGAGACTCCAGTGGACACCCAGTCCGCCTCTTCCTCAATGTGAAAAGGACCATGCACACACCTTAGTCAAATGGACAGTGGTTTGAATTAAAACATAAAAATAAGTTAATTAACTACAAAAAAATAGACCGTAAGTGATTATAAGTAATAGTGAACAGATCAAAGCAGATTACCTAATAAATAAATAAAACCACAAACTGAGCTTAACATGCTAGATAGGAAGGATATAAATTAGCAAATTCTCACCCTGAGTGATAAACAGGATGGCAGATTCTTAAGGCACAAGCAGCATTACCTTTGCAGCTTGGGTTTCCCAGGCTTTCATACACAGGCTAGAAATCCCTTTAGCGTGGGATCATCACTCCCCCTATTTAGTCTTTGTTCCTCAGGTGTTTCCAGGTGTGTTGTAGGGAGGGAGAGTGAGGTACCATCATGTCATTTCCCCCTTTTATATCTTCTTCCCACTTGCTGGAAAGCCTTTTTGCTGTGACCGGGCTCAAACAGTTCCCATTGTGTAGTGCTATCTGAGAGGTTTCTACTGTACACAGTTCCTTGGGTAACCCTTGTGCTTTTGTCATTTCCTCAATAAGCAATTAACATTGTTTGGCTTTTTTACTGTTGTACCTGAAAGGCTGCTTGTGGGTGTTGGTAGTGGGGCAGCTGCCCCACTCCAAGATAAACAGGGCTGTGACTGGGAGAAAGCAGTTCCCAGGCTGATTGGGGGAAGCAGGCTCAGGTGTGACCACGCCCAATCACTGCTCAGCTGGCCCTTATAAGAGGGCCCTGAGCCAGGAGCAGACACAAAGTCTCCTCCTCTAGCTGTGGAGAAGCTCAAGCTTCCCTGGCTGCTGGGGAAGCTTGAGAAGGTACCTGGAGTGGAGCAGGGCTGGGGGGAAAGGCCAGAGGAGCTGGTGAGCTCCAGTCTAGCAACTCCCCAGGCTGCAGGGCCTAGTCTGAGGCCTAGAAGGAGTACTGGGATTGCAAGGGGCAGCCCATGGATAGGCAGAGGCAGCTGGCCAAACCCTCCTTGCCTATGATGACTGGCTTAAACAGACTGCAGTCGGCCCCAGTGAAAGGGAGCTAGATGGTGACTGGCAGTAACCCATAGGCTGAGGCAAGGTGGGGATAGGGAGTGGGGTTTCCCCAGGCAGGGAAGACCCAGTGAGACTGTGGGGGTACTGCAGGGGTGCAGCACCCCAGGGAAGGGGGTACCAGGGTCCGAGAGGGACAAAGGGCTAGCAGCAAGTGGGACACTGGCCTGCAGAGGGTGCTCCGGATGCTGGAAGAACTGATTCCCTGGATGACCAGAAGGAGGCACTGCAGGGTGAGTTGCCGTTCCGCTTACAGCATTTTCACCCTCCCAACATGTTTCAGTAACACATACACAGCCAAACTTCATAACTTCACCTACAATGATAGCACATAAAATCCAACAAATATTAATATCTAGAACACCAAGACTTTTAGAATCATACCTCGCAAAGCATACTTTGTGAAAATCACCACTGTCATATAATTAGAATATGAATATTGGGGTGCTATGGTGTCAGTCAGATAAAAACCATTAAGATTCACATGTGAAGATCATGAATATTTTCTGCAAAGGCTTTTTGATATTTAAATATAATATTAATGTCACTGCACAATAAAAAACAGTAATACTGAGAACTCTCCTTTTCTTGGATACTACTGTCTAAAAATTAGGTCACACAGAAGAATAGTAATATTATGGCACCTTGCAACATATAATCTTCATTCAGAATTTCTCAGCCATAACAATCCGTTAAAAATGATTTTTAGAGAAATTGCTAGTTCCGCTTTCTCAGTAAACATTTAATTTTCACATGCCTGATTTGTGCACTCCCCTGTTTTGCTACCTAGTATGTCAAAGTTCCTCCTCTGCCTTGGTGTGTCCTACACTTATTGGCAGATTTGCTTGCCTCAAAGATTCATGGAAGCACTCAGTTTGGCCACTTTTGCAAGTGGCTCAAACATGCCATTCACTCAGCTAACTTCATCACTGGCCAGCATGGGGAAAACAAGAAAAATCCCCGTAGTTTCTGCTGACCCACCTAGTGAGTCAGGGATCAGGCCAGCTACCTTCCCCTCTGTGGAACCCACAGTCCAGGTCAACTCCTCTTGTATCAAGTAGGGAGATGGGAGGAACCCGGGCCTGCGCTCTACTCCAGGTTCCAGCCCGGTGCCCTCTGGATTGCAGCTGTCTAGAATCTCCTGTAGGTGTCACGCAGCTGTTACAACTCCCTGGGCTACTTCCCCATGTCCTCCTCCCAACACCTTCTTTATCCTCACCACAAGATCTTCCTCCTGGTGCCTGATAACGCTTGTACTCCTCAGTCCTCCAGCACCACACCCTCTCACTCAGCTCCTCATGCCTCTTGCTCCCAGCTCCTCACACGCACGCCTCACTGACTCACTTTAAACCAGGTGCCCTCTCTTAACTGATTCTATCAGCTTCTTAATTGGCTCAGTGTCCTAATTAGCCTGCCTGCCTTAACTGATTCCAGCAAGTTCCTCATTGTTCTGGAACCCTGCTGTTACCTTCCCCAGGGAAAAGGGAGCTGCTTAATCTGGGACTAATATATCTGCCTTCTATCACTCTCCTGTATGGGAGGGGGGTGTACTCCGTGGTTTTCCTGAAGGAGACCCATATGGATCCCGCCACCAAAGCAAGTTGTCAGCTAGAGTCAGGGAAGAGGGTCTACTTTAGCCACCTCACAGTTCATACGGCTGGAGGGGCAACCCTGTTCTTCCCCGACCTACGGCTCAAGGTGCTAGGAGTCGCTGAGGTTGTGCCAGGCCACCTGCTGCACCTCTGGGTCCGTGTGGAGGGGCGGGCGGTTAATCTAGTCACCATTTACGCCTCAACATTGGGCCCAGAGTGGCTGAATTTCTATCAGCAGGTGTCTGCCTTCCTCGGCTCTTTGGATGCTCATGAGTGCCTTTTCCTGGCTGGGGATTTTAATGCCACCCTCAAGGAGCGGGACTGCTTGGTGACCGAGCAGTGCCAGGCCGCTGTGGACGTCCTCAGGGAGATTGTCGACCATCACTCCCTGGTGGAGGTCTGGCGCGACCACCACCCAGATGATGCCTTGACATTCACCTTCGTCTGAGTGGAGACCCATTGGTTGTGCCTCTCCAGTTGGATCGCATCTACCTGTCATGCTTCCACCTTTCACAGGCCTACTCCTCCGGCATCCCACTGGCCCCCTTTTCAGATCACCGCCTTGCGATCGTGACGGCCTATCTCTGTGTGGAGAGGCTAGGGCCAGCCTACTGGCACTTTAACAGCAGAATGTTGGAGGATGTGGGCTTTGTGCCGCCCTTCCAGGAGTTCTGAATGGCCTGGTGGGAGCAGAGGCGCGCATTTCCCTCAACGTGGCGGTGGTGAGATATGGGGAAGGTTCGCGCCCAGCTCTTTTGCCGCGACTACACCTGGGGTGCCAGCCGACGGAGGGATGTGATGGAGCAGTTGGAACAGGAGCTCTTAGAGCTGGAGAGACATCTGGCCACCAGCCCTGAGGATCCATCCCTCTGGGGAGCGTGCCAGGAGAAGCGGGAAGAGCTCCAGGCCCTTGAGGACCATTGGGCCCGGGGTGCCTTTGTTTGATCCTGCATCTGCCTCCTTCAGGAGATGGACAGCAGCTCCTACTACTTCTATGCCCTGGAGAGACGGAGGGGGACCAAGAAGCATGTCACCTGCCTTCTGGCAGAGGATGGCACCCTCCTCATGGATCAGGCGGAGATGTGTGGGAGGGCCAGGGCCTTCCACTAAAACCTTTTCTCCCCAGATCCGACCGATCCTAACACTTGCAGAGTGATCTGGGACGGACTCCCAATGGTCAGCACGGGTGACCAAGACCGGCCGGAGCTGCCTCTCACTCTGGCCGAGCTCTCAGAAGCTCTCCACTGAATGCCCACCAATAAATCTCCAAACATGGATGGGCTGACAGTGGAGTTCTATCGCGTGTTCTGGGACGTCCTTGGCGTGGACCTTGTCAATGTCTGGGCCGAGTCCTGGAAGAGAGGGGTCCTCCCTCTGTCGTGCAGGTGAGCCGTGCTCGCCTTATTGCCAAAGAAGGGGAACTTCTGCGACTTACGGAATTGGCACCTCATTTCGCTCCTCAGCGCAACTACATAGTCACAGCGAAGGCCGTCTCACTGCGACTGGAGTCCGTGCTGATGGACGTGATCCACCCAGACCAGACCTACATCATCCTGGGCCGCACCATCTTTGATAACCTATATCTGGTTCGGGATCTCCTGGAGCTTGGGTGTAGCGATGGTCTATCATTCGCCCTCTTGTCCCTGGATCAGGAGAAAGAGTTCGACAGGGTGGACCATGGGTATCTCCTGGGCACTCTGCAAGCATTAGGCTTTGGATCCCAGTTTATGGGCTTTCTCCAAGTGCTGTACACCTCTGCAGAGTGTCTCGTCAGGCTCAACTGGACCCTGACCGATCTAGTCAGCTTTGAGAAGGGAGTACGACAGGGGTGCCCCTTCTCAGGCCAGCTGTATTCGCTGGCGATCGAGCCCTTCCTCTGTCTCCTCCGTCAAAGAGTGTGTGAGAGCTGGAGCTGTGGCTGTTCCTGTTGGCATACGCTGGCAACGTGCTCCTCATGGTCCAGGACCTGGGCGACTTGGCATAGGTGGAGGCTTGCCAGGGTGTCTACTCAGCAGCCTCCTCCGCCCAGGTCAACAGCTCTGGCCTGGTGGTCAGGGACGGGTTGCAGGCGAGCTCCCTTCCACCCACACTTCAGACCATCCAGTGGAGCACGGGTCTGCTGCTCTATCTCAGTGTTTACCTTTCTGCCACACATCTGTCTCCACCAGAGAACTGGCACAGTTTAGAGACCAAGGTGACAGAGCAGCTCCGAAAATGCACAAAACTACTCCGGTGCCTCTCCCTCCAGGGAAGGGCACTAGCGCTCAATCAACTAGTCCTATCTATGCTCTGGTACTGGCCCTGGTCTTGGCCCCGCCTTTCCTGGCCAACCTCCGGGAGGCAATTCTGGGGTTCTTTTGGCCAGGACTGCACTGGGTCTCTGCAGGGGTCCTCCACCTACCCCTGGAGGAAGCAGTGCAGGGCCTGAAATGCCTATGCACTCAGTTCCATGTCTTCCACTTCCAAACCCTGCAGAGGCTCCTTTACGGTGCAGGTGGTCTGGCGTGGAGTACTGGTGCACGCCTTCCTGTGCCTCTTCCAAGGGCTCCGATATGACCAGCAGTTCCTTTATCTCCATCTGAGAGGACTTCCGTGAGACCTTTCCGGGCTGCCGGTCTTCTACTAGGACCTCATCTGGACCTGGAAGCTGTTCTCAGCTACTAGGTCCGTGGTGGCCACCGAGGGGGCAGATCTCCTAGCGGAGCCCCTGCTACACAACCCACAGCTCCGTGTGCAGGTGGCAGAGTTCCCCTCGGTGTGCCAGAGGTTGGTCCTGGCAGAAGTCACCAGAGTCAGAGACTTCCTGGACTATGACCAGGGAGACTTGCTGGATGCCCTGACACTCGCATGGCGCATGGGGCTCTCCAGGCTTTGTACTCCCCAACGCATACTTCAGGAGGTGAGGGTCACTTTACCACCTGCTGCTCGGGCCTACCTCGATCGGGTCCTGTGAGAAGGCATGCCCCACCCCAGGCCTTCCGGATCTTTTCACCAGGCCTCTACCCCATGGACCTGACCAGTCCCCACTGCCACCCCTTCACCGTGAGCAGACTGCATGATTTGAAGCCAGTTCATTTCCAGCCCGTGCCAAGGAAACATCTCTACACGCTTTTTCTCCGCACCCTTCACATCCTCACCCTCGTGTCCCACCTCAATACAAAGTGGAGGGACCTCCTGTCACCTCTAGAGGGTGAGAAGCCCTGGTGGGCCAGTCCATATTCCACCCTAGTCCCAAGGCCCGCCAGGGACATCAGCTGGCAGATCCTTCATAAAGCTGTGAGCATGGGCGTGTATTTGGTGTGGTTCACTCCCCTCCTAGACACCTGTCCCTTCTGCAGTGTGAAGGAGACACTGGCGCATACATACCTGGAGTGCACCAGGTTGCAGCCCCTCTTCTGGCTCCTCCTAGACATATTTTTGCATCTCTGGTTGCACTTTTCCCCTCACTTGTTCATCTACGCACTCCCTATCCGTGGCCCCACAAAGTCACGGGACTGCCTGGTCAGCCTCCTCTTAGCCATTTTGGCCAGGGCTATCTATAAAACCAGGGAGAGGAGGTTGGTCGACAGGATCTCCTGTGAGTGTGGGGCCTATTTCCAATTCTCCATCCATTCAGGCATCCAGGCAGAATTCCTCTGGGTGGTTTCCACTGGCTCCCTTGACTCCTTTAAGGACAGTGGGCGCTGTTCGGGGCTCTCTGCTCGGTGTCCCCATTAGATTCCCTTTGTCTGACCTTTTGATCCCACTCCTGTCCCTGTTATTTCATTAGTTGTCCCCTGGAATTATTTGGCTTTCAGGTCCTGTGGACCTTCCCTTAGACTGGGGGGTGGGCGGTGTCCTTGAGCAATAGGCAGGCTTAAGCCTGCCCACTTCCTGGATCCCAATAGGATTACTCTCCTGTAGCCATCTGGCCCAACCCGGTCACACTAAGTAGCAAATGCTATGGCCTGGAATTCATCTGTTTTTTATTTCAAAATAGAAGCAAGTAGGTAACTGTGGAACTGGAGCATTTCCCAATTAAAACTGAATATCTAAACAATTATTTCTTCAAGTTTAACTCCAAGTGTAAGCTGAGACACATAGGCATTACAATTTAACCTATACTTGAGGCGAACTGCTATATCAATGTCTTGTGACGCTATAGTGAGCAGATGTGGTACCAATACATTAACAAGGAGCTAAAACAAAAATTTCTCATTGACTGTATGATAAACTCATATGTATGTATGCTTTCACACAGAAAGGGCAAGTACAGTAAATAAAACTACCTTCTTATAACATAACCAAGCAGAAAGGCAATATCACTGGGCAAACTTATATTATGCTCAGCTGGGGGGAGTGATTATTTTTTGTTCCTAAACACTATACTAATTGTAATGACTGTATAGTGCTGTGTTCAAACTGTAATATTTGTAACAGAAAATATGGAGGAAGAGAATGAATACTCAGATATTAGTGATATGCTCTAATCTAAGAACACAGAGATATAAAACTTCCCATAATAATATTTTTTTAAAATACCCGGGCAATCCCTGATCCAATCCAGGTATAACTCTTCAGTAATCAGGGTTGGCTAGCACCAGGCCCTCCAGCCCTTAAGGAGCAAGCTACTGTTACAAGGCCTATCTATCTAAGGTATTCTTTATGCACCAACTACTGTGGTATCTTAGAACTGCAAATTTGTCTATGCATATTACACATATCTCTACCTACCTTTCATAGTTTTGTAAGGCAAGTGTCATTCCTTCATTCACAAAAGAATTTAATGTTCTCTTTAACCTTTATTTTATGATGACGACTTTTTAATTATACCAGGTCAAAGCTCTGTGTGGCAATCAAACAACCACCAATGATATCTGGATGAGTCCACTTTGTATGCTCATGGAGCACGCTAGTGACACTGGCATTCAGTTGACTGTCATACATAACAATAGGCTGGGCAGACCTATGATTTTTACGGTGGAAGAGGGAAATCAGAGGGAAAGAGGGAAACATTCAAAATTTCTGAAGTCTCATGCCAGAAAGTCTACAATACTGTATGAGCCAGCAACTGAGAAGGGTTTCTTCCCTGGATGAAGAAAAAGATGAACATTTAAAAAATATGGAAAACTGATAGCTTCTATGTTTATGAAAGTATTTTCACAGAGAATTCCACTTGGAGTTTGGCACACACACACAAAAAAAATCTTGTCTAGAGATTTACCAGAGTGGTTATCATCTTCTTGTGAAGATTATATACTCTAGTAAAAGTATTCCATATAATCATTTGACTTCCAGCAAACGTTAGCTCTCAGATATTTAAATTGATAGTGAAAAATAATGTAACATCTGTGACACTGAAAATTAATCTTTTTATTTATCAGTAGGGCATATGTATCTATGCTAAACATATAACCATTCCAATTTATTCTTAAGAAGTTTGCTGGATTGCAATGATAATGTAATGTCAACTGTGTGCAAAAAATTATAAAATGTAATTAGCTAAGCAATTCTTTTCTGTACTCATCGATCCTCTCTTCTCTCCATATGCAACAACTGCTCACCTCTCATTTACATATCACAGGAAAGAAGTTCGGTTCAAAATGGGATAGCCTGCAAATGAGATATGTATAGTCTTCTAAAGAAATGAAAAGTAGGTTGTCGATTAATCAGAGTTAATTACACGATTAACTCAAAAAAATTGTGATAAATTAATTGCGACTAATCACAGTTTTAATTGCACTGTTAAACAACTGAATACCATTTTATGTTTATTAAATATTCTGGATGCTTCTCTACATTTTCAAATGTACTGACTGATTACAACACAGAATAAAAAGTGTACAGTACTCACTTTATATTTTTATTAGAAATATCTGCACTTTAAAAATGTTAAACCAAAGAAACGGTATTTTTCAATTCACCTCATACAAATACCAGAGTGCAATCTCTTTATCGTGAAAGTGCAACTTAAAAATGTAGATTTTCAAAAAAATTTACATGACTGCATGCAAAAACAAAACAATGTAAAACTTTAGTGCCTACAATTCCACTCAGTCCTATTTCGTGTTCAGCCAATTGCTAAGACAACAAGTTTGTTTATATTTACAGGAGAGAATACTACCCACTTCTTAGCCCTGGTCTTCACTATGATGTTAGGTTAAATTTAGCTGCATTAGGTCAATTTTAGATTCAATGCATCTATACAACCAACCCCGTTCTGTCAACCTAGAGGGCTCTTAAAATCGAATACTCTACTCCTCCCAGGCGAGGGGAATAGCACCAAAATACACCTTGCTGGATTGAATTTGGGGTAACAGACACAATTTGACGGTATTGGCCTCCGGGAGCTATCCCAGAGCATTCCAATGTGACCGCTCTGTACAGCGCTTTCAACTCAGCGCTTTCAACTCATGTACTATCTAGATACAAAGGAAAAGCCCAGGGAAATTTTGAATTTCATTTCCTGTTTGGTCAGCATGGCGAGCTCAGCAGCATAGGTGACCATGCAGTCCCAGAATCACAAATGAGCTCCAGCATGGACCAAATAGGAGACACTCGATCTGATTACTGTATGGGGAGAAGAATCTGTGCAGGTCAAACTCTGATTGAAAAGAAGAAATGCTAATATATATGCCAAAATTACACAGGACATGTTGGACAGAGGCTACAACAGGAACACACAGCAGTGCTGCGTGACAGTTAAAGAACTCAGGCAAGCCTACCAAAAAACAAAGGAGACGAACGGTTACTCCAGGTCAGAGCCCCATACACGCAGCTTCTATGATCAGCTGCATGCCATTCTAGGGGGAGACCCTACCACTACCCCACCACTGTCCATGGACACCTGCAAAGGAGGAGCCTCATGCAAGAGGGAGGAGGATTTTGTGGATGAGGAAGAGGAGAAGGAGGAGAATGCACAGTAGGCAAGCAGAGAATCTGTTCTCCCTGGCAACCAGGACCTTTTCATCGCCCTGGAGCCAATATCTTCCCAAGGTGGGCTCCTGGACCATGACGTCGGAGAAGGCACTTCTGGTGAGTGCACCTTTGTAAATACAATACCGGGTTTAAAAGAAAGTGTGTTTAATGATTCATTTGCCCTGAAGACTTGGGATGCATTCATGGCAAGTACAGCTACTGGAAAAGTCTGTTAACATATCTGGGGATGGAGCGGGAATCCTCCAGGGACATCTCAGTGAAGCTCTCCTAGAGATACTCTGAAAGCCTTTGCAGAATGTTTCTGGGTAGCGCTGTCTTATTCTGTCCTCCATGGTAGGGCACTTTACCACACCAGTAACAAGTAGTCTGGAATCACTGCAGCACAAATCATGGCAACAAATGGTCCTCGGTTTTGGTCCCATTCAAGCAACATTCGGCCTTTATCTCTTTGTGTTAGCCTCAGGAAAGTGATATCATTCATGGTCATCTGGTTGAAATAGGGGAATTTTTTAAGGGAAAAGTCAAAGGAGCCCATTTACGCTGGGCTCTTTGCATCTGGCTAAAAGGGATCATCCCTGATAATAGCCACTTGGTGGGGGGAGGGGTGAAGGGATCATCCCAGAGAATGGCCACACGGTGGGGTGGAAGGAGGGTTCTGCTGCACATCCACCCAAAAACCACAGCCCCTCCTTTTAAATGGCCAACCCAACCAGCATTGTTTGCTATGAGAAAGGAGGGCACTGCAGTTTGAAACCATTCCCACACGTTATGAAGGCAGAAGAAGCCAGCCGTGCATTCCCTTTGGCTTACCATGGCTGCTTGGAAAACAAATTGTGTTGTCCAGCTGTGTGTGATGTCTCACCATACTGGCAGGTACTCAATATAAAAGGCAAAATGCGACCTCGTACCTAAAGGGCAAAAATTCTCCACCGATCATGCACACGGTGCGTACACACCTAATTGGAATCGGTATGAGCAAGCACTCGAAGAAGAATGTATCTTCTTAAATTGTACTCTCCCTTTTTATCCCCCCATAGGTGCAAATGTTTCTGCACACCACAATCATCTACATCCCAGAAGCTATCACAGATTAGAAGGTGAAAAAAATGCACTCGTGATGACATGTTTTCCAAGCTCATGCAATCCTTCTGCACTGATAGGGCACAGCTGAATGCATGGAAGTATACAATGGCAGAGACCAGGAAAGAATTAAGTGACTGCAACGAGCAGGGGCAGGATACAATGCTAATGCTAATGGGGGAGCAAACCGACATGCTCAGGCATCTGGTGGAGCTACAGGAAAGGCAATAAGAGCACAGGCCGCCACTGCATTACCTGTATAATCGCCTGCCCTCCTCCTCACCCAGACGTCCTAACGCTGGAGGGGATGCTCCGGGCACTCAGCCATTCCACTCCAGAGGATGGCCCAAGCAACAGAAGGCTGTCATTCAATAAATTTTAATTTGTAGTATGGCTACAATAAACAATGTGGCCTCATCCTTCTCTCCTCCCCCACCTCACCCAGGCAACCTTGTTAGTTATCTCACATTTTTAAAAAATCAATAAAGAATGTATGGTTTAAAAACAATAGTGACTTTATTTTCTTTGCCAGCTGTGATCAAAGGGGGGAGCGTGGTTGGCTTACAGGGAATTAACATCAACAGAAGGGGTGGGTTTGCATCAAGGAGAAACACACACAACTGTCGCACCATAGCCTGGCCCGTCATGAAACTAGTTTTCAAAGCTTCTCTGACGCGCAGAGCGCTTAGCTGTGCTCTTTTAATCATCCTGGTGTCTGGCCACTCAAAATTGGCTGCCAGGAGATTTGCCTCAATCTCCCACCCCAACATAAACGTCTCCCCCTTACTCTCACATATAGCAGCTTCTCAACTGTGAGGGCTGCTCTCATTTTGGTATTCTTGCACTTCAGGGCAGGGGACAGCAAGTCACAAAGTTCAAGGAAAGTGGCCTTACGCATGCGAAAGTTTCACTGCCACTGGGAATCATCTCATACCTGCAAAACTATGAGGTCCCACCAGTCCGTGCTTGTTTCCCGGGCCCAAAATCGGCATTCCACAACATGAACCTAGCCCAACGCCGCCATGATATCCCAATTGCCACATCCCGTGCTTCCAGGAACATCTGTGTCCATGCCCTCATCACTACTGTGATCGTGCTATCGTCACTTCTTTGACAGGTTTTGCAGGTTCTGCCCATACTGGAGGATAATGTGTGAGGTGTTTACAATGCTCACAACTGCAGCAATGATTTGAACGGACTCCATGCTTGCAGTGTTATCGCGTCTGAACGAGTAATCCAGGAAAACAGGCGCAAAACAATTGTTTGCCATTGCTTTCACAGAGGGAGGGGAGAATGACAACAGGTACCCAAAACCACCTGTGACATTGATTTTGGCCCATCAAGCATTGGGAGCTTAACCCAGAATTCCAATGGGCAGCAGACATTGTGCACAGTGCACCGCTCCGAGAGTCGATGCTAGCCACGGTGCTGTGGACGTACTCCACCAACTTAACGCACTTAATGGGAGGACACACAATAGACTGTATAAAATCTCTTCTGAAAAATCGACTTCTATAAATTCGACCTAATTTTGTACTGTAGACGTACCTTCAGATACGAGAATGACACATTCATACAGATAGGCTGATTACACTCAGATTATAAGCTTTGTAATGATACCTTACAAGAGACCTTTTGCATAAAGTATATTCTAGTTACATCATTTCCACACTTACAAACACATTTTTATAAAAATATGGAGTGCATTGTCACAGAGCCACTCCCCTCAATGGACTAAGGGGGGCAACACTGTGTGTCTGGAAGGGGCACAGGGAAAGAAGAGAATAGTTAAGATTTTATGAAAACAAGTAGAAAGTTTCCCTGACTCCATGTATTTTGAGTGAGAGAGTTTAATAACTGCTTCCATAGATGCTGTAAGTATCCCTCTAGCTGTTAAAATTCTTCTGTTGTCAGCAAGGTGGCTAGACATATGGGCTCCCTAGCAAGTTAATAGGGCTGCAGTGAGAAGCTATGAGTTCAAACAGACAGAGGTGGGGGCTGCTTTATGAAGGGAAGCATGTTAGTACACTAAGTACTCTTCAGGATTCACAGCCAAGGTTTACAGAATTCTAAGAAGAATATCAGGGAAATGTTTTGTGAAGGGAGGTGATATTTCTATGAGAAGCCATGGCACATGAAATTATGTTCTTCAAACACGATTGTTAAAATGGCATGTTTTTTAAAGAAGCAAGAGTGAGTTCTCTTAAATCCATTGCTGATTCTCACAATAGCAAAAATACTATATCTAGAAAGAAAATTTACCTCACAGTTTTCAAACATTTCATCCTGTTGTTGATCCAAGAAAACAGTTTTTCCCAAAGAAAATGAAAAAGTACAAATATAATATGCATTATAAGTTATTTAAACAGAGCTGTCACTTAGTTTTTCTAGAAAGATTTTTTCCACCAACCACATAATTAACTCAAAATATAAGAGTATTTACATATTTCCGCATTACACCAAAATAATAATTTTTCCAGAATATATATATATAAAAAATGAATCAACACATTTGAAGGCAAGCAACTTTGACTGAGAAAAGTTTACAGGGATGGAAGGCCACATCTTTATTCCTAATGTCTAACTCACAAACCCAGAACACAGATCTAAACCTTACAATGCATCCTAATTGTTCGAGGACTTCTTAAATTAATATGCACTTGGCCTTTGAAATCAAAATCAATGTAAAGAACACTAATAAAAATGCTGAGCCTATTCATAGAGTCTGAGAGATACTACATGTTTTGCTTTGCATGTCTCTAAGTACCATGATCACAATTATCAAGATAACTATTTGCTAATAGTTATCCCCCACAGGTACCTGGTACATGACAGTTTTTTCCACATACTTGGGGTATGTCTGCACAGCAAAAGCTGCAGGGAGGGTCGCAAGGTTATTTTAAGAGGAGTCACAGTATTGCCACCCTTAATTCTGCGCTGCCTTCAGAGTTGGGAAATAGGAGAGTGGCAGTTATTGGCCAGGGGCCCAGCTCTGAAGGCAGTGCCTTGCCAGCTGGAACACAGAAGGAAGAGTGGCACTCCTGCAACCCCCCTGCAATAACCTTGTGACATCCCCACACTCAGACTTCTTTTTGGGTCAGGATCCCCACTATTAGAAGGCTGTGGATTTTCAGCCTTCATATAGCTGAAATCATATATTCATATAGCTGAAATCATGAAATTTACAACTTTATACATCCTATGACTGTGAAATTGACCAAAATGGACCATGAATTTGATAGGGCCCTACTCACAAGCACACTCTGAAGCCCACATTGCAATGTCTTCACTGCTATTATCACTTGCCCTAGCTAGATCCAAGTAGGCTAGCCTGTGCATAGCTTTCATTGTGTAGAGAAGTGCTACTCAGACTGAGGCTTGCAAGCCACAAGTGGCTTTTTAATGTGTCCCCTGTGGCTGTCTGCAGCACATGATAATTAAATCACATGGTGTTTTAATATTAATGAATCTAAGTTATTAACCAATCAGTATGCTTTTACCATGTTATTAACCAATTACAGTTTTGCTGTGAGAATTTTATATTTTTATACATATATACACACTAAATATTTCCCATCATACTGTTTAAATAAGAATATATAGTACTATAGTAAATAGCTGCAGGTCCTTGTGCAGCAGGTGGTTAGTCCCAGCTAGTACTTTCCTACCCAGCCTATTTCTTCAAGCTTATTCCTGAGGGCGTTCTATGCCAAAAAATGAAAAATTCTGCACCAAAAAAATAAAAATTCTGCACATGATTTTAAAATTCTGCAAATCTGATTTGTCAAATAAATGTGGAGGCTCTAGCATGGCATTGGGGAGCACAGGTCACTGGCACGGGAAGGAGGAGTTTGCAGTTGGGGGAAAAATCTGGGTCTGTGTCTGTTGGGGAGAGTCGCATGGCCGCTCTTATGGCTTCCCTTTCCCTTCCCCATCAGAAAGTCATTTTTCTGTAGGGAATTAAAGAAATCTGCGGGGGATATAAATTCTGTGCATGCACAGTGATGCAGAATTCCTCCAGAAGTAATACTATATATTATATACGGAAAAAAGACTACTAGTATTCAGGCTTAATAAAGGAGCAAAGCCACACCAGCAACACATGGAGAAATTCCTTTTAAATCAAGGGAAATTTCATGCTTGGCTCACCTAGAATCTCTGGCCCTAATATAACAGATATAGTAATCATAGATAAACAGACAATAAAAGAAAATGAAAAGAAATTTTCAAATATGCAAGCTGCCTTTCTTGCTTTCTGTTCCTTCTGACCATGGGATCAGGCCAGCCATTTCTCAAAATTTTGTGTGCCCAGAAAACTGGAACCAAATGTAGCATCAAATAAAAACAAAAATGTTACCAAGAAAGTTAATTTTAAAAGAAAATCAACTCAACAAGCCTCCTCTTAATTTATTTACCTAACTGAAAATTTATTTTGTTAGAGTTCTCTCTGTTTTTGAGCACCAATTAGGTAAGCTTTCAAGAAGCTGATGCTATAGGAAATATTTACATTTACAAACTGTGTTGAATAATCCTTCAGAGTCATTTATGGAAAAGTTCTTAAAGCTAGTTCTTGAAGTTCACGTGTTATTAAACAAGCTACTCACATACAGATACCATAAGAATCCTTAAAAGGCTGAATGATTAATCAATAAAAATCACCATCAATTTTTGGCAATGGAAATTTAGAAGTTGGAAGAGTTGAGAGCATCCACAATTTCAGATGTAGTCAATAGCAGCTGCACATGCTCACTACCTCTAAAAAGAAAACAAGGAATACTTGTGTCATCTTAGAGACTAACCAGTTTATTTCAGCATTGAGGAACATTTGTGGCACCTTAGAGACTAACTAGTTAGTCTCTAAGGTGCCACAAGTATTCCTCTTTTTCTTTACGGATACAGACTAACATGGCTGCTAATCTTAAACCTACCTCTAAAAGTCACTCCCAAAATAATTTGCCAATATTATTCCACAGGTTCCCAAGATGCAACATACAACAATAATTTCTTAGATGGTGTGCCACACAACATTTGTTTCTACATGTGGTGGAATAAAAAACAGTGTTCTCACTGCACCTACCACATACAGCTGTTTCCAGAGGATAGCCCATTCCTGGAGCGTTGCTGTGACTTCAGTCACAACAGAATCTTCAAGTGGAACTACTGTTTCATACTGTCTGTAAAACAGAGAAAAATATTGTTTACAAAGGCTTTCATGAAAAGGTAGAAAAGAACAAAAATGACCTGAAATCCATGTAAACAATATATAGAGAAAACAAAAATTATTACCCAGCATGGTCTCCAAAAACTGGCCAAGCAGACTGCCTTTCCAGGGGCTCTAAATTGAACTCTGAAGCCCACAGTAATGTTTATACAGTTTTCTTTTTATATCAAAGTTACTTTGTGACACAAAGATATTATTATTATCTATATTACAGCCAATTAAAGACAAATAGGTACTGCGCATTTCTAATTTCTATAGATTTAGTCTATTAAATGTCAAAGATTTCTAAGAATTTTTAAACACAATATTCTAGCAATAGCCTTCTGAGTGTTGAACATCATTACATATCATATTCAGGAAGTAGCTCAACTGTCACTCCATTATCTCTCACGGAACCTACAAGGAAAGGGCGTATTTCCTAATTATATGAGGACACTAATTAATTATCATTCTACTAAAGTTCAATATTAGTGTCTTCCTGGATATGAGGTGCTAATATCCCTTATGCCCCATCCTATGTCAATTCCACAGCCAAAGTAACCAGGTTGTGGCTGGGGAGTTCCACAGGATGGAGGTTTCTCCTCAAGACTATGCTGATCCTATCCCCTATGTTCAGCACTCTGGCCAACAAATCCATTACTCTATGGATTCATTAGCTCTGCACCTTCCTCAGCCCCAAGACCCTTTAATGCAGTGGGTTACAATGTCTCTGTGTTGGCTTCCTGTCCACCAACTAAGCAGAAGAATCACACTAGCTCAACTGTCTTCAGGGTCTTCCACACCCATGGAAGGAAAAGCAGTATTCCTCCACAGTCTCTGAGCACACGGTATGGTAATAATATAAATCAATATAGTGTAATAATCTGCTTTCTATGGGTCTAGTAAACCAGCACACACAACTGCCCCATACAGCATTCCTAACTTTCCCCAAACTCCCATTTAAATCGATTTAAATCGATTCATATTCCCTTACTGATTTGGGATATTAAACAGGGTATTTTCCCTTGTTCTATCATCTCTTTTACCCCATCCTATCCAGGAACAGAAATTATAAACTGCAGATTAGCTAATGGAGGCCAGTGTACCTTACAGCAGTGGTTGGTGCACACAGTGATTAACAAATGTTAACAAAAGACTGATACAATTGTTAATGCCAGTTGAAGGTGTGAGATGACCAGGTAGTCACCTCATAAATTTCTTAGGCAAATGCTTATGCCCTACAACCCAAGAAGTTGTTAACTTCTTATATGATGGCATTTAACAGTATTGGATGTGGCCATTTGGCCTAATCATTATAGTGGAGTGGCAGCTTTCCTACAGTTAAAGTGAAGAGTGGCTTACTGTTTAAAAGATTACTATATTAAACACTCTAAAATCCATGTGCTGGTTCAGTTTGTCTTACAGTTTGCTGTAAATCACAGGGGGTGCAAGGAGTACAGGGCTAGTAGTACAATTATGAGGTCATTTGAGAGAGGGATTTTTGAGATACAGCTCCACCTAAAAAATGGATTATAAAGCATGGTTCTTATAACTTTTTTTATACACACTTGGAGCTAAAACTATGGATCTGTTCCCCTCAAGTTGGTATCATCCCTTGGAATTTATCTCAGCTATTAATCAGCAACCATTGCCCCTTTGAAGAAGTAATAGTGAAATGATACTGAGGACAGAATTTGCTACTCCAACATGGAGTAAAAGCATTAACTAAGAGAGTGAAATGTACACTGCGACATACTGTGGCCATTAAAACTGAAGTACTATAAGCCTGAGCTCTACCCTTGGCAGCTTTTGTAGAATGTGTGTTTTATACTTGTTCATTGCCTGCAGGGGCAGCTTTTGGTTACATTGATCTGAGATCAAAAATTTTGGTTTAAGAGCAATATTTTAAAATGCTCAAAAATCAGCATACGCACTCTGATTTTTATATTTTATTTATTTATTTTTACTTTAGTAGCATTATCAAGGAAAACACCTGTGATTAAATACATGAGAGATGAAAGACTAGTAAACAAGGTAATACAATCATGAGTCATGTTTAAGGCTAACATTTTGTCACAAGCAATAATGTAAAATTCATGGAAGCCTGTGACCTCTCTCTGATTTTTACTAAAAATATCCATGACAAAGTGAGGCACAAAGCTACGGGCAGGCTCAGAGCTCCAGGGTCCCCCTCCCCTGGCAGCTTCAAGCTGCAGGGCCCCACCTGCCTCCAGGGGTTCCCCCTGCTGCCCATTGTGGTGGGGGTATCTCACAGCTTCCTGCCTTCGCAGGCGGCAGAGAACCCTGAAGCTCCTAGCCAGCGCTAGCTGAAATCATGGCAGTCTTTGAAAGTCACAAAATCTATGACTTCCGTGACCTCCATGACTAAATTGTAGCCTTATTCATGTTCAGTCATTTCCTATGTGACTTAGTGGGATCAAAGCAAAGTAAGTCACTAGTCACGGGATTAGATTATACATAGCCCTTCTAACATGAACTGCTCATAACATTTTCACATTCTCATAACTTTTTGGTGCAGAATTGGAAAAAGAGGGAAAATTTCAGGAGGGGAGGGTGTGCACAGTACTGTAAATCCATACCTTCTCCATTTCTGTCCCCCTCTTCAAAGCTTGTCCTCACTGACTTCATTTCACACACTACACCAGGGGTCTCAAATGACCACAAGGGCCGCATGAGGACTAGTTCACTGGCCCGAGGGCCGCATCACTGACGTGCCCCCCTCGCTGCCCCCCGGCACCAGCCCCACCCCACCCCTTCCATGAGGTCCCACTCCTGCCCCGCCTCCTCCCCTGAGCGCGCAGTTCCCCACTCCTCCCCCCTCCCTCCTGAAAAGTGCTAAGTGCCTGGAGGTAGGAAGGGAAGAGGCGGGGGCACAGGGAGCTCGGCGGCTGCAGGAAATTAAGTTGGGGGAGAGAAGGGGCATGGAGAGCTTGGCTGGCCACAGAAAATAACCCTGCGGGTCACGTGTTTGAGACTCCTGCCTTAGGTGAACTACTCCATCACCTAACAAATCTGAGCCTCATATTCAGCCTCAGTGTTACACATATAATGATACAAAAGTATAGTAAAAAATATTTTTCACGGTGCATCGAGTCATAGTGCCGACATACATTATACTCCTTGGGAACAGCAATCATTTGCTGACAAATAAGGCATTGAATTTTATCTTTTACCTCTGTGAAAAAATATAAATTCTCCCATTTGTCTTGGAAAACTCTCTTTTCTTCCATGAATGTTCTTTTTTTTGATGAAGTCATTTCCAAGCAGTTTTAATAAAATACATTCACTTAATAATGCACCTCACTCAAAGGACCAAACAGGAACTTAGATTTACTTCTATTAAAGCACTCTCCTGGACTGGGCTGCACTCACACTCCATTCTTGCTCCGCCTCTTCCAACCCCTTCCCTGTCCCCTTCAAACCCTTTCCCTGTCCCCTTCAAAACCCTTCCACAAAGTTCCCACCCCAACTCTGCCCCCTCCCTGCCCCCAAATCCCTGCCCCTTTCTCCTCCCCTGTGCACGAGGCTTCCCACTCCTGGCCCCTCCCTCCCAGAAACCGCTAAGCCACCAAAGAATTGCCTGGCGGTAAGCGGAGCAGCAGGAAGCAGCAGCGAGAGAGATAAGCATGTGGGGGAGCGGGGGGCGGCCGCGGGAAGCTTGGTGGGGGGTGCGCAGGGAGCTTGGGGAAGGGGTAGGGGGGCCGCGGGGAGCTTGGCGGGGGCACGGGGGAGCCTCGGGGAGCTTGGCTGGGGTGGCAGGGGGAGCATCGCAGGCCGCAGGGAAGGGCTTGGCGGGTCGCATGTTTGAGACCCCTGCCCTACACCATTCATGCATCTTCTGCCTATCTCCTGTGACCATCTGAGTGCTGGAAGGGGTCATGGAATTCAGTGTGAGGAAAAGACCACATTGTTATCATGACCACCTCCCCTGAATCACTGGCACCTCAGAGGAACTCTCCCCATTTTCCTCCTGCTGTGGCGTGGCCTGAAAGAAACTGCCTGTTCTGCAGGGGGAGACAAAGCGCAGTGGCATTTTATTTGACTTTTCCCCTACAGGAGGCTCCATATGGAGAAGACAGATGCAGAGATTTTGCTCCTTTGAGAACTCATGTACAAGGGACCCACAATGGGGAACTAAAGAAGAGACTTTCATCCAGCATAGTGCTTGTAGCTCCCAGCTAGCTTGTCTTTTGCATTCTGTAGACTAAGGCAGTACAGGATCCAAAATTGCATTTCAGCATTATACAATAGCTGTTTCTTTGGTTTGAGTTGAGGAATGAGGGGGGAACCTAGAAGGGGAGGAGCAGGGAAGAAATATTCCTGTATCCTAATTGGAAACCATATATCTTATGGATCAAACACACAAACACCCATCTATCTGTACCAATGGTGATCATGCTCCAGATAAATAATGTGCATAACTCTGCACTGGCTTTTGTATGAACGCCTTGATTTCAAAGGTTTGCATAGGTATATCTGAAAGAAGAACAGGACCCAAGAGTCTTATAATCAGTAATCCCACTCTTAATGTGTTTGTAAAGTTCATATTTGCCTCTGACAAATTATTTTCTATAGTCCAGTTATCATTTTAGTGTGCCTTCAGGATCTCTGTTAAAGAAGTTTCTTTATCAGCCTACAAAACACTTTGGCCTGGGCTACACTGTGGGGGGAGAGTGTTGCCCTAAGATACGCAACTTCAGCTACACGAATAGCATAGCTGAAGTTGGTGTATTTTAGGGCGACTTACCTGGCCATCCACACAGTGGCGAGTTGACTGCTGCAACTCCTTCACTGACTCCGCTTCCACCTCTTGCAGAAGTGGAGTTCCAGAGTCACGCTCGGGGACTGATTTATTGCATTGCCAATAGAAACGATAAATCAATCCCCGATAGACTGATCATTGCCTGCTGATCCGGCGGGTAGTGGAGACATACACTTAGACTAGTACTGCTTTCATATGGAACTGAGATCGTAAACGGTAAGTCCAAGATCATATCAATGGCTTGCACTGATAATGTACACCAAATGGAGAATCAAAAGGCAACAACTTGAGAACTGGGAATCAGGAAAGCTGAAAATCATCTATCGTTTGTGTTGGGCTCTTCTTAAAATGTCACTGAATTACAAAAGAGGAGTTGAAAAATAACAGTATACATTCTAGAAATCTTGTGGAGGTAGAAATAAACCCAGACAGTATTGTTTTACATGAGAATAGGTAAATAATGTTTTCTTTAGATTCAGTGAAATTATTTCCTAAAGATTCTTTTTGGAAAATGGTTTGCAAGCTTCTTTCATTACTGACAAGAAAGAACATTCTGCTAGATTAACTCTAACCTTCAAGTACATGGTTGAATTTAAAGAGAGTGCATAACAGGATTACAGTTAAACCATTTAAGCATCATGGGTCAGATTCCTATAAGCTTGCATTCTTGTCTACTCTACGCCTACACTTTCAATAAAATGTCATGTTATGTCTGTCTACATTTTAAAATTGGTCAAATGTCCTGCTGTACAATTTATTGGTCTACTTTATAATATCATAAACATTTTTTAACCTATAAATTGCATTTCTTCATTGGACAAGGTCAGACTCTAAACAGATACGTTTTCACTTATGTCACACTTGAACAAGCATGAGTGACTAATGTTTAAATTCCAATGCAGGTTTTCTTGAGGCTCCCTTCAGCTTCCCCAGCCTTGAGTGCCAGAATGTTTCTAATGAAATACACTTACAAGCTGGGCATTGAAAGAAACTAAGCTAAAATAAAACTGGGCACAAAAAGAAATAGTTCTCACTAAAGATTAGTTAAAGGGAACTTTTATTCAAAAACTGTAAGTTACAATATACTGTGTCTGTCTATAGATGGTGGGATTCCCTCCAAGACCTCTTCCCACTCCTGTCCCACCCTTGTCCCTCCTCTTCTTCACCTCTTTCTGCCCCCTTCCCCAAGCACGCCCCATCCCCACACCTCCTGCACTCTGCCAAACAGCTGCTCCCCAGCATGCAGGAGGCACTGAGAGGGAGGGAGAGGAGATGGTCAGCAGGGTCGACAGCTCCAAACATGATTCCACCCCTTCCCCTGAGCGCATCCCATCCCTGCTCCTCCCCCTCTCTCTCAAGGCCTCCTGCATGCCACTGAACAGCTGTTCTCTAGCATGTAGGAAGTCCTGGGAAGGAGGGCGAGGAGTTGATCAGTGGAGCCCGTGAATCCCCTTTGAGAACTGTTGAACAAGGATATCAGCACACTGGTTTTGAATACAGGAACAGGATCCCTCCCTCTATCAAATCCTTCCTACATCTCCCACAATATCTTCCTGGCTGGCTGGGAGCAATTCTGATGATTAAGGAGTGTGCAATGCAGAGGTATAAATTCAGAAAAATTGCAACTTTCAGTGCCTCAAGATTTTGGTGCTCAATTTGAATCTCTTTTCAGAAAGTGCTGAGCACCTGCCCTCTAAAATCAGTTCTTTGTCTGGTGTCTGAAAACCTGGAAGCACCCCAAATCACTAAACACTTCTGAAAATCATGGCCAACATTTCCACAGTGCACCTAACACTAAGGCCCATATCCTCAAAGGAATTTAAGCACCTAATTCCCATTGAAATCAGTGGGAGTTAGGTGCCTAAATATCCTTTGAGGATACAGGCCTCAATCCCTTACATCTTTGTATTACAATAAGATTTTAGATTATATGATGGTGCAATGTCTATACACAATCAAAATGCAACATACAATATAGGCATGAAGGTTGACAGGAAAATGATACTATGGAGCAACCATTCAATCATGGTTCAGACATTTTAGTGGTTGAGGTCCTGCATCTGCAATGTTTATTTTGGGGATAATTACAACATTCTTTGAATTTTTTTACCCCATGTTACTCGATGTGTACTCTCAACTTTCACTTTAGTTTAATATAGGTTTTTGCCTGTGGAATAGTAACTAGATTCCTACCCTTGGATCTCAACTCCCTAGCATAAGAAAGGCAAGAACTCCCCTAGATCTCACAGGTATTTGGCCCTCTAAAATACCTATAGGCAAGATATTTGGCCTTCTGAAATCACCTGGCAATACCTCAATGCCTTCTAGAACATGCTACTTTTATATTCCTTTCTGAATACAGTTAAGAAGCCCACTTATGTGACTGTAGCCATTTAGGCTAGTTCTAGCTCTCTGTTGCTCTTATTACTGGCTTTGTTTTGGACAGTGTTTCTGTATCCTTTGATTGTTTTGCCTTGCACTCCTACAGTTCATCAATATGCCAGAGCAGTTCTTCACAGCAATGATCTCATTCAGCATTTGTGGAGCTCGGTCTTAGCCGCTAACACCTCATGGAAGCAAGGCGATGTTAACTTCAATGGTTCATACACCAATTTTGCTGCTTTGTGGGTCACTGATCTCATTTCAGAGTGGTAACTGTGTTAGTCTGTATCAGCAAAAACAACGAGGAGTTTTTATGGCACATTAGAGACTAACAAATTTATCTGGGCATAAGCTTCTGTGGCTAGAACCACATCACAAAAGATTATGCCCAAATAAATTTGTTAGTCACGAACGTGACACAAGGACTCCTTGTTGTTTTTACTGATTTCATTGTTTCCTTTCAAAGTTTATATTCCTTTGGTACATAACGCCACCTCAACACTTCACCCAATGCACACATTTTTTTCAGCCTGTAATGGTTCAATGGCCTGATACTTATCTTGAAGCATCAAGTCCCCCTTCTAAGTTATTAGCTTAGTCACTCTCTCTTGAAACATGTAATGTTAACAAAATATTGCATGAAAGAGGTCACAGAATAGCAAGGCCTTCCGTTCCCAAGTTTTGACTGTGTACAGCTGATCATTTTTAATTTTTAAAGATGTGCCCTGAGTTACTGTATATTAATATACAACACCTAGACTTCATCATCAGCACACTTTTACACACACAAAAATAAAATTTTCAAAAGTCCCTATTGAAAAAAGGGGGAGTTTGGCTCTTAGATGCTTTTGAAAATTATACTCCAAGTTTAAGATTGGCAGCCGTGTTAGTCTGTATCGGTAAATAAGACAAAGAAGACTTGTGGCACCTTAGAGACTAACCAGTTTATTTCAGCATAAGCTTTTGTGGGCTATAGCCTACTTCATCGGATGCAGTAATAAATTGGTTTGTCTCTAAGGTGCACAAGTCTCCTTTATCTTATATTCCTAGTTGAATTTTCAAAAGTAACAAGCACTTAGGAGGCTAAGAATCATTAGAAGCAACTGAAGGTCTGACCACAGCAAATTAAGAGATGCTAGCTGGATATCAGTGCTCCCTTAGCATACTATAATCAACACAGTAGTGAGCCCATGTATGTTAGAGAACAGTGAATAGAGAACAGACTCCCTAGTCTGAATGGTTTCTTAAAAGTGTACATATTACTGATGATATCATCCATATGTTACTTTTCCAGTGCACAACCAGAGGAGTGTAAACACAGTCATTTTTGTTCTTCCTATATTAAAAATACATTTGTGACATTTGATAAATAAAGAACAGAACCCCAGAGAATGGCATTTGATTTTCAAGGTTCAAATAGTATCAGTAGGGCCCTACCAAATTTACAGTCCATTTTGATCAATTTCACTCTCTTAGGATTTTTAAAAAACATAAATTTCATGATTTCAGCTATTTAAATCTGAAATTTCATAGTGTTGTAATTGTAGGGTTCCTGACCCAAAAAGGAGTTGGGGAGCACTCACAAGGTTATTGTATGGGGGGTTGCGGTACTGCTACTCTTACTTCTGCAGTGCTGCAGGCAGCGGCAGTGCAGCCTTCAGAGCTGGACAGCTGGGGAATGGCAGCTGCTGGCTGGGAACCCAGATTTGAAGGCAGAGCCACCACCAGCAATAGCACAGAAGGAAGGATGGCATGGTATAGTATTGACACCCTTACTTCTGTGCTGCTGCCTGCAGAGCTGGGCCTTCAGTCAACAGCTGCCACTCACCAGCTGCCCAGCACTGAAGGTAGCAAAGCAGTAGTGAGGGTGGTATGGTATGGTATTGCCATCCTTACTTCTGCATTGCTGCTGGCGGATCACTGCCTTCAGAGCTGGGCCCCTGCAAACAGCTGCTGCTCTCCAGCCACCCAGCTCTGATGCAGCACAGTAGTAAGGGTGGCAATACCACAACCCACCTAAAATAACCTTCCAACCTCCCTGCAACTCTCTTTTGGGTCAGGACCCCCAATTTGGGAAAGGCTGATCTCACCCTGAAATCAATATAATATAGGGTAAAAGCACCAGGGAAGACTAGATTTCAGAGTCTCATGCATTTTTCATGGCCACCAATTTGGTAGAGCCCTAAGTATCATACAAGAAAGAAAAAAATAATAAATGGGGGTTGGTTTTTTTGACAATATCCCTTCAAAATTCCAACCCAGATCATTTCTCAGATTCTCTCCATTTACACAAATGAGGCAACTTCTTAATAATCAAGAAAAATACTCACCCTTTGTTACTGACGATTGCCTTTTTCAAGTGAATATAGTTAGCAGGAAAGATCCCCTGCAAGAGAGAATAATAATTCTACTTGTCAGAAAAATACAATTATAGCTTTGAATAGTTTTCAGTCTAATAAAATTAGCAAACATGATAATTGCCAACTTTCCAATTTCATTTATGGTGCAAAAAAAGCTGTCACTATCAAAATCAATACTCAAATTATGGTCACATCAGATGGCTTCAATTTATCTCAAAATAGGACAGTATGTTGATTTGACAATTATGTAAATTATATAACCTTTCATTCTTTAAAAAAAACTTCACGATGGGAAAGTTTTGTGTATGTTTCCAACAAAAATATCACAGCAAACAGATCAAAACATCTGAAAGCATTATAATTCTAAAAAGCAACTTTTAAAAATCATTAATTTTCTGATTTGGAATAGAATACTGGGCTCCAACAATACTTCTTATTTTATCCTCTTTGCTCTTTATAGGAGTTTTAATTTTTGCTGTTGAGTTAATTCAAAGTACATTGATGCTGTTATCTGTTGTGGTTTCTCTATCAAATTATGGACTTAATCCTCAGAATGAAATTGCTTTCCTTCACATGCCACCCCTGAAAATGCCCTCTTTTTGTCCTCTGATCTTGACGCTTTAGCCTTAAACTTTGTCATTATACAGACTGCAGAAGGTACAGAATGCTGTTGCCAGGATAACAAGTTTTATAACGACAACAAATCAACTTTACATCATCTGCAGTGGCTCTTCGGGATGTAGCAGATCAATTTGGTATTTCATATATAGCACAAAAGCCCTAACTTTGGGAAATACTAATTCAACACATGTGTAACATTACTTACTGGGGTATTCCTAAAGACGTCAATGATTTTTCCCATGAGTGAAGTTACATACATAAAATCATAGGACTGCAAGAAGCCTTGAGGGGTCATTTAGTTCACTCCCCTGTACTGATGGCAGGACTAAGTGTTATCTAGACCTTTCCTGACAGATTTTTGTCTATCCTACTCTTAAAAATCTCCAAAGATGGAGATTCCACAATCTCCCTAGGCAATTTATTCCACTGCTCAACCACTCTGACAGTTAGCAAGTTTTTCCTAATGCCCAACCTAAACCGCCCTGGATGCAATTTAAGACCATTGCTTCTTGTCCTATCCTCAGAGGTTAAGAAGAACAATATTTCTCTCTCCTCCTTGTAACAACCTTTTATGTACTTGAAAACTGTGTGTGTCTTCTCTTTCCTAGATTAAAGAAACCCATTTTTTTCAATCTTCCCTCGTAGGTCATGTTTTCTAGATGTTTAATTATTTTTGTTGCTCTTCTCTGGACTTTCTCCAATTTGTCCATATCCTTCCTGAAATGTGGCACCCAGAACTGGACATAAAACTCCAGTTGAGGCCTAATCAGCACAGAGTAAAACAGAAGAATTACTTTTTGTGTCTTGCTTACAACACTCCTGCTAATAAATCCCTGAATGATGTTCACTCTTTTTTGCAACAGCATTACACTGTTGACTCATATTTAGCTTGTGGTCCACTATGATCCCCAGATCCCTTTTTGCAATACTCCTTCCTAGGCAGTCATTTTCCATTTTGTATGTGTGCAACTGATTGTTCCTTCCTAAGTGGAGTACTTTGCATTTGTCTTATTGAATTTCATCCTATTTACTTCAGACAATTTTTCCAGTTTGTCCAGATCATTTTGAATTTTAATCTTATCCTTCAAAGCAGTTGCAACCCATCCTAGCTGGGTATCATCCTCAAACTTTATAAGTGTACTCTCTGTGCCAGTGGTTGGCAAACTTTTTGGCCCAAGGGCTACATCTGGGTGGGGAAATTGCATGAAGGGCCATGAATGTAGGGCTGGGGCAGGTGTGCAGGAGAGAATGCAGAATGTGGGAGGGGGTGCGGTGTGCAGGAAGGGGCTCAGGTCAAGAGGCTGGGGAAGAGGAAGGGTGCGGGGTATATGAGGGGGCTCAGGGAAGGGGGTTGAGTTGCAGGAGGGGTTGTGAAGTGCAGGAGGGCGCTTAAGGCAGGGAGTTGTGGGCATGGGGGGCAGGGTGCATGCGAGGTGCATCAGGGGGCTCAGGACACAGTGTTGGTGTATGGGATGCAGACTCTGGCCCGGTGCCATTTACTTGGAGCAGCTCTGAGGTCGCAGTGGAACACACCAAGGCAAGGATAGGCTCCCTGCCCTGACCCCACGCCACTCCTGGAAGCAACTGGCACCACATCCCTGTGGCCCCTGGGGGAGGAGGAGCAAAGGGCTCCACTCATTGCCCTCACCTGTGGGTACTTCCCCTGAAGCTCCCATAGGCCGTGGTTTCCCATTACCAGCCAACGTGAGCTGCAGTGGGATGGTGCCTGCAGGCAAGGGCAGTGCACAGGGCCCTCTTCCCCTCCCTCCCCCAGGGGCCACAAGCATTTGGAGCCGGAAGCTTCTGAGAGCAGCGCAAAGTCCCCAGCACTGTGGAAGTGGCAATCCTGCAGGCCACATCCAAAGCCCTGACAGGCTGGATCTGGCCAGTTGGCCATAGTTTTCCCACCCCTCCTTTATGCCTTTAACTAAATCATTGAAGAAGATATTGAACGGAACTAGACCCAGAACTTCCAGCATGACTGTGAACCACTGATAACTACTCTCTCGGAATGGTTTTCCAACCAGTTTTGCACTCACTTTATAGTAGCTCCATCTAGGCTGCATTTCCCTAGTTTGTTTATGAGATGGTCACGTGAGACAGTATCAAAAGCTTTACTGAAGTCAAGATATATCACATCTATCGCATTCGCCCTATCCAGAAGGCTCGTTACCCTGTAAAAGAAAGCTATCTGGCTGGTTTGACAAGGTTTGTTCTTGACAAATCCATGCTGACTGTTACTTATCACCTTATTATCTTCTAGATGTTTGCAAATTGATTGCTTAATCATTTGCTCCATCTTTCTGGGTACAGAAGTTAAGCTGACTGGTCCGTAATTCCCCAGGTTGTCCTTATCTCCCTTTTTATAGATTGGCACTATATTTGCCCTTTTCCAGTCTTCTGGAATCTCTCTCATCTTCCATGACTTTTCAAAGATAATCGCTAATGGCTCAATATCTCCTCAGACACCTTGAGTATTCAAGGATGCATTTCAACAGGCCCTGGTGACTTGAAGACATCTAATTTGTCTAAGTAATTAACTTGTTCTTTCCCTATTTTATCCTCTTCTGATCCTATTTCATTCTCATTGGCATTCACTATGTTAGACATCCAATCATCACCAACCTTCTTGGTGAAAACCAAAACAAAGAAGTCATTAAGCCCCTTGCCATTTCCACATTTCCTGTCATTGTTCCCTTCCCTCATTGAGTAATGGGCCTACCCTGTCCTTGGTCTTCCTCTTGCTTCCAATGTATTTGTAGAATATTGTCTTGTTACTCTTTATGTCTCTAGCTAATTTGATCTCATTTTGTGCTTCGGCCTTTCTAATTTTGTCCTTACATACTTTTGTTATTTGTTTATAAACATCCTTTGTAATTTGACCTAATTTTTGTACAACTCTTTTTTGATTTTTGGATAACTGAAGATCTCCTGGTTAAGCCAGGGTGCTCTCTTGCCATATTTCCTATCTTTCCCACGCAATGGGATAGTCTTCTCTTTTGCCCTTAATAATGTCTGTTTGAAAAACAGCCAACTGTCTTCAATTGTTTTTTCCCTTAAACTTGCTTCTCAGGGGATCTTACATACTAACTCCCGGAGTTTGCTAAAGTTTGTCTTCTTGAAATCCATTATCTTTATCTGGCTGTTCTCCCTCCTACCATTCCTTAGAATTATGAACTCTAACATTTCATACCAGTAGGAGAACACTTCAATCTCCCTAGACATTCTATAACAGATTTAAAAGTAGCCATACTTCACCAAAAAACTTCAAAAACAGACTTCAAAGAGAAACTGCAGAGCTACAATTCCTTTGCAAATTTAACACCATTACTTTGGGCTTGAATAGGGACTGGGAGTACCTGGCTCACTACAAAAGTAAATTTTCCCTCTCTTGGTATTGACACCTCCTCATCAATTACTGGGAGTGGGCCACATCCACCCTAACTGAATTGGCCCTGTCAACACTGGTTCTCCACTTGTAAGGTAACTCCCTTTTCTTCATGTGTCAGTATATTTATGCCTGCATCTGTAATTTTCACTCCATGCATCTAAAGTGGGTTTTTTACAGATGAAAGCTTATGCCCAAATAAATCTATTAGTCTTTAAGGTGCCACCAGACTCCTTGTTGTTTTTACCATTTCATAATCACTTTCACCCAAGCCTCCTTCCACTTTCAAATTCTCAACCAGTTCCTCCATATTTGTTAAAATCAAATCTAGAACAGCCTCTCCTTTAGTAGCTTTCTCCACATGTGTAAATGTTGGCAGGTTTGGGGCCCTGTAACAGGGTGCTGGCGAGAAGGTGCTGAGCCAGCCCCTGTTCCCTCTGTTAGAGCGGGCAGCAGAGGCTCTGCTAGCTCAGCTCCCAGCTGGGGGAGTTAATTGGCTGGCAGGGCGTGGCCCTGAGGAGAGCGGGGCTTAAGGCGAACCACCTGGGAGCCTTCCAGGCCAGAGCATAAAGCTGGCAGGAAGGAAGTCACAGGGGGGAAAGGAGAACAGGGAGGAACCAAGTGTTGTTGCTCCTGGCTAGCTGTGGGAGCTAGCTGTCCCCCAAGGCTGCCAAGTCAGTGGGCTATCGTATGCATATAGGTGACGGTGGGGGCTTGCAAAAGGGAAATAAAGGGACACTGGTGCTTATAAAAGTGGGGTCTTGACTCCTTTGTGGACCGAGCGGAGAAGGGCTCGTTTACAGGCCCTAATGACTTGTAGTATCTTTCTCTCTGATATAATATTTTTGTGTCCCAGTTTGCTATTGTATGTCAAAAAAATGTGAAAAAGATTTTTTGAAGACTTTTCAATAACAGTCCATATGTAGAATATGCTCCATGTGACTAGAATATCCTTTTCAGACACATTTCTTTTGAATGCTTCAAATAATTTTGAAAGCTTTTAAAGAAGTCATGTTAAGATCTATTTTATTTGTTATATTTTCAGAAAAAATTATCTATATATTTATTGCCATTAGCATTTGTCGCAGAGTGGCTGGCCCTTGAAGGGAAGTTAGACATAGCTTCACCTGTGATTGATTAGCTAAAAGTGAGCAAGTGGGTTAGTTGGATGTAGGTCTGCAGATGCGAGACTGGCTCCTGTGGCAGGCCCTGAACAAGGGGATAGAGATGCAAGGGAAAAAGACTCTGGGCCCTACAGAAGGCACCAGGGTGAAGGGAAGACAAGATTTATATGTGGAACTTGTGTTAAACTGGAGGAGGAAGATCTTTCAAAGCATAAACTATGCCCCGAAGGAAGTCTTGAAAAGATTTTGATCTGGAGGTGTCATCTCAATAAGTGAGAGAGACTTGTAGACAGTATTGCAATTAACTCGGTGATAAATTTTAGGTAACACACTAGCAATAGAGCAAGGTAGTAGTGTAGCGAGTAGGCAGAAACTTAAAAGGAGTCAATGTATCCGATATTAACTAATGCAAAGCAGTGCAAAAAAAAAATAAATAGATGACTGGTGTAAAGAAGTCCAAATTGTAGAATATTGCAATTCTGCAATCATTGTTCAATTACATATCTCTCTCATTCATACCTCCTAATGATTGGTTACTGCTTGCACATCTTCCAGGAGCAGAAATCTATATAGGCAATACTCAAAATCAAAAGAAAAGATACACATTTCTGTCTGGAATTCATGCAGACTGACAATAGATCTAGACTTCCTCCCCCTCCCGCCTGACTTCTGTGGAGTTGATATTAGCCTCCAAAGAACTAGAAAGAAATTAAAGTACGTGGAGGCCATGCCTCCTTACATAACCTTACATGAAGGACTCTGCATCTTCAAACAGGATCCTTATAGTCTGGCAACGATCAGCTTTTTAGAGAGTCCCAGCATTGGTGTGGTGGTAGTGTGCAGGTGAAGCTCAAGACTATGAATACATACGGATAATCTATTCAAAGAACTCCAACTATAGGAGAGCAACTTTTCTGCATTACCTTCCAAAAACACTCTCACAGACTCTGTCACAGATCTTTTAGCTAGTGGCTCTTAATTTTTCAAAGAAAAAGTCACCAAAATTAGGAAAAATGTATCTATGCTTCCCTGAAAGCACAGATAAAGAAAAATCTTATTCTTTGAGTAATAAGATCCAGAGATCCATTACAATGGGATTTGTACAACAGTTTGCCCCCAGGATGGGAAGCAGGATCATCCCTTAAATACGAGCATCCAACACGAGGTATATTATAGGAAAGAAAGAAAATCTGATGAGAAATCTGATGAGGTTCAGCAAGGACAAGTGCAGAGTACTGAACTCAGGATGGAAGAATCCCATGCACTGCTACAGGCTGGGGACTGACTGGATAAGCGGCAGTTCTGCAGAAAAGGACCTGGAGATTACAGTGGACAAGAAGCTGGATATGAGTCAATAGCGTGTCCTTATTGCCAATGAAAACATGCTAAAGGCATACTGGTAGTATTAGTAGGAGCACTGCCAGAGGATCGAAGGAAGTGATTAGATCCCACTATCCAGCTGGTGAGGCCACATCTGGAGTACTGCATCTAGTTTTGAATCCCTCACTACAGACAGAATGTGGACAAATCTGAGAGAGTCCAGTGGAGGGCAACGAAAAAGATTGGGGGCTGGAGCACATGACTTACAAGGAGAAACTAAAGAGAACTGGGCTTATTTAGTCTGCAGAAGAGAAAAGTGAGGGAGGATTTGATAGCAGCCTTTAATTACTTGAAGGGGAGTTCCAAAGAGGATGGAGATAGGCTGTTCTCAGTAGTGGCAGATGACAGAACAAGGAGCAATGGACTCAAGTTGCAGTGCGAGAGGTCTAGGTTGGATATCAGGAAAAACTGTTTCACTATCATAATGAAATTATTTCACTATCATTTTTTCGATACAAGGGATATATGGTGTCCTTTATTAAATCCTCTAGGCAGAATATTTTGTATTGAATGTTTATTAAGAGATTATAAGAGAGTGGTGAAGCACTGGAATGGGTTACCTAGGGAGATGGTGGAATCTCCATCCTTAGAAGTTTCTAAGACCCAGCTTGACAAAGCCCTGGCTGGGATGATTTAGTTGGCATGCTTTGAGCAGGCAGTTGGACTAGATGACCTCCTGAGGTTTCTTACAACCCTAATTTTCTATGATTCTATGTATCCTCTGTCTTCACCTAGGCATTAATATGCGGAGAAGTCTTTGGCCAAAAATGGAAGTGGGTAAAGACTGGATGACCCATATGTAAAATTTTGATGAATTTATGCAATGATCACCATCTGGCTGTTTACCAGGTTGAATTTCAACTTGTGTAAATTAAGGAATTATCTGGCCTCATTAGGAGGAGGCCAGAAGCTAAGAAATAAACACTGGGGTAAAAAGATCCCTTTACTGTCTGATTGTTCTTCTGCATCTGGGCTGCAGTCAATCTCGTCACTTCATGGCCCACTGCTGCGGGGAGAAAGTGAAGACTGCGGGGAGAAAGCAGAAGCAGTTGGGAACAATAACCTGGACATAATGATATGGTGATCCACAGTAAGAACTAAGTATGATAGCCTAATAGGGCAACTGGCAGCAGGAATTGGTGATGACGGCCCAATTCTTTCTTAGCCTTTTAGGAGGGTCAAGAAATGTCATCCCTTTATAATCTTCCCACACAAGAAGGCATGTACTGTTATACAACTTGTCTATAGCAGTGGCAGCCCACCTAAGCATAAATTTCACAGTACTCTGTCTGTAATAAGCTATCCTTTGAGAATTTGCTTAGGTTTGGTTTTTTTGTGTTTTTTTTTTGGGGGGGGGTATTTTTCAAACATATTTATTATTTGACCCCTTATGGCAGCTGTCCAAATCAGAGTTTTCTCCCCTGAGAAAGAGTTTGTGTGTGTGTGTGTGTGTGTGTGTGTGCGCGCGCGCGCGCGCGGACACGCGCAAGTCCAAAGGAATCAGCACATCTGAGGCACAGCTGCCACATTATCCTCCTTCAAATCTCACCTTAAAATTCTCCTCTGACATGCCGCCTACGAAAAAAACCAACAACAGTTAGTCCACTGGTGTGCTGAGACCACTATCATGCTGACAAATACTTCTCATTGCTACCCTATCTGTCTGTATCTATCTGCCATCTCATCTTATACTTAGGTCATCTCTATATGAATGGCATGCAGCAAAGCAGCTGTAGCAAAACAACTGCACTGTTGCAGTACGTCTGGTAAAGATACTCTATGTCAACAGGAGAGAGCTTTCCTGTTGGTGTAAAAAACCCCTCCTCCGTGAGTGGCATAAGCTATGTCAGGTGGGAAAAGCTCTCCTGCTGATGTAGCGCTGTGCACATGATCACCTATGTTGATGTAACTTAAGTCACTTAGGGAGGCGGAATATTCACGTTCCTGAGCTACATAGGCTTTGCCAACATAGGCTGCAGTATAAACATAGCCTAAGACTGTAAAATCTTTAGGGCAGGGACTGTCTTTTTGTTCTATGTTCATATAGTGCCTAGCCAATCTGGTTCTTTATCATGACTAGGACTCCTAGGCTCTATGGTAATACAAAATAGTAATAATTCCCCTGATTGTCCCAATTCTGCCCTGAAGCAGCAAGCTGGCTCAAGTACTCATTATAACAGATCTGTGCACCTCAGCATGATGAAAAAATTGAGACTTAATGGGCATATTCTTGTCTTCCTCCTTTTGTTTATTCTTAACACACACTAGAGTTACTATGGTGCGAATTCTCCATACTATTCAGCCAGTGACTTCAGTAGCTGAAACAGCATTCTGTAGACTCAGAGTACAAGAAACGATGTTCTTTTTCTGTCTTCTTTTTTAAAAAAAGAAAGCACAAGCATTGTGCACAAGCACAAGAAGACTACTCGGGAACCTCAGGTCCCCAATAAGAAGAGGTTAAATGCACCACAAAAGTGATACGTCCATTCTCCAGGTAGAAGGCTGGCAGAACCTGTGTCCTACAACGTAATTCAGACATCAGTGGCTCCAGAGGACATTTCTTACCCCATTTCATTCCCCTATGCTGTCACCCATAACATGAAAGATTCTGCTACAGACAAAAACAATAGTATATTCTGATATCCTGCTTTTAATATGAGTGAGTTCTTTAAAAGGACTCTAAAAATCAATAACTACTAAATTTCAGAAAGACCCTATTTCAAAAGAATGTTGATAAAAATAGCCTAAAAAGATAAAGGTACATTCATTAAGTCTGCTTTGCTGCAGAGGGCCAGTGCTGCAAGATACCAATGCCAAAACAGGAATCAAAATCAAAGAGATTCTAGATCAGGAATGGGCAAACTACGGCCCTCAGGCCCCTCCTAACCAGCCCCTGAGCTCCTGGCCAGGCAGGCCCCTCCTGACTCTTCCCCCGCTGACCCTCCTCCCACACAGCCTCAAGCGCACCGCGCAGACAGCACTCTGGCCCACAGCTCCTCCCAGGCAGTGCTGCAGCAGTGTGGCTGGCTCTGCTGGTGCTGTGCACTCCTGAAGGGCAGCGTGTCTGGCTCCGGCGGGCTGTGCTGAGCCAGACACGCTGCTCTGAGTGGTGTGGTTAGAGGGCTGCAGCATCGAATAAGGGGCAGGGGATCCCAGGGGGTGGTCAGGGTACAGAGTTTCTGAGGGGGCAGTTGGGACGGGGGGATTGGATAGAGTGTGGGAGTCCCGGGCATCTGTCAAGGGCTCTGGGTGTGGACAGGAGTCAGAGCAATCAGGGGACAGGGAGCAGGGGATGGGGAACGGGGGGATTGGATAGGGCATGGGAGTCCCGGGGATCTGTCAGGCGATGGATGTCAGGGTGTAGGAGGCCGGAAGAAATTGTAATGATGGGCAGCTAGGAGTGCTCCCCCCTCGACTCCATGGAAGGAAAGGGTATTATAGGTCATGCTGCTGTTATTGGTTGCTGCTCTGTTATCGCATATTTCACATGCCAGAGTTAACTGGTTTTCATTGCCTGCTTGCCTTGTGCAATACTAATGAGACACCTGCTTGCATTATGTAATACTAACAAGACAGAAACAAGGTATTAGTTATTCACGAGGTATGCATGAGATGCAAATGTTCCTGTTATTTCTCTGCCTGTGTTCCCACGCACAGTGGGCTTCATCCTGAGCATTGCTCCAGTGCGTCGGGCTTTCCCCGTCTCAGTGGCAGTAACGAAGGGAGCCCCCATTGCGGGTGCATCACTTTTGCCTTCAATAAACTCACTACTTTTATTCAGCAGCTGTGTGTGTGCCTCGTTCCTACAGGACCCCGAGTACCCTGCAACACAGGGGATGGATAGGGGTTGGGGCAATCAGGGGATAGGGAACAGAGGGGCTTAGGTAGGGGGTTGGGTCCTGGGGGGGGCAGTTAAGGTGAGGGATCTCAAGACGGGGTGGTCAGAGGACCAGGAGCAGGGGGAATTGGATGGATCGGGGTTCTGAAGGGGGCAGTCAGGGGGTGGGAAGTGGGAGGGGGTCAGACGGGGGCAGGGGCCAGGCTGTTTGGGGAGGCACAGCCTTCCCTATCCAGACCTCCATACAATTTTGCAACTCCAGTGTGGCTCTTGGGCTAAAACATTTGCCTACGCTTGTTCTAGATTCTCACTTTTGGAAGAATGGACGTAAGGTAGGCTGAATGTGATCTTGATGATCTTATTTCATTTCATATAAACATATCAAGGGTCACAGTATCATTCCACAGAATTTTGTTCCAGCATCAGAAAAGTAGTGTCAAGAAGTTCCAAATGAGATAATCTTTAGTGGCAGATCTTAATTATTATCTTTTCAATAAAAGGGATATGTGGTGTCCTGTATTAAATCCTCTAGGCAGAACATTTTGTACTGAATGTTTATGAAGAAATTATGCCATCCCACATAATTCCCCAATACCTTAACTCTTAATGAACACCAACTCATCTATGACTGGCTGAGGACACAGGGATACTTAAAACTGTACTTGATAAAAATATATGACTATAACATCTGAAATGATTATCTGATGGAAAATTAGTCAAGGAATATATATTCATGATCTTTAAGAAAAAGGACGAACAGGCCAAAACATCTCCTGATATTATTTATTGATCATTACCTGTAATAATTGTGCCTGACTGGTGTTTCCCACAGGCAACACACAAAAAAGACAAAGCCAGATTCCTTGGGCCAAAATCTGTTTGCAGTTAAAGCTAATAGTCACACTCTTTCCTATTAAACTACAAATGACATTCTCAAGAAACAGCAATTATAATTACTTATAAAAATGAACGTTGATTGGTAACTGATATTTTCCATTTAATGACACACCTTACAATATTTACATAATTAGCTTTATTTCTGTGGGGATCTAATTATCCATTAACACCAGAGGTACAGTCACCCAGGAACTTCACTGGAGAATTCTAAAATGTTCCAGTAAACTTTGAAGAGACTCACTTATCCATTTTACAGCTTTAATTTTTTTTCATTGTTACTTATTAACACCTAGTCAGAAAGGCAATGAGACATTTGCAAACACATTAGCATATTTTCCTTTTTAGTAATGATGGCTACATTTTGGAAACAGTATCACAGGGTGGCTGCCCTCTAAGGGGAGCTGGAATTCAGCTATACCTGTGATTTATTAGCCACCTCCCAGCTAAGACTAAGCAGTATCACATCATTTTCTAATCAACAAGTAACCCAGTAGGGAGAGAGAGTTGCTGAGTACAGGAAAAACAATGAGGAGTCCTTGTGGCACCTTAGAGCAGGTGTGGGCAAACTTTTTAGCCCAAGGGCCACATCAGGGTTGCAAAATTGTATGGAGGGCCAGGTAGAGAAGGCTATGCCTCCCTAAACAGCCTGGCCTCGCCCCCTATCCAACCCCTCCCACTTCCCGCCTCCTCACTGCCCCCCTCAGAATCCCCTACCCATCCAACCTCCCCTGTTCCTTGTCCCCCGACTGTCCCCTCCAGAGGTCCCCCCGCCCCTAACCACCCCCCCGGGACCCCACACCCTATCTAAGCCCCCCTGCTCCTTGTCCCCAACCATCCCCTCCAGAGACTCCCCGCCCCCAACCACCCCCCAGACCCCACCCCCTGTATAAGCCCCCCGCTCCTTTTCCCCCGCCCCCCCCCGCAAGACTCCTCCACCCTAACTGCTCCCCGGGACCCAACCCTCTGTCCCTGTCCCCCGACTGCCCCCCAGTATTCCCTGCCCTCATTCCAGCCCCGGCCCCCTTACCACGCTGCTCAGAGGGACAGTAGCTTATGCCCTGCTGGAACCAGTCACACCGCTGCAGCGCTGTCCAGGAGCAGCGGGCCAGAGCAACAGCGGCATGGAGAGCTGAGGCTGCAAGGGAAAGCAGGGGAGGGGCTAGGGACTAGCCTCCCCAGACAGGAGCTCAGGGGCCAGGCAGGACGGTCCCGAGGGCCAGATGGGGCCTGCGGGACGCAGTTTGCCCACCCCTGCCTTAGAAACTAACAAATTCCTGCAGAAGTACTTGGGGAGAGATACAGGTACTGGGTTGGATCCTGTGGTAGGTCCTGGAGTAGTGGGACTCCCAGGGTAAACTGCCTGTAGGACTGTAAAAAGGCCGACAGGAACAGGGAGGCTCTGGAAAGAAGCTCCTGTCTCTGGGGGGCAAAAAGAACAATTTGTGAATGACTCTGAGACAATTGGCCTCTAGTACAGAAACCTGTAGCCCCCTGCAGAAGATTCTTGGTTAGGGGGAAGTGACAACTAATATGGAATTTGTTACCAGTTGTTATGTGGAAGAAATAAAGCCAAACCCTGAAAAAAGTGGGCCTGAACCAGGACCTGGACATGATGTCAAACTTTCTTGGGCTGGGAGACAGGCCAGCAGCGTACATATACCTAAGCAAATGCTTTTGCTTAATATTCCAGGTATTTCTCATTCAGGCACTCCTGCCAGAACTTTTTATTCATCAATGTAAATGATACTGTTACATGACACTGTTTTGTCTTATAAAAGGATCACTTTAAGCAGCTTACTTTGCATCAGCATAGGAAAATATAAAATTCTTTACAACATTTAGAAACAATAAAGCTAAATATCTATCATCTGGCACATAAAGCCACAATAAGCACTTCCATAAATGAAGATGATACAAGCTTACAGGCAGGTGGCTTTTTACAACCCATTTAAAATATTAAAAGTATTTAAAAACTACTACATAACTTTACTAAAACAACACATGACTCAATTACCTTCACCATGGCCAGATCAGTGTTTAGTAAGTTTAAATATTTTAAGTTGATCTGGAACAGGCATTACTGTCAAATATGGAAACCATCTTTAACACACCCTGCTAAAGGCCAATGCTGTAGTGTGTAGTTTTGAAGGGACTGAATAGTAGGACAGTGCGTATGTTTAATTTAAGTGATAGGGAGAGGCAATGCTGGGAAATTCAATGCTATGTGAATTGAATTTCACATCACTTAAAGAGGTAATTCCACCAAAATAGAAAAGTAGATGGGAAAACAATATTCCGAATACATACATTGCTTTTAAAAATCACTCTGACTGAGGTAAGTTTAGATATCATTCCTTGCAATTCTGGACTACAGTATATAGACTACACAACTTTTCTACAGACCTCTCATCAGATTCCAGCAGCTTATCAATACTGAAGTAATCAGTGAGGTATTAGAACATAAGAATGGTCATACTGGGTGTGACGTTATCTGATGAAAATATGACCATATAGATTATTGCAATTATATAACAGTGGCTGCAACAATAAATATTGTACAAAGGTTCACATGTAAGATGTCTATGGAAAAGTTATAATTTCCTGAATGATTATGCTATTTGTGTTGCTATTTCAAGTTCTGAGTATTGACTCTATACCTGTATTTCAAATGTTAGCCTGCACATCTTGAAGGAACTATTCAAGAAGAATTGTGCCCATTAAAGGACACTTAACTTACGATGCAAGACGCCTACCCACTCTTAATGGACTTTTCTGCTGTGACTAGGTGAAATCATGCACGGACATATGACTTGTCCATGTGACTCCAAACACCATCCTGTTATTGTAATTTTCCACACAGAGCTTTGTTTGAAACAATGGTTTTCCTTACAATGACAAAAGGTATAAAAGGGCCTCGAAACACCTCCATTTTGCCTCTTTTCTGCTCTAGTCTCTTTCCTGCCAAATCTCTGGACTATGGACTTATACTAATGGGAGCACTCTAATCATAGAGCTGAAATCCTTCCAGTGATTTGGAAGCAACCAGAGACTTATCAAGTCAGCAGTTTATTCCAGCATTCCTACAAGCCTGAACACAAGAAAGGCCGTACTGGGTCAGACCAAAGATCCATCTAGCCCAGTATCCTGTCTACCGACAGTTGCCAATGCCAGGTGCCCCGGAGTGAGTGAACCTAACAGGTAAAGATCAAGTGATCTCTCTCCTGCCATCCATCACCACCCTCTGACAAACAGAGGCTCGGGACACCATTCCTTACCCAGCTTGGCTAATAGTCATTAATGGACTTAGCCTCCATGAATTTATCCAGCTCTCTTTTAAACCCTCTTATAGTCCTAGCCTTCACAGCCTCCTCAGGCAAGGAGTTCCTCAGGTTGACTGTGTGCTGTGTGAAGAACTTCCTTTTATTTGTTTTAAACCTACTGCCCACTAATTTCAATGGGTGGCCCCTAGTTCTACTATTATGGGAACAAGTAAATAACTTTTCCTTATTCACTTTCTCCACGCCACTCATAATTTTATATACCTCTATCATATCCCCCCTATAGTCTCCTCTTTTCCAAGCTAAAAAGTCCTAGCCTCTTTAATCTCTCCTCATATGGGACCCGTTCCAATCCCCTAATCATTTTAGTTGCCCTTCTCTGAACCTTTTCTAATGCCAGTATATCCTTTTTGAGATGAGGAGACCACATTTGTACACAGTATTCCAGATGTGGGTGCACCATGGATTTGTATAAGGGCAATAAGATATTCTCCGTCTTATTTTCTATCCCTTTTTTAATGATTCCTAACATCCTGTTTGCTTTTTTGACCGCCGCTGCACACTGCATGGACATCTTCAGAGAACTATCCACAATGACTCCAAGATCTTTTTCCTGAATAGTTGTAGCTAAATTAGCCCCCATCATATTGTATGTATAGTTGGGGTTATTTTTTCCAAAGTGCATTACTTTACATTTATCCACATTAAATTTCATTTGCCATTTTGTTGCCCACAATGACTAGGTGACCCCTAGTTCTTCTATTATGGGAACAAGTAAATAACTTTTCCTTATTCACTTCCTTCACACCACTCATAATTGTACGTACTTGAACCAAGAACTTTGCAATTACTGTATGTATTTGATTCTTTTAACCAATGTTAACTCTCACCTTTCTTTCTTTTTCTAAATAAATCTTTAGACTGTATGTACTAAAGGACTGGCATCAGCATAATTTTGGGGTAAGATCTGAGTTATATACTGACCTGGGTGTGTGGCTGACCCTTGGGGTTAAAAGATCCTTTTGTTTGATGAGCCTGGTTCTAAAGAACCACTCATATTTAAATTCAATGTTTCTAGTGGTGATACAAGGACTGGAATGCCTAAGGAAACTGCTTTCCTGACTTCTTGTTAGCCAGTGTGGTGAGACGCAAGTTAACTTTTCTTGCTGGCTTGGTATATCTCGTGGGAGAATAAAAAATCATTACCTACTTTTCAAAACTCTTGTTCTTCAAGATGCGTTGCTCATGTCCATTCCAATAGGTATGTGAACACCATGTGCACAGTCCTCAGAAGGTTTTTTCCCCCCTAGAAACCCCTGGAGTGGCACCTTTATGGCAGTGTATATAGGTCCCTGCCAACCCACTGCCTGCTCAGTTCTTTCTCGCCAGATTCTCCAGCAGAGGGAGGCAGGCGGGATTTGGAAAGAACATGAGCAGCACATCTCGAAGAACAGTTACGAGAGGCAGGTAACAGTTTTTTTCTTCTTCGAGTGATTGCTCATGTGCAATAGGTGACTTCCAAGCAGTTTGCCTGGGGGAAGGGTCGGAGTTCACCTCTTTGCTGAGTGAAGACTGCCCTGCCAAAGGCTTCATCATCCCTTGTCTGCTGGGTAATGGTGTAGTGTGACATGAAGGTGTGGATGGAAGACCACATTGCTGCCTTGCATATGTCCTGGATAGGAACCTGCAATAGGAATGCTATGGATGACGCCGGCACTTTAGTGGAGTGTGCCATAAGCGGAGAGTCTGGAATTTTTGCAAGATCATAACAAGTCCTAATACAGGACGTGATCCATGATGAAATGTGCTAGAACAAGATCAGGGCCCCCATCATCCTCTCTGCGATTGTAATAAAGAACTGTGGTGACTTACGAAATGGCTTTGTGCACTCATGTAGAATGCTAAGGCACACCTAACATCCAGGGAATGGAACATGCACTCTCTGTTACTGGCATAGGGCTTAGGGAAGAACACAGGTAAAAATATATCTTGGTTCACATGAAACTGGGAGACCACCTTTGGCAGAAATACAGGGTGAAGGTAGTGCCAGGGAGCGATACAGGGGAGATGGTGAGCAGCGCCGTAACATCATAGGCTTGCCATGATGATGAAACAGCGGTGGTGCTATCATCGGTGCCAGATCCACATGTGGTGCCGGGATAGACCCTGCAGCTGACGGTACATGGTCTTGCAGTGCCAGGGCCTGCGCGATCATTACAGTGAGGTCCCATAGGTGTCCGGTGTGGAAAGAAGGTTGAGCTCTTCCTCCTAATCCTCCTGTTGGGGCCAGAGTCACTGGTGCTGAGTCTTGAGGCCCAGATCATTGGGTGTCCCGCCAGAGGATGCACCCTGCTGGAATCCCCTCGTGGCTTCTTGACAGGGGAACGACCCCTGTCCACCTTCTTTTTCTTATGCAGCTACTTGAACTAACAGCAAGGAGGCTGGCTCTACAGAGTTCACAATGATTCTCTGCTGGATAGAGACATAGTGGAAGAGTAAGTTGCCTGATCTGAATGCAAAGGGGACAAGAGCTAGACATGCAGTGGGACAAGAGGTATAGATTGGGGCAAGGAGCCCGGGGTGAGGAGACTAGGGGTGGAGGATGACAGAGCGGGGAGGAGAGGGAGGAAACTGGTGGCAGGGATGGGGGAGAGATTAGGACTGGAAACCAATAAGTAGGGGTTGGGTTAGACTGGATGAAGAGATAGGGGGACACTATGATTGAGGGTCAATGAGTTGTGGAAAGGAGATGGGAGGGGATGTGAGACTGATCTGAAAAAGAACTGAGATATAGAGGGAGACCTGGTATTGCCTGAGCAAAACCACAGGGACAAAGAGAGGGGGGTAACAAGAGAGACAAGATCCTGAATTTGAATGAGGAGCCCATCAAGGAAGCCAGTGGGGATGGGGAACATGGATGGGAGACTGGGGCTGGGATGGTGAGTTTGGAGGGGAGAGACTAAAGACTTCATTGGCAAGCAAACTAGGATTGGCATGAGGAGACTGGGACTGGAACTGGAACGAGGAACCAGCAGTAGGGACAAGACATGATTGGGAAAAGGAGAAATTGGCAGGGATGGGGCAGAAGGTGTCACTCTTGGAGGTAAAAGGCAGAGCAGACTGCAAACTAGAACACACTCCCTCTCAGAGCCTAGAATGGAACCCAGGTTTCTCAAGTTTCATCATTCATCTGCTGTCAGGTGAATGATGAATGTCAGTATCTCCAAACCCCACTGGCAAAAAGTCCCAAGTTCCCTTTAGTGCATGACCACACAGAGAATGACAAACTAAGGCTAATATCAGTTACTCCTTTAGCTCAAGTAGCAGAGGATGTGATCTATTTAACAGTCCCAATCCTGGTGATGACTTGCATATGTGCATTCTGTTCCTGCATCCTATATGATGCTAAGCAAGTCACTTAAACCAACCTTTTCACAGGCTGTCACTAATTGAGTATTCCACATTTTCTGAGGGCCTGACTTGAGACCCAGGAGTCTGATTTGCAGAAGTGCAGAGTACTAACTACTGCAACTGAAATCAATCGAAGTTGAGCTACAAGCAAATGAAGTGCTATAAAATGCTAAACACTCTGAAAAATGAGGTCTTACATGTCTCATATTGGGCACCTAAAATTAGTGGATACTTTTAGCCTTAATCTCTCTCAGTGCCTCAATTCCCCATCTGCAAAGTGGGAATAATAATCCTCCCTCATCTCACAGGGGAGTTGTAAAAATATACATGTATATTTATGAAGCACTCAGATATAGTGATGAGTGCCACAGAAAAGCCCACGTGGAAATTAACAATTCTGTCTTCAGAGCAGGGTTTCAATAGTGTGCAGTAAATAAGTCACGGGGCCACACAACAATAGAGAAAACAGTACCAAATAGCTGCTCATTCTGTTTACTTTGTCCACTCAGGCTCATACCTTTTGTCCCAATGTGCTCACCTTCTGACTCCCAAACTCCCTTCTTCTGTTCTCTGCTTCTCTCTCTCTCCCATCTTCAACACTGCTATTCAACATCCTAACTTCCACACCTCCCCTCTGCACCTCATCCTCTACTTTTAAGTCAACTTGCTTTCTCATTCTCTTCCATTCTGCCACTACAGAAGGAGAGCATTGAGAGTAAAGGAGAGAGTTTTCCCCCTCTTACTTCTGGTGCCTGGTGCCACAGTGTCCCTTTGCTGCCAGGAGGAGCAATTTCAGGTAAAGTCCTGCCTGGTTCCTGGAGACTTAGGATACAGCATGCTCAGCTGCTCTGTCAAGATGGCACAGACCAACCCTGCCAGCAGAGGCACTCTGTAGTGGTGGAGCAAATTTTGTATAGACTGAATCTTCAGAAAATAATGCTGCTAATCTTTAACAAAACTCTGCTAATCATGTCCAAACTGTGATTTTCCAGGGACTTATAAACTTGGTCAAATTTGAGAAGATTTTCACTGGGACAAAAGACATCTCTGACACCAGAGTCATCCCTTTGCCAAATTTCAAACGTTAGCTGCGAAGCAAGGAAGTGCCAGAGAAGGGGTTCTCAAACTGGGGGTTAGGACCCCACAGGGGGTCATGAAATTATATTGGGGGGGGTCGCAAGCTGTGAGCCTCCACCTCAAATCCCACTTTGCCTCCAGAATTAATATGGTGTTAAATATATTTAAAAGTGTTTTTAATTTATAAGGGGAGGGTCGCACTCAGAGGCTTCCTATGTGAAAGGAGTCTCCAGAACAAAAGTTTGAGAATTCCTGTGCTAGAGTATCTCAAAGAAAGAGCTGAGAATTTTTTTAATGTGAGAAAACAATGTATTTTTTCCCTCACCTTGTTGTAAGAAATGGCTGAAACATTTTGGCTGAAACATTTTAGCTGAAACTTTCCAAAAACATTCGATCTGAGAGAAACAACTGACATGGGAAATTTGAGCCTGCACGGTTTATGTTTGGCAAAATTATAAGTATCTGAAAACAAGGTCTCATAAGGGAAAGTGTTGCATCTTTAACGACAGGCACAGCTACCAGCTTTGTTTACAATTAGTTGTCCATGCACAATTTTAAAGACAGTCATACCAAAAAAATGGCTACTTTCCCCTATTTTTTACAGTATCCCTACAAAAGATGCCAAGATTCAAAATACACAGTTGCTCAGCAACACAGAGGTCAAAAGCTAGCAAACAGGAAATATACACAGGAGCTAAACAATAAACTAGTTCAACAATTCTAAAAAAATCACAGAAATGCTAAAACGAGAATTTTCAAGGAAAAAAAAACAGATGACGAAAAATTCCTTTCCATTGAAATACAAACTTGAAGCAGATTCTTCTATAGGTTTTCCCAACAAGAGTGACTTCACAAAGAAAGTCAATAGTGAACACATACATTTTAACCATACAGAAATACTGGAAAGGTGGAAATACCACTTCATCTGATTTACTCGCACTTTATGCAGTCTGTTTCTAAGGCACTGTGTGGGTTACCTAGGAAACTGGTAGGTTTGAAAGGCACTTGTGTCAGAACTGTGAACACAGATTTATGCAGTATACAATATAACAATAAATGCACAAATGAATGAAATGCTCAACAATTTAGGGAAGTTTTATTAGAAGAAAAATATAATTAATTGAACATTATGTAGGTTTTATTTTTTAAAAAACAAAAAAATTCATTAGACACTAGTGTTTGTTAATATAGTTTTACAAATTACATTGAAAATTACTGTATTTTAAACTAAAGCCAGTTGAATGTTGGAAATAGCTTGTCTTTGTATACTTAAGCATACATGAACGCACATAAAAATTCACAGCCAGCATAAAGAGCCTTCCTAGTGCAAAATGTCCTTGATTAGATTATAAAATCTGTGAAATATAAAACATTAAAAATATTCTCCCCCAATTAGCTTTATTTAAAAATTCTCTTATTTATATTTTGACAGAGTGAATTATTTAAATTTGTTTAAAAAATCCTGAATTAAGAATTCTACAGGCTTTTTTAGGCATTTGGCCTTTTTGAAAAAAAGGCCGAATGGATGCAGCCTACATATATGCAGGTGGAAAGGGTCTTTGAACCTTTGGGATGACTAAGAAGCAATGTTTATCAATTCAGAAGAGAATTCAGTACAATTATGTATGTCAAAATAATTCAAAAGGGAAGTGGAGTCTTAAGAGTGAGGGAATATGGGTAAGGACTCCAACAGCAAGGTGGAAAGCCCTCATTCTCAAATAATTGTTAAAAATAGAGACTGTATTTATACTTACCTTTACATTTGGCTTCTTAATGGAAACTCCTCTGTACCAGCCTAAAACAGGACAAAACATACTGTATTAAATTGAGGCATTGCATTTCGTTATACCGAAATACTCTGACTGTGCCTCCCCAAACAGCCTGGCCCTGCCCCCTACCGGACCCCCACCCACTTCCCGCCCCCTGACTGCCCCCCTCAGAATTCCCGATACATCCAACCCCCCCCCCCCCCGGCAACTTGTCCCCTGACCGTCCCTCCTGAGATCCCCCATCCTAACTGACCCTCCAGCACCCCACTCCCTACACAACCCCCCTTGCTCCCCGTCCCGACTGCCCCAATACCTATCCACCCCCCATCCCCCCCCCCTTCCCCATCCCCTGACTGCCCCTCCAGAACCTCCACCCCATCTAACCACTCCCTGTCCCCTTACTGCCCCCCCCGGGGACTCCCTGCCCCTTATCCAACCCTAAACTCCAGCCCCTTTACTGTGCTGCTCAGAGCAGCGTGTCTGGCAGCCACGCAGAGCCAGACACGCTGCTCTGCAAGAGCACGCAGCCCTGCCCCCAGAGCACTACCCATGCAGCAGCGTAGCTCCAGGAGGGGAGGAAGGCAGGAGAGAAGCCAAGGGTAGCCTCCCCGTCTGGGAGCTCAGGGGCCTGGCAGGACGGTCCTGGGGGAAGGCCAGATGTGGCCCGAGGGCCATAGTTTGCCCACCCCGTGCTAGGGTGTGTGTGTGAGAGAGAATATCAGATTGAAAAGTCAATCCTTAATTAACACTAAAATTTACTGGCTGCTAAGATGGTGGCTCTACTTACTCCCTCCATACCCCTAAGATGGGGAACTGCCATCCATTACAGTCTTGACTCTAACCTCTGAGTTCCCGCCCCTTCCATCATATTCCCCTCCTCAACCTTCCTCTGTGATCTGCCTTTGCATTCATTCTCCTGCCTCCTGTCCAATCACCTGCAGGTTCATAAGTCAGGCACAGAAAAAAATCAAATGAACAATGAACATCCTAGAAAGGATATTTTCTTGCTACAAAGCACTCTCCCTATGTATCAAGTTTTCCAAATTTTATTTTTCAATAAAGATTTATGTGAGCTGCAAAGACCTTTCCATGCAAAAATGTCTTTAAACATAATCACCCTGCTAACTGCAGAAAATCTCTAATGCAAGCAGAGTTTCCTATAACTCAGTACAGTACTTTTATTTGTAATCTTAATTTTAAAAAAAATTCACTTACATTCAAAGCATTTCAAAAATAATTCAAACCATTCTACACTGTATAATTTAGATAACTGACTGGAGAAGGGGAGCTTTATTGAGAGTGGACCCCTGAGGATAACTGGCAGGGTGATTCCGAGCGTCCCGTCAAAATTGCCTTTTCCCCACCTGTTTGCCCTTGGAGGACCCAGGTTGCACGGCCAGCCACAACTGCCTCTGAGGGTGCCTTTTAAATTTCTGCGAATTCTTAAAGTGGCCTCGTATTTCGAGTGGGCAGCCTGAGTGGAAGTCTGCTGCGTCCTAAATTTAGATTTAGCCAGAGCTGGGACATAGAGACTCAGAGTCTGGAGGGTCGTGCAGTAGTCCTTCATGCCATACAGCTTTGTATCTGTTTTTTCCACAGAGCCTTGCCATCAAACAGGAGATCCTGCATGGCAACCTGCGCCTCACTGGACAGCCCAGACAGCAAGAGCCACGACGCCCTTCTCATGCACACTGCAGAGGCCATGGACCGTGCTGCCAAATCTGCTGCATCCAAAGCTGCTTGCAGGGTTCCCCTGGCAGCCGCTGTACCCTTCTCCACCAATGACTCGAATTCCTTCCTATCATGCTCCTGGAGAGAGTCCTCAAACTTGGGCAGGGAACCCCACAAGTTGAATTCGTACCTACCCAGAAGCTCCTGGTGGTTTGCCACCCGCAACTGAAAGCTTGAGGACGAATAAATTTTTCTCCCAAGAGTCCAGCCTCCATGAATCTTTATTTTTCGGGGAGGGGCTGGCTGGCCCTGCCATTCCCTGTGGTTGACCGACTCGACCACCAGGGATTTGGGCGCTGGTGGGTATATAGGTCCTCGTGTCCCTTGGTGGCTACAAAGTGCTTATATTCCACTCTCTTAGAGATGTGGGCCAATGAGGCCGGTGTTTGCCACAGGGCATTTGAAATTTTTCCACCCCTTCATGGAGAGGCAATGCTACCCTGCCCGGTGTCGAAGAGGACAGCACGTTGAACTGGTAGTCCAAGGGTTCCTCCATCCCCTCTGCCTGGAGCTGAATGCTCGATGCCACCCTTTTAAAAAGTTCTTGATGGGACCTAAAGTTCTGCTGTGGGACAGAGGAGAGTGGGCTGTTATCACCTCATCCAGGGAGGGCAAGGAGGCTGGTATGCTACTCTGGGTATCCACCAACATCGGAGGGTCCACCACTTGGTCGGTCTCCAGGCACAGTACCGAAGATGAACATCCCATCGACCCCTTCCTCGGAGTCTGGAGAAGACCGCCAAAGGTGCCTCTGGCTACCGAGCAAGACCCCACTAGTACCATTGCACCAGCCATGGGTCCTGGTGCTACTGGACTGGCTGTGGCACCGGTGGGCCCTCTTGTTCAGCCTGGCTGGCATGGCCCAGGGAAGGACGATTACGAACGGAAGCCGGGCTGATGAACGACTTGTTGCTGTCCTGGGACCAGGAGGAGCGGCGGCACTGGGAGCAACTCTGCCCACGGGACCCTGATTCCAATGTGGAGGACTGGTACCATCAATGGCAACTGCTCTGTGACCAGCTCCAACAGGCAGACCTGCGATGGCGAGACGCTGGCAATTGACACCCAAGGCTGCGGAGGTGATGCTTTGGCGGGGTCTTGGAGTGGGAATCCAAGTGGGAGCGGCGTTCACGCCTGTACCATAATCAGCTGCGGTAACCCCTCCAAGATGAGGACCTCTGGTGATGTCTGCCTCAGTCCCATCAGTACTCACTTGTTGAGGTGAAGCAGTGCCGAAAGTCTTGGTTGGATGACAACCAACCAGACACTCTGTCAAGGGCGATCCATATGGACTTTGCCCTGAACGGTCACTGGGCGGTGAACGATGTCGGGAACGTTCCCTGGACCGAGACCGGTACCGAGACAGGGGCAACTGTGGAGATCCCAGCAGGGGCTTGCCCCTGGAACATGAGGCTGACATCAGTGGCGCTTCTGATACCGGCATCTACATGACATCCCAAGCCGCCTGCAGGGCCTCTGGCATGGAGGGCATCTGGACATCCGGGAAGGCCTGGTCCGAAGTGGCTGGGCTACTCTGCTCTAGAGGCCGGAGATCGAGGGCTGCCCCACATAGGTCTAGCCCCTGCCCCAGGTTTATCTTGGTGCCGCTGCAAATGGCTCAGAGCTTAATGTCTCTTTCTCTCTTAGTCCGAGGTCTGAACAACTTGCAAATCTTGCAACAATCACTGATGTGGGTTTCTCCCAACCAGTGTAAACAGTCTGCATAAGGGTCACTCCTTGGTATAGATCGCCTACAAGTACTGCACGACTTAAAACCTGGGGCACGGGGCATGCCCTAGCCCAGGCACTCTGACTGAACTAACTGAACAGCTAACTAACTACAGGTACCAACACTGAACAAACAAGTAGTTCCTTGGACGAGTTATAGCAAAGCTGGGGCGGAGAAGTTCCGATGCACCTTCACTGGCAACAAGAAGGAACTGAGAGTGGGAGGAGTGCACAGCTCCTCTTATATCGCGACATGGAGGTATCACTCCAGGGTTCGCAGGGGAGCTCCCTCCTGTGGGCACTACGGGGGAAAAAACTTCCAGCACCAGTGCACATAGCAAGCACACACACCTATTGTGGAATACACATGAGCAATCACGCAAAGAGGAAAAAATTAATTCTCTTGTCCTTTCTCCTGTGACTGCCACAATTTCTTCCCAAGAAAATGTGACAATCTCCTTCACAAGAAAAGATTTGGGAGAAAAGTTGAACTTTTAATTTTAAACATCAAAATAGAATACAGCAAGGATGATGAAATGTATTCCATTAGTCAAGTTTCAGCATCTTCTTGTTCTGAGCTCAAATGACTTTTTTTATGTGCGATCATTCATGTTGGCTAAGCAATGGCAAAGTTTCGTAGTTTCTCTGCCTTCTTTGATGTTTTTCTTTTGTAGTTCCATTTCTTTATTAATTAAATCAAATCAGATTTCCACCGAGACTGGAACAATAGTTTCAACTGTAATTCCAAATTTTCCTTTAAATTTCCTGCAATTACTTTTTTAAGTTTTGTGCCTCTTTGTAAAGTTGTTATATACACACTTTACTAAGTTTTGATAAAAAGGCCTCATTCTGCTCATTGCACATTTTGACATACCTATGGTAGCAACATGCAGTTGCATACCTGTCAACATTTGCTAGCAAAAAACTACAGGTTGTTTTACACATTTGTATAAATATGCATAAATTTACATAACATTGAATTCTTCAGTAATAGAAAGCAAAAAAACAAACGGGGGAAAATCCAGAAAATTCAACAAAATGCCCTATGCTGATTTACTCCCATAAAACAAACAGCTGATTTTTCATGACTGATCATACTGATGATTGAAATCTTTACTGGTTAAAATCTTCAGTTAACCTCAAACAATTTCTTTTGAAAGATCCAGAAAAAAGTAATTGTTTACATAAGTGTCTGCAAAACTCCAACAGAAAATAAATCTCACTTTTAAATCTAATAATTATTTGAAATAGCTTTTGGAGTATTTAAATATATATTGATGGTGCAATGCTTATTGAGGAATGTTTTCAAGAACAACTAAAAGCTGCCAGTGACAATCTTTCCAATAATTGATAGCTATCAATGTTTAAAGGACACAACAACATTCAGTGGTCAGCCATAGAAAATTTCTGGATGAACCCAAAATGGGATTCTACAGTTTTACAAATCTCCGAACACACACACACACACACACACACACACACACAATCTGTGTTATGTTAAGTGTGGATAAAGCAATTGATATGTACTGTCCTTGTTAATCCAGGATTCAAGCCATCAAATTAGGTTAAAAGAGTATAAAGTCTATTTTCTTTATCTGCCTTCATTCCTGGAAAAGTTCCAGAAATAAAATTGAAATAAACCAACAAGTTCTAATCAGTGAGGATTTGTACTAGATTTGGGAACATGAAAGTCTATAAGAACTATGGTGGGTGCTTAGCACCCACTAGCAGCCCCCCATCAACTCCTCCCCTTTCCCCCAGTGCCTCCTGCCTGCTGGCCAGCCCTGCCAATCAGCACCTCCCCTTCCCTCCCAGCACCTGCCACAGATCAGCTGTTTTGTTGTGCATGGAGTCGCTGGGGTGGGGGAGGAGCAAGGTCGCAGCACACTGGGGGGAAGGAGAGGAACTGGGGTGAGGAAGAGGTGGGCCATAGGGGAAGGGATAGCGTGGGGCTAGGGCCAGAGAGGAGCACACACTCCCCTCTCCCCCACCAGCAGATTAGAAACTCTGTGCCTATGTCTCTTCCTGCAATACACAGACAATTGTGATCAGCAGATGTACTGATACTGGATCCTCCTTGCCATAACAAATAGGGGCAAGCTGATATGACTCTAGAATTCCCATCATCTGTCATACAAAATGGATTAGACTAGTCAACTTTCAAGACGTTGCAAAAGGGCCCATTTGTTTCACCTGGCCATTGAAGAGAGGTAGGTATATACCATGGAACTGGAGTATTAACTTTCAATTACAAACCACTGCTTGTTTGAAGCGTTTCTGTGGCCATGCAGGTCCCAGGATAGCAGAGAGACAAGGTGGGTCAGATAATATATTTTATTGGACCAATTTCTGTTAGTGAAAAAGACAAGCTTTTGAGCTACACAGAGATCTTCACAGAGCTCCCAGGTACCATCGTTAATATATGCCACTTGGGAAAAATGATCTACATTTGAGCAGAGAAATTCCAGTAAGCAACTTTTTCCTTTAAGTCAATTTTATTTATGGCCTAATAACCTTATATAGCACATGCAGTATTCAAGAATCTGGTCTACAAGGGTACACACTGTAACATTCACAAAATAATAAATATGTACGTTATTTTGCCTTCTAGCCCAAGAGCCATCTAGTTTTGGACTAGTCACTTTCTGTAACCTAAGATCATTAAGATTTATCTCAGACATCTGACAAGAGTATTTTATTATACTGCAAAGCTTTTTCCCGGGAAATACTTTATGCAGCCCTTTGTCAACATGAAATCAACTAGTGACAGATCATCTCTGGGAGAAACTTACAAAGGCTAGCATAAACCCTAGGCTTCTTTATCTTGAAAGCCCTTCATAGACAAACAGAGGCCAAGATTAGGATTGGGTGGCGAGATAAGCTAATTTACTTATCCATCATAAAAGCATCTAACGGCTGCTTATTGGCCCATTTTCTTCTTAATTTTTACATTGTGGCAGCTTTAGAAGCCGTGGAACGTCAGAACCAATTTGTGTTGGTACTTCTTTATGCAGACAACATGGTTCTATGGTCCCAAACCCTGCTAAGCATAAAGCATATGTTAAAGAACTGTACCTCTTTTTGCAAGCAGGAGAACCTGACCATAAGCTATTAGAAAACTAAAGTAATTTTCTCTGGCCACAGACCAAGACTGTATAAATGAATGATTGATGGCCATTATATTGAACAGGTCAGGTTTTCCCCTTATTTAGATATCTGTTTTACACATAATGGCCAATAGGATAAACATATAGGCCTGGTCTACACTACAAGATAATGTCAACTTTAGTGCCATTAAATCGACATAACCCTGCCCCCCTCCACACACAGTAGCCATTTAAGTCGATTTAAAGGGCCCTCAAAATCAATTTCTGTACTCCACCAAAACCAAGGAAGTAATGCTTAAATCGACGTCTCTGGGTCGACTGTGGCTTAGTGTGGACGCATGCAGACTTTACTGGCCTCCGGGAGCTGTCCCACAGTGCTCCATTGTGACCGCTCTGGACAGCAGTCACAATGCTCCTCTGTGACCGCTCTGGACAGCAGTCTCAACTCACTGCTCTGGCCAGGTAGACAGGAAAAGCCCTGGGAACATGTGAATTTCATTTCCTGTTTGGCCAGCGTGGCGAGCTCACCTGCACAGGACACTCACCATGCAGAGCTCCTCAGCACAAGGCACTATGCAGAGCTCATCAGCACAGGAGACCAACCAGCACAAAAGAGCTGGGTAAGGGGGTTGGGAGGAAGAGAAAACGCTGGGGGCTGCTTGTGTTAGGGGCATGTGTGTGCTTGTGGGGGGAGAGAAACCTCCATGAGAGCAGCAGCTTGGGCTGGGGGCATGTGTGTGTTTGTGGGGGGGGGAGAGAAACCTCCATGAGAGCAGCAGCTTGGGCTGGGGGCTGCTTGTGTTGGGGGCATGTGTGTGTTTGTGGGGGGGGAGAGAAACCTCCATGAGAGCAGCAGCTTGGGCTGGGGGCTGCTTGTGTTGCAGCAGCAGGGAGCCACGCGGTGGGGGGGTGCTTACTGTGGGAAAAGAGAGCATTGTTGTAAAGAATGTGGATCAAACCGAAAGAATGTGGCTTACCTGCATGGTGGTTTCTGTTGCCTGGCCCTGGGAGAGAGTGCCTGATGTGATGTCTGTACAGGAAAGCTACAGGCACTCAATTTAAGGTGCAAAATGCGACCTTGTACAGAAAGCATATGCACTCTGTGAATACTTTGTTTCATCGTGAAAGACTGTTCCCATTGTTCTGGTGAATCTATCTATCTTATAACCTTTTTCCTGGAGAATGTATCTATCTTATAACCTTTTTCCTTCTTTCCTCCTACAGCTAGCGTGGCCCCCCTCCCCCCGCTAACATCCCCCTCGGAGAGGCTAGTGCAGATGAGAAAGAGAAGAAAGTGCACAAGATTTGTTTGCCGAGCTCATGAATTTCTCCCGCAGTGAGGCAGCTCGAAACAAAGCATGGAGAGAAAAATTTTTAGAGTCCCAGAGCACATCCAGGGCATCAGTAGCAGCACAGGAGGAGAGATGGCAGGAGCGGGAGGAGAGATGGCAGGAGCGGGAGGAAAGGAGGATGGAAGCAATGCTGCGGATAATGGAGGATCAGAGTGACATGCTCCGGTGTCTGGTGGAGCTTCATCAGGACCAAAGATTGCCCCTGCAGCCCCTGTGTAACCACCTCCTCTCCTCCCCAAGTTCCATTGCCTCCCCACCCAGACGTGGGGTGAGAACGCGGGGGGGGGGAGGCTCTGGGAACCGACCCACTCTACCCCACAATACAACACAAGCAGCATGCGGCTCAGTTTATCAGAAAAGTTTTTAAAATGTGCTGTGTCTTTGTCCCCCCCTTCTCCCATCCACCACACCAACTGGTTTTCCTCCTCACCCACCCCTTCTGGGCTATCTTGCCAGTCTTCCCCTTTGTTTGTGAAGAATCATTAAAGAATGCATGCTTTTTTAAAAAGAGACTTTATTTACTCCGCAAATGGGGGGGAAGGGAATAAGGATGGCGGGAGGCTTATCGCAGAGCAGAGCAAGGGAGCAGGTTTTCAACAGCATTTTGGCCAGTCACAAAACTGTTTTTCAAGGCTTCTCTGAGGCGCAGCGCTTCCTGGTGCGCTCTTGTACTTGCCCTGGTGTCTGGCTGCTTGTAAGTAGCGGACAGGACATTTGCCTCTGCCTCCCACCCCGCCATAAACGTCTGCCCCTTGCTCTCACAGAGACTGTGGAGCACACAGCAAGCAGCAATAACAATGGGCACATTTCTTTCGCTGAGGTCTGAGCGAGTAAGTAGGATTCTCCACCTGGCCTTCAGACGGCCAAATGCGCACTCCACAACCATTCTGCACTTGCTCAGCCTATACTTGAACAGCTCCTGACTCTTGTCCAGGGATCCTGTGTATGGCTTCATAAGCCAGGACATTAAGGGGTAGGCTGGGTCCCCAAGGATAACGATCGGCATTTCAACACCCCCCACAGTAATTTTCTGGTCTGGGAAGAAAGTCCCTTGTGTCAGCTGTCTGTACAGCCTAGAGTTCCTGAACACATGAGCGTCATGAACCTTTCCCGGCCATCCCACGCACATGTCGGTGAAACGTCCCTTGTGGTCAACCAGTGCTTGCATGACCACTGAACAATACCCCTTGCGGTTTCTGTACTCTGTGCCCTCGTTGTCTGGTGCCAAGATAGGGATATGAGTGCCATTTATAGCCCCCCCACAGTTAGGGAATCCCAGCGTGGCAAAGCCATCTACTATAGCCTGCACGTTTCCCAGACACACAACCCTGGATAGCAGCAGATCAATGATTGCCCTGGATACTTGCATCACAGCAGCCCCCACTGTAGATTTACCCACTCCAAACTGATTCGTGACTGACCGGTAGCTGTCTGGCATTGCAAGCTTCCATAGGGCTATCGCCACTCGTTTCTGAACTGTGAGGGCTGCACTCATTTTGGTATTCTCGCGCTGGAGGGCAGGGGAAAGCAAGTCACAAAGTTCCATGAGCGTGCTCTTTCTCATGCGAAAGTTTCTGAGCCACTGCGAGTCATCCCAGACCCGCAGCACTATGCGATCCCACCAGTCAGTGCTTGTTTCCCTGGCCCAGATTCGGCGTTCCGGAGCATGAGCCTGCCCCATTGCCACCAAAATTGCCAGGTTGTCGGGCCCCTTACTTTCAAAAGAGTCAGTGTCCATGTCCATGATGTCCTCATCACTGTCTTCACTCTCCTGATAGCGCAGTCGTCTTCTGATCGCATTCCTGTGCGTACGATGCAGCATAAAGTCCACAACAATGCACGAGGTATTCACAACAGCCATTACTGCAGCGGTTACCTGAGCAGGCTCCATGCTTGCACTGCTATGGTGTCAGCTCAGGAAACAAAAGCGCGCGAAATGACTGTTTGCAGTTGCTTTCACAGCAGGAGGGGCACTGCAGGGTGGGTGGGTTTGGGAACAGAGAAAGCTCAAAATGGCGTCTGCTGGGACTCCGTGAACTGTGGGATAGCTACCCACAGTGCACCACTCGAAATGGTGCCTGCTGGGACTCAGGGAACTGTGGGATAGGTACCCACAGTGCACCACTCGCTATGTCGACGCTTCCCACTGTAGCGTGGACGAACAATGCCGACTTACTGTGTTTAGTGTGGACGCACAAAATCAATTTTATACAGTCTGCTTAACAAAATCGACATAAGTTTGTAGTGTAGACATACCCATAGAGGGGGTAAAGAAGAAAGACTAAGGTTTTATGCAAGCAGTGCTTCATTCACTCACATTTACAAGGGCAATACAATCCTCAGGCACTTAGAGTTTAAAGCTAAAGTGTGTTCTCAAATACTGTATAATGCAGAAATTTGGGGCTGGAAGAATCGTAGTGAATTACAGGGCGTATAAAACAAATTTTTAAGGAGAATGCTCAGCCTCCTAAGTTACATCCTAGCTGCTCTGCTCAGGGCAGAGGTAGGGGAATATGCTATTTCAACAAAAGCCAAATGCCTTAATATTTATTGGCTCTGTACGCAACATATGAATGGACAGCGCCTGCCATGATTGTCTGTGGAGGAAAAGCTCAGCAAGGTATACTCTCTGATATTCCCTTGGTTTTTGCAAGTTCACTATTCCCTCTATTCCTTGGGCTTTTGGAATTTGTCTTTTTAAGCACTGTAGACAAAAGTGAGAAAACCTTAATTAAGCTCAGAGCAGACTATAACTGTAAACAATTGGATGTGGCAGTTGTTCATATAACAAATGTCCCCTTGACTTTCCAACAAAAATACCTACAGTTCCAAGAAATATGTTGCGTATTTTAAACAGTATATTAAGGAAGGTCTTTAGAGGTCTCTGTTTCAAACTATGCAAAGGGCCTATTTGGAAGGAAGGGAGTTAGGCTGGTTTTGAGAGACCATCATATTTGACCATGTAGATTTGGCCAGGCTGCAGACTTAACACACTGTTTATAGTCTTGTAACCTATACTGCCACCTGAGATATAAAGAGTTACTTCCATTTTTGGCCTAGATGCTTTTTACCGCATCAGCTCAGAAATCAGTATACTTTGTATGCACTGAAAACATTCCATTTATACACTTTTAACCAAAATGAAATACTGTACTCCTAAAACATTGTATGAAAATAAGATTAAAAAAACAGGAGTGGCAATTTTAAACGTATAATTGATTTGGAGGAAGGGTAAATCTTGTGTTTTTAATTTGTGTTTTTAAAATGCTATTTGTTTTTTAATTTGTGTTTTTAAAATTTGTATTTACTGGAGTATGTACAGTAGTCCATGGCTAAGATGGTATATTGATAAACTATATTAAACTACTCACTAAGTGAATTTTAATGCACTGGCAATCCATATTTTTTTTAATCTTAATTGATCTTTGGTGTGATGCAAAATTCACGAATTACAACATTCCTAGTCACGGATGTTAGGTACAAAACAAAAGACTGCATGGCCCACGGATATGCAACTCAGATTCATAACTATGGATCTGGGACCTGGATTAATTTTTTGAAGATTTTTTTGGATTAAGGATCTATAATTCCATCTCAGAGGTTTTAGTGAAACATGCTCTCATGTTTTATGTTGGCAAAAGTATGCCTCAATGGTATTACAAACAAATACTTTACAGTTGCTTGCTTTTTCTGTACAATAGGAGACAAATCCTTTACACGTATGATTAGCAGCACTGACTTCAACTGGTTTATTCTGACCAGTAAGGTGACAGGATTGGACCCTCTATGTATATATTCAAAGAGAGAGAACAGCTGCTACTGCTGTAATGTACTGGAAATGGCATTTACTTTTAAGAGTAAAAAGAAGGTAAAGAAGGTTAACTGTAAAACACTCTCCTACATAAATCAATAACTTCAACAGACTATTCTTTTTCAGTCTTGGTCCCAACGAACTCACTCATATTGTATATTTCATTAAGCATATTTTTAAATGCTTACGGAAAATAAATATTGGTAAGCTCAACTTAATAGTAAGGGGATAAAAACTATAAAATACAATTGGAAATCTAGATATTTGTTCAAAAGCCAACGTGATGAAAATTCACCACTAAACTCAACAACCATAACACTCTCAAGTCTGGGTTCAAACATTTTTTGGACAGATGGTTTACTTAAACACTCTGACCCCCTATCAGACTGGATTACTGCCAGTAATGCTCTAGACTTTCCTATGGAAAGTGGGTCAAATGAGGTTTTATCAGAGTATTTTGAGGATCTGATACATCATCGTCCCAAAATGATTTATTAAAATCCACAACTATAAATCTGTTTATGTATTTCTACTGCAAATAAAATTTATCTTTGGGAAACACACCCACACTCCAATCCATCATACTAACCTTCACATTTTTCCAAGATCTGGACAGTTTCTCCTAGTTCCAAGACTAAGCCTTGTGGTATAGATCCTCGGAAGCTGCATATCACTAGAAAAAAACAAAAGATAAAGGTTACATATTGTCTTCTTTTATTCTTAAAACAAAGGAGACTCACGCCTTTGCTTAATTTATTTATACACAAAGAGCTATTACATATCTACTAAAAAAAAATCTTTCCCACTTTGACAATTACTTTCTCTTGTATATTCTTCTCCCTCTTACCACAACTTTGAACTCCATTATGTTTTAAAATGATCCATACTTTTGGGGAAAAAAAAACTAGGTTAAAGAAGACCTCAAACAATTTTAAAAACTGATCCCAGATGAACTCATGCTATATACCAAGATTCACTTCATCTATACAACTTATCAAGTGCAAAAAACAGCACTGATTTTATTTGGATCAGGATTATTATTCTTGAGCATTAATGTACATAAAAGGGAGGTAGATTGCAGAGATTACTTTTCTCCAACATTTCTATTCATCTTCAAGCACAGTCTGGTGCTAATTTAATATAGGAAATTATTTAGATATTTATTTTTAAGGCTATTACATAATGTGTTTTTTGTTTAGAAATATTGAAAAGGTTATAGAGCTTTAATAATTTAGAGATTACAGCCTTAAATGGTGTCTCTTTTCTTCCAGGTTTTTTATTGGCTAATTACTGTAGAACTGAATTAAGAAAAATCATTTTATGAAATGTCCTGTCTTAAAATGAATGTAGGAAAATAAAAATAAAATAAATCACCACTCGGAACCTCAAATCTAATAAGAATGGAATTATATTAGTGGGGAATAATATACTCAAGCTAAAACTTCAGACATTTGCCCATAAGTAAGGAAATATCTTTTCCTTTAAAATTAAACTCAAGACAATGGGCCTAATTCTCCTATTCAGTTGAGCTGCTTCTTACTTCTTTACTTCATACAGGCATTTTCATATGACAAAGAGCCACTGTAGAGTGTCCTGTGTATAAAGCCCATCCATGCAGAAGGCACTGTGGAACAAACTCCCACAAGAAGTATGGACCATCAAATGTCCCCATTTTCTGCTCTACAAATCACACTTCTTCAACCTTCTCTAAGATGTAACACTGTACATATTTTTTAAAAAACTAAAACCTAAACCCTAGCAAAACAAAAACTTCACTGTATACACAATTTTCCCCTTGTGGAGAAAATGAGAGAGAAACAAACCACATGACCAAATTAGTCACATTGCTTAATGCACTAATGGAAACTGCTTCGATTCTACAGTAGCATAAGAACCTACATACAATAGAATTTAGCCTCTTCCTGAAGATCTCTGTGCAGTGGGCATAGTCAAGAAAAGGAAAGAGAAGTCAAGCTGGACTTCTATCATCATAACAACTCATTGGGTCTATTGGCAGACACTGTAGGCTAGAGCAGACTTCACTCTTCTAATTTATGTCAGACAGGACAAGCATCCAGACAGCTCCAGGACTGGAGGAGTCTCAGGGTGACTTTAAGCCTGGCTGGGACAACAGTGCAGAAATCCTTTAAATCATATAAAAGTATTTCAATCCGTTGGATTCACTTTCAATCACATTATATATTATTACAAATAGGTCCTGTTATTGAGGATAACTACCAAAACACTAAGCACCAATGTAGAATAAAGTTATTGAGACCAGTTACAGCATTCTGATGTTATAGGCTCCGATCAATATGCTACAGGAGTGGTTCTCAAACTCCTTGATTGCACCTTTCTCCATGTCTGTAGTAGTTTATGCCCCCCACTAGGTACCCAGACAGCAACTGCTGCTCTTCAGGCCACCCAGTTCTCCAGGCAGAGCAGAGAGCAGAGGCGGCTGGCCAGGAGCCCAGCTCTAAAGATAGGGCCACTGCCAGCAACAGCAGAGAAGTAAAGGGGGTATGATATAACTTAGCTTCAAAATTACAGAAAACAGGAATAAAACTCCCTCTTAGCACAGAAAAAATTCACAAGCTAAAACAAAAGATAATCTAATGCCTTTCCTTGTTTTACTTACTATTTTTGTAATCCTAGATGCTTAATTCGGGGTAGGGTTTTAGGAGATGGATTTTCCTGCCTGTTCCCTCTCTGGCTCCGAGAGAACACATAAAGAGCACAAACAAAACCTTTCCCCACCCCCACCGCAGATCTGAAAGTATCTTCTTTCCCCATTGGTCCGTCTAGTCAGGTGCCAACTAGGTTATTTGAGATTCTTAACCCATTATAGGCAAATGATTCTGTACCTCTGTCCAGAACGAATTTTATATTACTGCATCTATAAAAGTTGTTACCCATCTCTCTATATTTATGACACATACTTTTCCCACCCATACCCAACAACTCTTCAAGTTCATACCCAGGGTCCTTCCCAACAATTACTTCCTTCTCTCTCAGCTCCTCTGTTACATCTGACTCTGACAAGCCTTTGCACTGCATCCTAGTGGCGCAGGAAATATGGTTCTGTACTGTATTTTAAATGAATTATTACTCAGAGTTCTGTATTAATATGTCTACTAAGGAATCTACTTGTCAAAAAACATTTCCTGAATCTTTTTGTTGTCTGTATTGTTAATACACATACTTGCTGAAAAATACTTTGAAATAAATTACCAAAATAGTTGAAACTGGTGTGATTATATTGTGTTATTTTGACAAATAAAATATGCAGAATTTTGTAGAATTTTAAAATATTGTGTGCAGAATTTTTAATATTTTGGTGCAGAATTCCCCGAGAGTAATGGTTTACACAACCCTGATGCTGTTTTAGCTAAATTTGCAAATGTTGGATCAGCAGAAACACATACAAAAGCAAAAACTCCTTTATATTTTCTTTAACTATATACAGATATAATGTGTATATAATATTCATTTCTCTAACATTACTTAGTATATACATTTGACTAAAAATTAGTTTTCTAACATTCTTTGTTCAAAACAAAAAAGGTGAAAATTTAACTTGTATTCACTGCATACATCAATATACCTTTGAAAATGCAAATCAAATTAATCCCAGAATAAGTTGGGGCAATATCATTGAAGTCAATGAAGTTGCATCCATTAAATTGGCCCAATAAATTAAAGTGGATGCAGTGATCTCCCAACCTGTATCTGTATTTTTTTTTCCATAATCCCGCTTCACCCACTCCATGACATCTCATTCCTTTAGCTTCATCTAACTCATTTTCATCATTTTCTTTGTATCCATACTCCTATTCTCACTTTCATGCTTTCCTTCATGGTGCTTCATACATCTGGAACTCGCTCCTGCCTCTGATGTGCACAATGGCTGTTCTCTCTTCTTTCAGATCACCACCAAAAAGCATGGATAAGATTCTGAGTTGCATCTCTTACTGGTGCAATACAAAACTTGCAGCTGGAGAGGCTAAACTGGCTTCAAGACATTGTTGCACTCTACCGATCCTGGGCTACTCAGGGACCTGAAAGGCCACTTCATGAGAGGGTTTTATCCCTTATGTCTTCCATAAAGTCTACAGAAGATAACTCAAAAGGTCATGTCATACACTTCATTTTAACAAAAACCCTCTATGATAAATGCATTTACATTTTATATCTAAATTGTGGGGGGTTTTCTTAACTGAAAAATTCTTGGGGCTAGATCTCTGTTTTGTACAGCACAAAATATCTGCAGCACTTAAATAGGAATATTTATTTATTTGTGTTGTAGTAGCATCCCAAAGCCCTATTCAGGATCAGAGTCTAACTGCTCAGTGTTGTAAAGTGATAAAATATTCAGAAAAATTAGTTTAGGTCGTATGATACAGTTTCAGTCAACACTGAGAGGAAAACATGTATAAGATATCCTACTCTGCAGACAGAGGACATCAGCGTCCAGGAACATTAAGCTATCACTAGCTGCAAGAGTACCAAATTGATTTAATTTTAATTGCTCATATGGATAGTTGACTTTTCCCCTTCCCAAATCACTGTGAATTTATAATTCTTCGACAACAACTTGCAGTAGGTAAAATCATACCTGAAATTTATCTAATCATTTTAATGAAAGAACATGATTTAGGAGATAAAAAAATGGGAATTCTTTTGAATTAATTTCACCTTACATTTCAACATAAACTTTCACTGACAGTTATTTTCCTCTCAATAAACAGATAAAAAAAGCAATAAAGAAAGATTTTTGGTACTACTACTAAACACTTTCTGCTGCTGCTACTTCAAGATTCCCCATACCCAAGATTAGGGATTCTACAGCCTCTGCATTTTTAATCTGAAGTAATCTAAAATCCAGTTGAGCAATTTTTGTTCTTTACCCTGCAGAATTTTAACCTGTTCACTACCAGATTCAGGAAGAGACCAACATCGTAGATTAATATGGCCAAATAGCGAGGAGCAAGTAGTATTTTTGAGGAATAGGTTTCTGATGCACAGTTGATACAGAAGGGTGTAACAATGCCTTAAATGCCCTTCTGGAACCTCTGAAATAATTATATTTAGTACTTATATAGTACTTTCCACCCAAGGAACTCAAAGTGTCTGAAATTACTGAAAGGAATCTGGGTTTATGGATTTGCACAATAGCAACCAAGGTCATCATCTACAACCTCAGTAATTTCTATTAAATCCATGCCAAAGGTTTGAATTTTTTAAACTGAATTTTTTATTGAAGATACCAGAAAAATGATGGTTCTGCAATATAGTAGGGAAAACAACCACCTCAAGTACGAGGCTAATAATTCTAGATAAAGTTAAATAAATAAACTAGAGGTTTATATTAATAATATTGACTCTAATCCTTGGCCACTGTTCAATCTCCCCTAAAGGGGCAACCAGAATTACCATGACACAGAGAAATCTTCAAGCAACAAAGTTGACATAGTCATCTCTATACCACCTACTACCCACAATTCCCATATAGGGACAATATTGAGGGTAGAGAAAGAAAGAGAGAAAGAAAGTCAGGGTGGGGTTGGAGTCCATAGCACTCTGATCCTGAGCTGGCAAAGAAGTCCCAATGAGAATACTCCAGCTGGCAAAATTTAGAGCATACCTGAGTCTGCTTTAAATTATATTAGGGCCCCTTTAGCCCCTAGCGGTTCTGGGAGTTAAAAAAAGCAGAAAGGTGACTCAGAAATGGCCTTTTCCCACTGCTAAGATCAGTGCAGCTAAGAAGCAGTTAAAAAGAAAAATTACCATCACATTATTGCCATAGTGGGTGATAAAACAACAAAAGGTAGAAAGATTATAAAACTGCAAAGAAATATATTCATAACAATAACTATATTACCTATCTCTTATATAGAGCTTTTCATCAATAGATCTCAAAGTACTTTATTAAAGAAGGTCTCTATCATTATCCCCATTTTACAGATGGGTTAACTATGGCACAGAGATTAAAAGTGACTTACCCAAGGTCACCCACCAGTGGCAGAGCCAGGAATAGAAGCAGGGTGGATAAAAAACCCTGCTTTTTAAAATTATTTAACTCTTTTTTTGTGCTTTGCTATTTAAATTATAATTTTTTTTCAAAAATAAACCTGTTTAAAATGAAATCTGAATTTAAATACAAAATATGCAAGGCCTAAACTAAATATCTCTTAAAACATTTAAATAAAAAAATATGCTGAATCTATGAGTCTCCATAAAAATCTGACTTAAAGTCTGCTTTTCCATATAATGGGAGAATCAGGGGATAAACATCTAACTTTTGAGGTCATGCTTTATAAATATGACACAACAGATCAGCCTGAGTAACTTAGAAGACTGTCTCATTTTCAAGAGACTTAAGAGAGTAGGAACTTTAGCTCCAATCACTTTCACTTAGTCATATTAGAAAATTTTCCCAGGTTGACCCAAAATAACCAGTTTAATTCAGACTTCAGTTAATCCTTCTGTTTAATATACCATTTAGTTGTAAATGTGAAATATGTTTTGATCAGAGAAGTTATATTTATCCAAAACCCCTTCAGGTTTTGTTTAATGAAAATAGAACTTATAAGCAGTTGTGTGTTTAATTAAATTCCTATTACCATCCTAATGCAGCTGGACAAAAATCATGAGCAAAAAGTTAATTATCTAATAAATAAGCAATATATCATTCAGCATTTTCTAACATGCTGAAATTGTACAAGAGTCTTAGATCTGAAAATATTAAGCTACATAATTGCCTAAAGAAATGTATGTATTAGTGTATTCTCCCAGATAGCAAAAATATGTACCTAATCTAGTGTAAAGGCTTTATTTTGTGTAACATGGCAACCCTTCTCATCTTTTAATGGGTATATTAAACAATGAGACTGCACCTTTCTTTAGAAAATAAATAAAGTACAAACAGAAAAGTTGATTACAATTGTTTATAAATAAAGGCTTTCCAGCTGGTGATTTAAATCAGTCCATCCTGAATAAAACCACAGGTCTCCTGATTCCAGGACAGTGCTCCATCCTTTAAGCACGCTAACTAATAATTAGTGTCCCAGAGTTCAGAGTTGACGGGAGAACCATAGTACATCCAGATCTCATCAAGAGGTAGTTAATGAGCAAGATGGCATTTCTTTGTTGAGAAAAAAAGTCTTCTGTCCATTCTCTTGATGTAGGTTGTTTAACAAGAGCCCAGAATGAATTAAATTTAACACAATTTTTCCTACACATTCACATATATACATTACACATTATACTGTTCTGAGCAGTAACATTTGCCATACTTAGAGCACTGACAGACTGTGATGCTCTGTACCTTGGGGGAACATCCTACACCCGCCATGGTCATCTTTATAAAATGATGTGTGATATCTAATGCAAAATTTGTCATGTCGGGTGTCTTCGTAAGGCTCATGATGCATTGAGCACTGTTATAGTAATGTTTTAGTAATTGTTGTTATAATAATGTTATAGGGTGTAATATACGAAAATGTGCATATATAAAGCTGAAAATGTGTCCTCATGGCTTAAAGCAAGCCCAGGCAAAAACTCTCCAGAAGCAGAGGGGCAGTTCACAACTCATCAGGTCATGTATGGGACAAACCCAGCCCATCCTCACAAGAACAAAGGACACTGGCCTAGACAGCAATAACAGATCTGTTGGATTCTCAAGTGAATCACCCCCTTCCTTTGGTCAGTTTAGGGCTGCAATGAGGTAATGTACACCTGACTCTGAAAGGGAGGGTGGCAAAGTCAAGAAGGAAAATAGGACATGATACAAGTGAGATATTTGCTATGCTTTTCCTCTCTCTTCCACCTCCATCTACAGACATCAACACCAAGCAACTGAAGTGCTGATCAAAGGGGAAAGCCTGGCTGAAGGCCAACTAGCCAGCCTCTGGTGAGAAGCATCTGAGTTTGTAAGGGCACTGAAAGCATTAAAACCAGCTCAGAATGTGTTTTGATTTTATTTCATTTGTCCAAATCCAATTTGTTATGCTTTGACTTATAATCATTTAAAATATATCTTTGTAGTTAATAAATCTGTTTGTTTATTCTACCTGAACCAGTGTGTTTGGTTTGAAGCATGTCAGAGACTCCCTTTGGGATAATAAACCTGGTGCATACAATTTCTTTGTTAAACTCATATAATTCATTTAAACCTGTAGCATCCAGTGGGCGTAACTGGACACTGCAAGATGGAGGTTCCTAGGGTTGTGTCAGGCTCCGGAGATATTGGCTAGTGTCATTTAGTTGCACAATCCAAGGAACAGCTTACATGCCAGAGGCTGTGCATGAACAGCCTAGGAGTGGGGGTTCTCACAACAGAGCAGAGTAATGCTGGCTCCCAGAGTCAAGGACTGAAGTGACCTAACAGATCACCAGTCCAGATAACACCAGAGAGGGATGCCACCCCTGCCTACAATGTTGATCCTTTAGAATTAGGCTTAAGGGAGGGTCACAGCATAGAAACAGCTCTAATAATACTAATAAGTGGCCTCCTCATGGAAAAACAATTCAAAAAGAGTGGCCATGGGCAACTATTCCTCAACTCTGTAGCCTCTCATTTACAAAGTCCTAAAACAATCTATTCTGCCCTTCCTCCTTCCACTAAACATACCATTTAGATGGATTGTGAGCATGAGGGCAAACAATAAAATAAAATGACTGCTAGATAGTATTTCCTTTTCAACATGTGTAACCAATGTTCTCATAAAAGTATTATCACGTCTGCAAAAAAATCAATAACTGTATGAAAAACAACAAGCTCAAACTGAACCTGGTAAACAGCAAACAATGTTCATAGGATGAGAGAATAATTCCAAGGAGCTAGCCAAAATACTGACTTCCCTTTCCACTGAAAGCACTTGCCCTCAGTTCATTAAAATAATGCCAGGTCTTGTGGTCCTGCTGGACTTATTAAACCACATATCAATAGTGGTGGAAAATGCTTTCCTCAGCTTCTGCTTGTTCTGAGACTTTATTCTTTCCTATTTAATGAGGTTTCAGCCACAGTAATCCATATATTAATCACCCTCAGAATGGATCAGTGCAACTCACTGTAACTGAAGCTCAAAGTGAATGCCTCAAGGGTGTTTCACCTTATCCCCCTCTATAGCAGGTAAGGCCCCTGAGAGAAACTGTAATGAGGCAAAGTGGCCTCCCTCCAGTGTAGTGGGGGTTAGCTACTCTGGTGAGTGTACCTACATCTGCCCTGCCATCCTCATCAAAAGTGCAGGAGCAGGACCCTGCAGCTCAGTTTCAGCCAGATCAGGGAAGGAGGCAGATGTCCCTCCCAGAGAGCCAAGTCCTCAGCAGGATCCAGGACTTGTCGTGGAGAGGACTAGCAACCCACTGCCCAAGGGAATGGGGAGAGATCAGAGAAAAGGCCACCCAACCATGAGCTTGCGAGCCACAGCCCAACAGCAAATGAGTAGCATCAATAGGAACAGGTAGAAAGTAGCCCAGGGAAACTCAACATTGGTCCAGTTGCACTGCAGGGAAATGAGGCAGTGACCTTACCTTTCCCTGATGATCCCCTGGTAGGATCACCTGCCAATGCTAGGGCTCCAGGCTGGGAATGCTGGAGTAGTGTGGGCTTACATCTCCTTCCCCTCTGCTGCACATAGGTGGGGCTGGTTGTGCACTCACTTTAGGCCAGAAAGCCTGCACACTACAGACTGTCACTGCTTGACCCAGCCAAGATGCCGAGCACTACAGACTGCCTAAGTGTTCCACCCTGCCCATAGGGCTAGAGCCAAAAGACTACTGTTGTTCACTGCCCAGCCTAGAGTCAGAAGGCCAGGCTACCACCTGACTGGTGGTGTGCTGGGCCTTCTTCCTGGACATCCAAACTGTTATCTGGACAACTGCGTGCCACAAGTCAGACCATCCAACAGGCTTCTAGCAGGCATTTCAACTTCTTGAAGGCACCAGAAGGGGGCACCCTGCCTCGAGAGCAAGGAGTGCTACAGGACTCCACTTCTATGCTCAACCTCTTCCCACTGGATTCTATTTTGTTCCCAACATTAATTCTAGGTGCTAGTCCTGATGTTCAAAACCCTTCAGGTATGATTACATTATTACTGGCAGTGAGCCTCCTAGACAAGTAGATAGACTGGCACTAGCAGGCCTTGAGCTCCTGTGCTAAAAATAATTGGGCACATTACTGCTTGGCCTGCATCTCAAGCTCCAAAGTTTAGGGAGTCAGGTGGGCTCGAAAGCCTGAGGCGCAGCCCAAGCCACAATGTCCAAACTGCTATTTTAGTGCACTAGCTTCAACCCTGCTAGTGCGAGTCTGCTTACCCAGGCTGGGAGGCTAGGGCCCAGCTGCACTGTAGACATACCTTAAATAGCTCAGGACTCAGCTATGGGAGAATGTATCAGACAAAACCCAGGACAAAGTAATGAAAGCTTGTGCTAAAGAATTACTATCAAGGGGCCTCATTAGTAGAAACAAACTATCAGAGAAGATTAGATTAGCTAATTTTAGAGCATTCTGCAAGATACAATTCTTTGCTAAAGCTTTTCCACCAAAAGGAAAGTAATTTAAGAAAACAGAACTAAAATATAAACTAACAGAACCTCCAAGAATCTGGAAAGGGTGAACAGTAGAATCCTCTATGAAGTCCATCAAGAGGTAGATCTAATTTACCTGAATAGTGTATGTAGAAACTTCGACAATGGCTGCTTTACAAAAAATATACAACAGATAATAAATTGGATAATGGTAAACTAGGTAAACAGTACATTTATTAACAGACTACTTATAATGTAAATTCACATCTAAGACACCTAGGAATGCCGTTGGAGCTCATCTTCTACATATTTTCTTTTCAAACACATGTATAAATTCTGTATATGAGAATGAATTAATTTCTTTAAAATGTTTAAAAATCAATTGCTTAATCAACAGTTTAAAATTACATGGCAAAAAATGTCATTTCTAAATTTCAGAGAAAGTCTTCTGTTACAAACATTTTTTCCTATTGTGACAAAGCTCCAAGTCTGTACTTGTGGGTCCTGCACTTCCTGGCAGATTTAGGGGCCTCAGAAACTCATCTAGGCCCCAGAGTGACCTCCCTTTCTCAGTATAATTGGCAAGAGTCACCACCTAGTGAGTTGCCTTCATCACAGGCCAGTATGGAAGATGGAAAAGGGGGGAGCCCGGGCTCACCCTCTACTCCGGACTCCAGCCCAGGGACCCTAATAGTATCAGTTAAGACGGCTGACCTTTTATCCACAAAACACAATACAATTCCCTGGGCTACTTCCCCACAGCAGTCCCCGCTTCTTCAAACTCCACTTCACCCTTACCTCAGGGCCTCCTTCCTGCTGTATGATATGTTGTTCACCACTCAGTCTCACCAACAGCATAACTTCCTTCCACAGCTCCTGACACCCACAGCCCACCTGACTAACTGGGAGGTTTTTATCTGGTTTCAGCCAGTCCCTGATTGGCTTCAGGTGTCCCAATTAGGCTAGCTGTTTCTACTCCTTTCTAGAAGGTTCTTAATTGGCCCCAGGTGTCTTGATTGGTCTGGAGTAGCCTTTGTTTGGCTATCCAGGGAACAGGGACCTGTACATCCTGAGGCTGATATACCTGCCTTCCAGCACTCTCCTATATCCTTCTGGTCTGACTCCGCCACACTATGCAGTATAAAAACTGACATTAACCCCAAGCACATAAGGAAAATCCTTACCTATTAGCTGCCTTTTTACTACCATAACAAATAATTGAATACAATCATATCCAATATACAGATAACCTCTGGCTTTATTATTTGACACATTGTGACAAACTGAATTTGAGGCATCCATGTGCTGCAGCTGCAAAAAGGGCTAATATGATTCTGGGGTATATTAACAGGAGCCTTGTATGTAAGACACACGAGGTAATTTTCCCAATCTTTTCACTCTGATAAGGTTTCGCCTGGAGCACTGTTGTCCAATTCTGGACACCTACAGTTTAGAAAAGATGTGGACAAATTAGAAAGAGTCCAGAGGACAGCAACAAAAATGATAAAACATTTAGAAACCCTGACCTATGAGGAAAGGTTAAAAAACTGGGCATGCTTAAGTCTTGAGAACAAAAAAAAAAAAAGGGGGGGGGCTGATAGTCTTCCAGTATGTTAAAGGACTGTTATAAAGAGTATGATGGTTAGTTGTTCTCCATTTCCACTAAAGGCAGGACAAGGAGTAATGGCCTTAATCTGCAGCAAGAGAGATTTAGGTTAGATATTAGCAACAACCTTCTAACTATAAGGGTACTTAAGGTCCAGAATAAGCTTTCAAGGGAGGTCATGGATTCCTCATCATTGGAAACTTTTAAAAACAAGTTGGACAAACACCTGTCAGGGATGGCCTAGGTCAACTTGGTTCTGCCACAATGCAGGTGGCTGGACTTGATAACTTCTCAAAGTCGTTTCCAGACTATATATCTATGATTCTATGTCCGCCTAGCAAAGAAAGGCTGTAACAAATTTTTTTCCTAACAAAAAATGATTAGGAATGCATACTCATAGTTGATATTATCACACAGAACTCACTGAAAGGAAAATCATGATAAATGTATTCAGCCATAAAAAGGCCTTGTGCTCTGAGGCATTAGGTTCCTGTAACAGACACTAAAGAATTTTAACTTTCATCATATGCATACACATGGGCTTCAGTACAATCACATTCATCAGTCTGGAAGAAAATACAGTACTTTCGCAAGTCTATATCATGTTTCAAAGACTGAAATGTATCTCATTTTTTTAAACTACTGATAGTATATAATTTTATATGAAATTAAATATTGTGACAGGGTCATGCCAGATGGCTACAGGAAAGTGATGTCAGGATTGACAAAGCCCTGGCTGGGGTAACTTAGTTGGGGGTTGGTCCTGCTTTGAGCAGGGGGTTGGACTAGATGATCTCCTGAGGTCCCTTCCAATACTGATATTCTATGATTCTAAGGCAGATACATTAGTCCCAGATTAAGCAGGTCCCTTTTCCCTGGGTAAGGTAACGGGGCGGTTCCAGAACAATCAGGAACTTACTAGAATCAATTAAGATGGGCAGGCTAATCAGGGAATCTGGTTTAAAAAGGACCTCACTTCAGTCAGTGAGGCACACGTGCAAGGAGTTGGGAGCAGGAGGCACTAGGAGCTCAGAGTGGGAAGGTGTACTGCTGGAGGATTGAGGAGTACAAGTGTTATCAGACACCAAGAGGAAGGTTCTGTGGTGAGGATAAAGAAGATGTTGGGAGGAGGCTATGGGGAAGTAGCCCAGGGAGTTACAGCTGTCACACAGCTATTAAAGAAGACACTCTAGACAGCTGCAATCCACAGGGCCCTGGGCTGGAACCTGGAGTAGAGGGATAGCCCGGGTTCTCCCCATCCCAGCTCCCTATCTGATAGAAGAAGAGTTGACCTGGACCGTGGGTTCCACTGGAGGGAAGGTCTCTGGCCTGTTCCCTGACCCACAAGATGGATCAGCAGAGACTGTGGAAATTGTTGTTCTTCCTTTTCCCCATGTTGGCCAGTGATGAGGTTAGCTGAGTGAATGGCAGATTTGAGTCACAAAAGTGGCCAAACTGAGGGCTGCTGTGAACCTCTGAGGCGACCAAATCTGCCAATAAGCACAGAACCCACCAAGGCAGAGGAGGAAATTTGTCACAGTATGTATAAATCTGCAATGCTCTACTTAAGTCAGGGAAAATTACTTCAGAGCCATGCTAAAAAGTAGTAAAAGGAGGAAGTAGGGTAAGATATAGTACTTCGGATCAGTCAAGGAGCTACTCCCTTTAAGAGCTATCATTCAAAATTCAGAAATATGCCATTTCATTTATAATGTTATCTTTAGTCTACAGATTTCAGATATCACCAATTAAAAAATATGTGCACAAAATCATAAGTAATTTTCAAAATGACCCACTCTAATGATACTCTACCTTGATGTATGTATTATATTTTCTTAAATTTTTCAATTTCTTTCAAAACTCTTGATACAAGTCCATTTCATAAAATCACATAAAAGCACATGCATTTAATGGAATTACTCCAGGAAAATATCCCAGGTCAAAACAGAAAAAAATAATTTGTACATATCTATCTAGGTACTTAGACTACTGTGATATCTATGCCTCTCACAATCACTAATGGATTTTAATCACAATACACCCAAGAGGTAGAGAAGCATTATAAACATTTTATATAGAAGAACTACTGAAGCACAAGAATCAGAGGGGTAGCCGTGTTAGTCTGGAACTGCAGAAGTGACAAAGAGTCCTGCGGCACCTTAAAGACTAACTGAAATTTTTTTTTCAGAGCATGAGCTTTCGTGGGCTAATACCCACTTCGTCGGATGCATGCAGT